>VZRH01004706.1:79654-90033 GCA_013397555.1 Urocynchramus pylzowi | reverse complement strand
TGCAGCTCCCTCTGCTTTGTGGCTTGTCCAGGAGATCCATCACTGGATCAGAGGAGGAGGAAAATCCCCTTGCAAGGCAAAGGCAAACCTATAATGTGCTCAAGGCTCACTCTTAAGACAGATATGGGAATAAATGTATTTTTTCAGAATAGGATGCAGAAAATAAATAATTTCTGGTGAATCCATCATGGCCCAGGTCAAATAGGCAGTGTAGAAACCAAGGAAATCCATAGAATCTCCCCACAGTTTGATCCAGCTCCTCACCAGATTTTCAAAGTAAGGAGGGAATTGAGCTTCTTGCACAAAATCTGCCCCTGGGATTATTCCAGGCTGGACCAGCCCAGGGAGAAGAGAAAGGCAAGAAAACCTGTCAGTTTTCTCAGCCTGGACATCTGCCCTCTGCATCCTGTGGAGCTCCTGGATGGAGTCCTGGATGGACTCATTCCCAAATGCATCCCTGGAGGATGGAGTGCCCTGCCTGCCATGGAAAAAAGGGGATGGTGTTGTCTCAGCAGGCAAATCACCCACCAACTGTACAAGCCACAGTTAGTAAATGATGAAAACATCTGGTCTCTGGAACTGTGATGGTGAAAATGGTTTGGAAAACGGGATATTTGGGCAGGGGGAGAGGGCTCCTCCAGCATCCCTCTGGGGGCTGGGCCGTAGGAACCCTCCAGAGGAGCCCCAGGTAAGTAAGACATCATTAATAAATCAGTGACAGGGAAATGAAAATGGAAGTAGATGAATCAGTGAGCTGATGGGGTCAGAGATGAAAACCAGCGCATCTGCCGCCGCTCTCAGTGCATTAACAAACAAGGCCAGCGGCTCAGACACGCTAATGCTGGGAATAATGGAGCTTCAAGACCGATTAGAGCACAAATCACTTTTTTAAAGCGTGGCCCGGCCCTCCCCGGCCATCGGGAGGCACCATCGGCCGAATCCCACGAATCCCAGGAGCTTCCCGGCGGTGCCGCTGCCCTGCCCCGCTCCCGGGGCCCGCCGGGCTGGTTCCAGCCACTTCATCCATCTGTTCCATCCACAGCCAGGGAATGCCTGAGCCCTGTGGAAACCCAGGGCACAGGGAAGATTTCTGTGTCTGTTCTGGGGTGTCCTGACCTCCAGGGGAGCACTGACTTTGACCCTCATCCATGGAGAAAATTTCCCAGACTTCAGGGTAGACTAGAATCCACAAAAGTGTGACATAGATTATAGAGAGTAGTGTAGAATGTCACTGGGGTGAGAGATTTAGGTTTTGGGATTTTAAGTATGCTGTGGATGGGAGCAAGATGGAAGGCACAGGGTGTTGTCCCAAGTTTCTTCTTCATGCTTCTTCTTCCTTCTTCTTCATGGGTTTGGGTGGTATTCTGTATAAAAGTCCACACTGTGGGCTTTGAGGGATCAGTTATTGGGCTAAAAGGGAAAATAATCTAGGTGTCAGTTCTTAATTGGATAGTTTAGTCTTAAAAGACCTTGTAACAAGAGATTGTCAGCCATTTTTGTGGTGCTTTGCCAGCTTGCTGAGCCTGGTGTGGACAGCATGCAAAACTTTAGATAAGATAATAATAAACAAGAACCTGAAGACCGAAAAAATCCAGTGCATCTCTCTTTCCTGACACAAAACCATGCCAGGAGGGTCTCCCCCAACAGGGGAGCCCCCAGGGAAGGCCCAGCCTGAGGCCCAGAAATCAAGAAATTGATACTCCACAGGGGCTGGATGGGACCCCCTCTTCCTTGCCCACTCACATCCCTTGGGAGTTTTATTTGGACCAGAGAGGGCAGCGAGCACAGGCTGCAAAATAACCTGCTCCTGTAGAATTTGGGATATAGGGGGAAGGGAATTGTGCCAGACTCCTTTCTGCCCATCTAGGGGTGGGGGGAAACTCTATGGTAAGTCTTTCCAATGCCCTGGGGATTTCCCTGAGGGGACAAGATTCATATTCCACACGTTCCGTGGATTTTGGGAAGGAAGACAAAGCGGCTTTTCCTCGGAGGGAGCAGCCCCAGCCTTGCCCCGCAGGGTGACCCTGGGGACCTTGGGGCTGGTGCAGGGACACAGGGGTGGCACACAGGGGATCCACAGCACTCAGCACACGTGGCAGGCTGGCACTGGGCAGCCACAGCTCCCCAATTCCTGCATTTGTCATCCTTCTCCCTGTCCCCGTGTCCCCGTCTCGCTGCCATCGATCTCGGTGACGCAGCCCAGCGCGGCTCCTGCTCGTCCATCAGCTCCAAAACCAGCCAAAAAAACACCCTCCCAGTTTTTTGGGGACAAAACCACGGAGTCACCAGACACCCCACACCCCATGGATGTGTCCAGGGGGTCTCCCCTCCTGGCTGCTCCCCGATTTCCCCCTGCACATCCCCACCTCCTCCCGGTCACTCTCACACAAACGAGGAGATCCATAAGCTCATCAGGCTCCTTCCCCCCGGGCTCGATGGAGACACAGATCGTTTCTGGTGCTGCTATTTTTAAATGCCTGAGAAGTGCCTGGGTATCACAGCAATGGGGTCATCTGCAATCCCTGCATCCCTCACTGTGCCCCCCACAGCCAGAGGGGAAAGAGAGGCACAGCCCGGCCGTGGAAACCCAGCACCCAAAATATCCATGGGAAGGGGCTCTTCATGCCCCTGGAGAACTTGCCTGGAAGGAAAAAGAGAGGAAGGGAAAAAATGGAAGCTCCAGCTGCTGGGATGGGGATTCAGGCATCCATCCCAGCTGGGAATACTCTGGAGCTGACCCTGGGCTCATCCTGACACTGAGCTCCTCTGCTCACCCCCAAAAACAACATCCCCCAAATTATTGTTATAATTGCACACCGCCTGCCTGCAAAACCCAGAGCAGTCAGAGCTCCTCCAGCCTGGCTAAATCACATTTAAATGAGGGCAGGCCCCAGCTCGGGGCTCTGCAGCTCCGGGATTATTGCAGGACAAGATTATGGAGCCATCACGATCCCACACCCCTCCACCAGCCTGGGGCTTAAGCACAAAGGCTCTGCACTGCAGCAGCCAGGATTCCACGGGCTGGGCACTGCCAGGGAAAAGCACCTGGGAATTCTCAGTGGGCAGGGAAGGCTGGCAGGGCCACTGCCACTGCCAGATGGTGACAGGAGGGTGCTGGGCTGGGGACCAACAGGGGGGTGGTGTCGGATGAGGCAGAGGCCAGGAGCTGCTGGGGGATGTCAGTCTCTGATCCTGAAGGAAGAGCTTTGCTTTCGCTGTTACATCCCCTGTTTATTCCAGAGGCAGCTCCTGGTGTTTGTGTTCCCATTGGAAGGCAAAGGACCAGGCAGCCACTCTGGTTCATTAGGAGGAGCATCATGGAAGAGCCTGCTCGGGCTGTGATTACCTGTTTGCAAGTGATATTAATCACTGAATCAAAAACTAATTATGTGGTTCACCAGTTTTCCCTTCTCCTTCGACAGCTCCGCTGCGAAACCCTTGGACTTGACAAACAGGGAGCCACAATCTGCCACTGCTGTGACACAAAATGCCTCCTCCTCCCTAAAAGGAGAGGACCAAGGGATTTAGGATGAGCCTGGAGTTGTGGGAGCACTCCAGGGTTTCTGTGTCAAACACAAACCTCTCTGTGATGACTGGGATGTGATGGGAAGTGTTTAAAAATGCATATTCTGACCTAAAAAGAGCTCCTTGGGTGTGCTTTCTGAAAAATGTCCATCCTTGGAATCTAAAGGACCCCTCTGCTTTCCTGGTGTGGGAAGACAGGTGATCCCAAAGGAGCTGGGGTCTGCTAGAGGGGAGCCCCAGCAAAGCAACAGAAAGGGAAAAATGGGAGAGAAAAATGAGAAAAGGAAAGTGGAAAATAAGGAGGAGGAGGGTAAAGGTGAGAAGGAGAAGGAGAAAGGAGAAGGAGAAGGAGAAGGAGAAGGAGAAGGAGAAGGAGAAGGAGAAGGAGAAAAGATGAAAAGTAGAAGGGGAGAAAAGGAGAAGGGGAAAGGAAAGAAGAATGGGAAGGAGAAAAAGCAAAGGAAAAGGGAAAAAAAGGAAGTCTCAAACATTTTTCAATCCTGAAAGTAAGGCAAGGGTGAGAGCAGCCACAGGAACCACTGGGGCCCAGCAGGGTCTGTGCACCTCGAGTCACCTCTGAGCTCTCACTGAGGAGCAANAAAAATGGAAAGAAGAAGGGGAGAAAAGGAGAAGGGGAAAGGAAAGAAGAATGGGAAGGAGAAAAAGCAAAGGAAAAGGGAAAAAAAGGAAGTCTCAAACATTTTTCAATCCTGAAAGTAAGGCAAGGGTGGGAGCAGCCACAGGAACCACTGGGGCCCAGCAGGGTCTGTGCACCTCGAGTCACCTCTGAGCTCTCACTGAGGAGCAAGCCCAGAGCAGCACTGATTAAGTGGGTTAATTCCCATCCCTAAATGATTATTTTATCACAGCAGCAGCAGCAGCAGCAGCAGCATTCCATGGCAAGGCACAGGCCCTGCCTCCTCGGGCTGCTCCCCAGCCTTCCCCCCAAGAGCTCCAATCTAGGTCAGAGCCTCGCTTTGTGCGTCTTTCAATATTAAACAAAACTCAGGCGCTGCGAAGAACTCATCTGCAGGGGGGTGGGGGTGGCTCCTGCTCCCATCCATCAGCTCTCTGGGAAAGGCAGCCTGGAAAAAATGTGGAGAAAAGGTTGTAGTGCTAGCAGGGCCTCAAACCTGGCAGAACCTGGAGGAGTAAGGCTCTGCCCTGTGAATATTTGGTGTATTAGAATCATTAAGGTTGGAAAATACCTCTGAGATCGAGTCCAACCATTCCCTCTGCACTGCCAAGGCCACCCCTCATCCATGTCCCCAAGTGCCACATCCACATGGCTTTTAAATCCCTCCAGGGATGGGGATTCAATTTTGCTCAACCTGGTGCCACATGATGGTGGTTTTGTGGCAGGAAAAACCCAAGAGTTCATTTTCTGCTTGAGCTCCATGGGCTGAACGAGGGGCAGAACCACCTCCCCACGCAAAGCTTTCCCCACTGGCACCAGAGTGCTGGTTCCAGGGCTGCCAAACCTCCAGGGATCACAGGCAGGATGGACCCCTTGGGCACAGGGAGCTTTGGGAGCACTGAGCACAGGGAAGAGCATCAACTCCCTGTTTCCATGAGCAGTGACACTGGAATTGCCGTGGAAGTGCTGCTGCTGAGCGTGGCTGAGGTCCCCAAGGTGTGGCTTTGCTGCTCCGTGCCCATTCCCTCCCATTCCAGCACCTGTCCAAAGGGGTTCCAGACCCCATAAATCCAGCCTCAATTTCGTGCCTGTTGCACTCTGCAGGGAGAAGGATGCTCCTGTCCAGGAAAATGCACTGGCTGCTTTTCATCCTTTTGATTTATGGAGCTCGTGGTTTAAGAGATGTTCCTCTCCTCTCCAAACGGAGCAGGCACTGACAGCTCCATCCATCACCAGGCCTGTCAGGAGCCCAGTGCTTTAAATAAGCTATTAAAGAGAGATCTAGCTGGTTAACAGTCATAACAGAGCAGGAATCTGAGAGTTTACTTACGTCAGTGCCTGCTGAAATTAATTTCCTTTTAATGACCGGGCACCGAAGGGAGAGATCACTGCAGGCTGGAGATGCAGAGATACCCCTGGCACGTGGGTGGCTGCAGCATCAGCTGTAAAACACCTTCCTGTGCCTGCTCTAGAGGGAGAATCTGTTTTCTTACTCTGGTAAAGGCTAATGAACAGCCTCAAACACCGACGGTGCTGGGCTGGGAGAGGGAAGTGGTGGCACTTCCACTGGCATGGCCTGGGGACCCTCTGTGACCAGGATGAGACACATTGAAAGTGGACATGTGCAATTCATCAGCTTTAAATATCTTCTGTGATGGATCAACATCACCTGTAGGGCTGTTTCTTTCCCTAAAATAGATGTTCACTGCTTAAAAAATGAGTGTTGCCACCGATGTTGGGGATTAAAGGGGTTTTTGCATGATTAACCCTTGAACTTGCCTCTGTAAGACTTGAAATTCCAGTGTTAAAACAATTAGTGCTCTTATGCTAAGTTTATTGAGTATGGACAGCTAAAGAAAGAAACATGATCTAAGTGTGATTATCTGAGTCTGACAGAAGATTGAAATTTAATGTAGGAGCTGTAGTTATCCAAAAGGAAGTCTATTACTCTGGGATAAAACTGTCAAAACAATGATGGGAGCTCCTACAAATCACACAGAAAATCAATAAAGCGAATTCTGCACCATAGCTTGAGAATTTCGAAATTGTATTTTGACCTTAATTTATGAGGCAGCCATTCAAAACATATTTTAAAAATGGGCTTTAGTGCTTCCTCATAATTAAAAATTAAACTGTTCCTGCTGGGTTGGGACCACAGGAGGGCCAAGTGCTGCTGTGCTTTGCCCAGCAAAGCCCATCCCATCCCAAAAGGACCATCAAAACCACCTGGTTTGCCTTTATGGCATTTTTTACCCCAAAGTGGCCAGTCACCAGTGGCTCCCAGCCATTAAAATGCTGCTTTTCAGCAGCAGAGACACTTGCCTGCTGCTCAGTGAATATTTAATTCCTCCAGAGCAGCAAAGTCCCTTCCAAGCTGGTCCTGTTGGCCACACTGGGATGTTGGGATAGTGATGCCATCACCCCACAGTGATGCTGAATCCCCAGCCCAAAACCCCCAAAGGTTTGGTTCCACTGTCACAGACTCACAAAAGCTCTCGTGGAAATTTTGGGATCCACAGGTGAATATCAGGATCTGCAGCCTCTGTTCCCAGGGGATCCAGAGAGCTGGAGAGGGATTTTGGACAAGGGATGGAGGGACAGGACACAGGGAATGGCTTCCCAGTGCCATTGGGCAGGGATGGATGGGAGATTGGGAAGGAATTCCTGGCTGGGAGGGTGGGGAGGCCCTGGCACAGGGTGCCCAGAGGAGCTGGGGCTGCCCCTGGATCCCTGGAAGTGTCCAAGGCCAGATTGGACAGGGCTTGGAGCAGCCTGGGACAGTGGGAGGTGTCCCTGTCCATGGCAGGGGGTGGAATGAGATGGGCTTTAAGGTCCCTTCTAACCCAAACAATATAATAATATTAATATCAATAATATAAATAATAATATCAACAATAATAATATCAATAATAATAATAATAATAATAATAATAATAATAATAATAATAATAACAATAATACAGGACACAACATGAGGGCAAACAGCTCCTTTTGGGCAGAGAGATGGGGCCAAGTGAGGGGTCATGTGCACAGTGGGGAGCAGGTGGGCACCAAGGGAAGCTCAGGCAGACAGTGATGAATGGGCAGGGGGATGAAAAGATACAGCTGTATTTATTACCACTGGTCATTTCTGACAGCAGAATGTTAATAAGAATACTAATAGTCAATATTTCTTCGGGAGAGGCTCCATCCATTTTTAGCAGCTTGCTGCTCCCAGCAGAAGAGTTCCTCGTGGGCTGTTCCTCGTGGCTGCTGACACGATGTGATGAAATCTGAGCTCCTCCAGAGCAGTGGCACAACTTTATTGGGCTTTCAAAAATCCAATTTTACTGTGTCCAATATTGTGAGTTGATTAAACCTGATTTGAATCGACAAACGTCCGGGAGGGTGGGTGGTAGCTCACTGTGGAAGAAGGGAGAGAGTTTAATAAACAGGCTTGGGAGATAAAAATCTGCTTTTATTCCAATAAAACCCTCGTGTCAGAAAGCTGATGGTACCACGAAGGGTGAGAGAGAGAGAGAATGAAAAAAAAAGACATTTCCAAGCCAGTGAAGACTCAAAGATACTGAGAGTACAGGAGATTAAAATGGAAAATCAGCCAGGATGGCAGGGCCTGCATGCAGCACTCGTGGGCAGAGTCTGGGGACGAGCTGCAGAGCTGGGGCTGCTCAGGGCAGTGCACCAGGATTTCAGTGTGCTCAGGGAAAAGCTGAATTCCAGCAGAGAACAGCTTTTATTGAGCTCAAGGTAAGCTCAACCTCTCCCCACCTGCAAAAACCCAGCTGGGCTCAAATTTGGGCTGCAGCTTTGGCTGAAGGGGATGGAGCCCAGCACCCAGAGCACTGCCAGGGCTGGCACACAGCCTGGGATGGCCAGAGGGAAATGCAGGCACGCTCTGCTCCTCTCCTGCACCTCCAGCCAGCCCTGCTCAGGGCTGGGCTGCAGCTCCTGGGCTGCTGGGCATCAAACCCCACCCCAAAGCCCTGTTCTTCTCTCCCCTCCTGCCCAGTGCAGCTGTCTGGCATCAGAAATTTTGGCTTTTCCCCTGGATGTGCCCTGCCTGCCATCCCTCATGGCATTCCCTGCTCCAGCCCTAAAAACCTTCAATTCTGCAGGTTAAACTGCTTGATCCAGGAATATCCCCAGCTGCCTCCTGCCTTGCATTTGTACTCCCTCTCCCATAAATCCAGGAATCCTTCACTGCCCAGAGCCCTGCCTGAATATTCACTGGCAGCAGCCAGAGCACCATAAATTCCCTCATCCCTCTCTGTAACAGCCACATGTAAACCCTTCCTCCTCCATGATTTAGGTGGAGGTTAAACACAAATTTAAATTAAACACAAATTTAGGGGTTAAACACAAATTGAGCTCCCTGGGGGGGACCCTCTTCCCTGCCAGCTCCAGGAGAGCCCCTGCTCAGCAGCACCTCGAGAAGGGCATGGCAGGAATGTGCTGTGCCAAGCACAGGGCTGAATCCATGGAAAACTGTACCAGGAGGTGAGGAAGGAGAAAATCAGAGCCTCAGCTCCTGCCAGAGCCTGGCACTGAGCAGGTTTTACTGCCCTGCAAAAATAAATTTTCCTGCCCTCTGCAGCCGCCGCGTCCTTATTATTCCAGCAGCATCCGTGTGCCCTGGCTCCCTCCCAGGCAGCTCAGGATCACAGCCAGGGCTGCTCCACACAGTTGCTGTGGCTTTTTGCACCAGGAGGATGTTGTCAAAACCTACAGGCTTTTTGCAGAAAGGTTTAAAAGGGTTTTTGAAGGGAGTGAGGATACGATTTGCTGTTCCCGTTCGTCCCTGAGAGATGGATCAGGGTGGATGAATCCTCCAGGAGGATGCTCCTGGCTGCTGGGACAAACAGGGGGTCCCTTCAGGCCACCAAACACTTGGCTTTCCCCACATTCCAACACTTGGCTTTCCCCACATTCCTCTGCCTTGCCACCTGGTCTGTTCAAAGAGGAGGCATTTGGCTGTGTCCTGCCCCTGGATCTGGGCATCCACAGAATCACAGAATCACTGGGCTGGAAGAGCCCTTCAGGATCCTGGAGTCCAACCCAGCCCAAACCCCTCCACCAAACCCTGGCCCCCAGTGCCACATCCAGGCTTTGTTAAACACATCAGGGATGGTGACTCCACCACCTCCCTGGGCAGAACATTCCAGAACTTTATCACCCTTTCTGTATAAAACTTTTTCCTAATATCCAAGCTGTATTTCCCTTGGTGCAGCTTGAGGCTGTGTGCTCTGGTTCTGTCAGAGCCCAGCCCCAGCTGAGCACAGGCACCTTTCAGGAGCTGTGCAGATGCTGAGGGCACCCTGAGTCTCCTTTTCCCCAGGCTGAGCACCCCCAGCTCCCTCAGGGGTTCCTCACAGGGTTTGTGTTCCCAGCCCCTCTCCAGCCTCACTGCCCCCTCTGGACACGTTCCAGTGTCCCAATGTCCTTCCCAAAGGGAGGGCCCAGAAGTGGGCACAGCACTCCAGGTGTGCCCTCAGCAGTGCTGAGTGCAGGGGAGCAATGACCTCCTGCTCCCTCCCACGTTCCACAGAATCACAGCTCACTGAGGTTGGAAAGACCTCCAAGATCACCGAGCTCAACCTTCAACCAAACATATTTGGTGTCAGCAGGGGGGTCCTGTCCCCTCAGTGCCAGGCACAAGGGCACATCTGGCCCCCCAGGAATCCCAGTCCATCCCAGCCTGGCTGCTTGCAATCCCACCTCTGCCCAGATCTAAATTGGATGGGAACAGGAAGCAACATGAATGGACCACAAAAATTGCTCCCTGTGAGGGTGGGCAGGCCCTGGCACAGGGTCTCCACAGAAGCTGTGGCTGCCCTGGACCCCTGGCAGTGTCCCAGGACAGGTTGGGCAGGGCTTGGAGCACCCTGGGATAGTGGAAGTTATCCCTGCCCATGGCAGGGGGTGGAATTTGATGAACTTCAAGGTCCCTTCCAACCCAAACCCAGCTCTGAGTTTGGAGAGATGCAATTGCTACCTGCATTTTTTTTATTGCCCCCTCCCCACCTTTCCCCTTGGCTGGACAGAATCCAGGCCACAGAGCAGATGGAGGCAGCAACACCTGGGGAAGGAGATCCCAGCCCCAGGCTCCCTCCCTGTCGGAATCCAAGCCATTCCTCTCTGTGCCCCAAACCCCGGACAGGGCTCTGGGCAGCCCTGGCAGGGAGCCAGAAACACTTGGGGCTTTGATTTCAGCCCATGG
>VZRH01004706.1:65196-76054 GCA_013397555.1 Urocynchramus pylzowi | reverse complement strand
ACTCTGTCAGTGTTGTTTTGTTTTACTGTATTGTTTATTTTATTTTTATTTTCTTCCACAAAAAAGAACTGTTATTCCTATTCCCATATCTTTGCCTGAGAGCCCCCTTAATTTCAAAATTATAACAATTCAGAGGGAGGGGTTTTACATTTTCCATTTCAGGGGAGGCTCCTGCCTTCCTTAGCACACACCTGGCTTTTCAAACCAAGACACCCCATCTCCCCCAGCAGCTTCCTCCAGCCAGGAGGAGAAAAAGAAAAACTGCTCTGGTTCCTGCTCTGGTTCCTGCTCTGGTTCCTGCTCCCTTTGCTGAGGGAATTAAAGGAGATCCCCAGGCATCCCGGGGAACCCAGCCGTGCCCCCCTCCCGCCGCATCCGGCGTCTCCATCCCCAAATCTGAGCTCATCCCAGGTGTCTGCCTCATCCTCACTGCAAAACACTTTGCATAATCCGATTAAATTGGATGGCTGAGTTGCCTGGCAGGGCAGGGGAGCACCCAGCTAATCACCAGGGAATAAAAACCTCCGGGACTTTGATGGATGCTGCTGGATTCTCCAAGCAGAGGCTTTACCTTGTAAATCCTGGGATTGAGTTTGGTGTTATCACTGGGAGGGAAAAGAAAAAAATAAAAAAAAGAAAAGTGAAAAGCAAATGTTGGGTGCAGAGTGAGGAGAAACCTCCCAGAGCCAACACAGTGCTGGTAATGACATCTAATTAATTGTGGGTAGCAGGCAAGTTCTGGAAAAGTAGAAAGGTGGTTTGGTGTGGATCCAGGATTGAATAAGGCAAAAGGAATCACCCATTTTTTCCCCCCCGAGGTGTCTGTCCCAGGTGGAAAAGCACAGGTATTTGTGCAGGACTCAGCTCAAAGGATAAAGAAATGCAAAAACAACTGGCTCCACTGGGAGGGTGTGCAGGAATAAACACCAAACACGAGTGCTCTCCTTCCTCATGAGCTAATGCTCAGCTCTACCAACAGCAGGGAATTCCAGGGAGGAATTCAGGAGGATTTTGAATCAAAAAGCCCTAACATTACAAAGTAGACCTGCAAAATCCTTACACTCCATAATCTTCAAGGTGTTTTCCAGCTTTAGCAATTCCATGAGGGAATGGGGGAATTTGGCAGATGGGGAGGATTCCAGCCCCATGGGGTGGGGATCTGCAGCCAGGGGAGCCTCAATCCCACCAGGTTCAGCTCAGCTCAGCAAAAGCAGCCACTCCCAACACTTGCCAGGTGCCTCGTGGGTGGGAACAGGGGGATTGCAGGGCTGGGATGTGACCCTACACCACAGCGTCCCACTGGGAGCTCAGCAGCAGAGCCACATGCCCAGATCCAGCAGGGGAACCTGAAAAGGCACAGAAAGAGCACAGAAATGGTCTTAAGGGTAGGGAAAAAGCTGAGTGGGAAGGACCATAAGGATCTCATCCTGCTTAAGGGAAAGAAGATTGACAGGGGCTGGGCTGTGTTCCTGGGGAGACAGGGGCTCAGCCCAGAGCAGCTCTGGCTGCCCCTGGATCCCTGGAAGTGTCCAAGGCCAGGTTGGACAGGGCTTGGAGCAGCCTGGGATGGTGGAAGGTGTCCCTGTCCATGGCAGGGGGTGGAAGGAGATGATCCTTGAGGTCCCTTCCAACCCAGACCATTCCATGATTCCTCCAGGCCCACTCACAGGTAAGGTTTGCTAAACCACATCTGAAGCCAAACCAGACTCCCTGTGTGCAGACACAGTTTGGAAAAAGTTCAGCTGAATCCTCTTCTGGACCCTCTCATCAGGGGAATTACTCTGGCCTGCTCTCCCTTCCTCCAGCCCTCCCCTGGCTCCTCACTTCCATTTAATCAGGGAGAAATAAAGAGGGGAGGGGATGCTCCACAGCCCCCAGATGTGCCAGATGTTGCTCCCTGCTCTCCCTGCCCAGCTGAGCTGGATTTGTGACAGGCACCTCGGCCCAAATCCTGTCCCCTGGGGCTGAGGCCAGGCTGTGCCTCCTGGCCCTGCTAACATAGCTGGCACACAGCTGGCTGTGCAGAGCCACAGCTGGGTCCCAGCAGCCTGGCAGGGACACAGACACCATCCCTGAGGAAACCCACACAGCACATCCCATTCCTGGTCCCTGGCTCCCTTTCTGTTCCCCTTCTGTCCTTGCAGAGGACAATTCCTACCAGAATTAGCAGATTTTGGCTCAGTTCAAAGGTCAGGCTCCTTTAAAAATACAACATTTAAGGGCAATACTCTCCAAAGATTATTTCTTTGCATATATAATTATTTAATTATTTACAGGCACATCTAGGATTTTAAGCCTTGCTGTAACTGGGGTTCTACTGAACTCCTTTCTGCTGTGAAGTCTTTTCTCATCTCAAGCCTGTCTTCAGGCAGGAGTTTTCAGCGAGTGGAAAAGAAAAGAACTATCAGGCTCAGACTCCTCTGTCAAACTTCTGTCTGCCTAAGTTTTACATGAAAGAGATTTCTTAAGTTCCTTGTAAAAATATGCATCCACACAGCCTTGCTTTGAAAGGCAAAGAAAAGCAGGAGCCACAGACGCCCTGGAAACCTCTCACCAAGATGATTTCCCAGCAGCACAAGCTGCAGTGAGTGAGTAGTGAAATTTTACAGCCAGGTAACACTGATAGGAATCGATGCTCCCTTCAGAAAGGAGTGAAAAAAAAAAGACCACAACATCTTTAATCAGGGAGCTGGAGGGATGAGGAGAAAAGCAGCAAGGGAATGGGATCATTAGGATGATGTGTGGTCCTGTTGTCTTGCATAAATTGAATGGAGAACAGGCTGAAAGCTGAAGGTTTCAATTAAAAAACAAAGCTGTGACAGAACTGACACAAAATCCACACAATCTGCATAACAAGCTCACGGAGGGTCAGTCCTGAGGGGTACTGAGGATTGCTTTAGGATATGAGCTGGGACACTTCTGCTGCTCTGGAGCCAGGCTGGGAGAGCTGGGGGTGCTCCCCTGGAGAGGAGAAGGCTCCAGGGAGAGCTCAGAGCCCCTTGCAGGGCCTGAAGGGGCTCCAGGAGAGCTGGAGAGGGACTGGGGACAAGGGATGGAGGAACAGGACACAGGGAATGGCTCCCACTGCCAGAGGGCAGGGCTGGATGGGAGATTGGGAAAAAACTCTTCCCTGTGAAGGTGGTGGGGCCCTGGCACAGGGTGCCCAGAGAAGCTGTGGCTGCCCCTGGATCCCTGGAAGTGTTCCAGGCCAGGTGGGACAGGGCTTGGAGCAGCCTGGGACAGTGGAAGGTGTCCCTGCCATGGCAGGGGGTGGAACGAGGTGAGTGATTCCCTAAGGCCTCTCCCCAGGCTGGGGCTACAGCAGCAGCACCTCAGCTCTGAAGTCTCCTTGTTCCTCCCTCTCAGCCTTTGCTCCTGCCTTGAGGCTCTTCCCCTCCTCTGAGGAGGACCAGAAACTTCTCCCTCACCCAGGTTCCCAGCAGAACTGCTCTGAGGCTGCCTTGGAATCCTGGGATGGTTTGGGTCGGAAAGGACCTCAAAGATCATCTCACTCCAAGCCTTCAACCATTTCAAACCAGCAGAGCCTGTCTCTGCTCCTCTGTGCTCTGCCTCTCTCCAAGCACAGAATTCCTGCCCAGGAATCCACCAGGACCACATCCCTGCCATCAGGAGTGCATTTCCAGTCCTGGAGTGAAGCTGGGCAGAGCAATCCCACAGGAAAAAGGGTTCACTGCTCTGCTGGGAGGTGAGCACAGTTACACCCCGACATCCCAAAGCTTCCCACTCACCCTGGAAAGGATTTAGCACTCTTGACTTCCATGGAACCACAAGAGCCAGCTGGCAGGTGACCACATCTAGAAAACACTGCAGATATCTTGATTTCCCTTCCCTGTGCTCATGCCAACACTTATTTTTCCAAGTCCCCAAAGAAAGCTGACAATTCATTTTAGCTCCTTTTAAAAAAAGAAGCTCCTGTACTCACTGGGGCCACTTGCAAAAAAGGGATACAGAATACACAGATGGAAAACAAACCACTGGATTCCCATTATGGAAATTAATTTTAAGAGTCACAAAGCATATTATTCCTGGAAATTGCTTTTATTTAGCAATTACGTTAACACTGCAAGAAGGCAGCTGGCACTGAAAACAAACAGTTCAATTTAAAAATCAGGGAAGGGAATTAACTGAAATTCCAGGGCACTCACACCTGAATACGCTCCACTACCTCCAATATTTAGGAATCCTCAATCAAAGGCTTCAGGTTTTGTTTGCTGAGTAGAAAGGGGATAAAAAAGTAAAAGAAACCGTTTATTTTTGAAGTTGTTTATATGGTTTTTTTTTGCAAATCAAAGTCAAGCTCTGACAACCAACCAGCAGGGAAAATAAACTGAAGGAGTCAGTGACAATACTGAGATAATATTTTAATTTGTTTTATTTTTTTTTTTCCTGTAAAATGGCTTGTACTTCCACAGGTACAACAGCAAAAGAAATTATTCCAGTCCATTTCACACGGTGTATAAAAAGACCAATTTTACAAATATACCCAGAAGTTGAACAGCTGCTCACACTGTTTTGAAGGTAAACACCACCCCTCCATCACACAGGGCTCGCTGTGTGAGCTTTTTCTACAGCTGTGCTGCCTTCCAGGGGCTCTCCATGGTGGATCTAAGAGCCATTCCCATCCCTAATCCCCAGGACAGCAGCAGGAGGGACTTCAGGTGACTTGGAGACTGGCTTGCCCACCAGGAAAACATAAATGTGCCCCCAGTGAGGGAATCTGGACAGACTTTGGGGTTTTTCTGGTGTTTGGGTGTCCAAGCAGCTCCAATTTTTGTTCTGCTGCCAATGAATGAAAACTGAGCAGCACAGACAGTAAAGCTCTGTCTTTACTGCCTGTCCAGGGTCACTCCACTGCTCTTCCAAGATCCAGTGTCCACTGCACTCAGTGGGACAGAATTTGCAGAGCCACTGTGACTCCATCCTAGAAACTACCCCCTCTCCACCCCCCACCCCCCAAAACCAGCCTTACCTTCTACGTTTGTCCTTTTACCTCCCAACACCGAGTGTGCAGACTTGTGAGCAGTGCTCAGAAAACCCAGAATAATGAGAAAAATCTGTAAAAAGACACTGCAACCCTGGGTTGTGTTTTCCTTGTTTTCCTTCCAAGCTGTATTTATTTGTGTACCTGCAACTGCGTGGATAAATCGAAAATGAGGAGCCAAGGACTCACAGGAGGGTGAAAAACTGAGGAAATGAGGAGGAAGAGTCAGGTCAGTTTTCCTACCAGGCTAAAAATGGATTTAAATGCCTGTCAGTCCTCACCCCAGCCACGTCCCCACCAATGGTTCTCCAGGAAAGAATGGTTCTCCTCAGGAAAGTGTCAAGACTGTGGGATGGAGGAACAGAAACATGATGGTCTTGGAGAAATTTCCTTCCACTTCCAGAAGAATGAAAAAATGGTGAGGAATCCACCAGCTACTGCAAGAGCACTAAAGGGAGAATGACCACAGCCCTAAAGTATAATTAAACACTAAAAATTAAGTTCTGTTCACAGTTCCATTGCAGTTTCTCACTATGACACACTCAGCATCTCTGGCTCCTCGCTCAGGCTCTGAAGCCAACCCCTCCAGTTCCAGGAACTGCCACTAAACCACCAAGGAGGGTCTTACTGGGAAGGTCACAGGCTTTCCAGAGCATCCCAGACCTTCCTAACAAACTGAGGAGAATCCTTTGCAGGGCATGGATGAGGTCTGGAAGCAGGCCAGCCACATTTCCAAGCAGTTCCTTTCCTTCTGTCCCTACTGGAACCAGTTCAACCATGGCTTTCTTCTCTTCTGATCCCCATTCCCACCCTCACAATGGAAAACAAGATTCCTCTTTAATTACTCAGCCTGTACAGTACTATGACTGTAGCTTGGTGCACAAAATGACCACATTTGATATAAATTAATGAATAAAACAGTTTCATGTGAACTGTCCTGTACAACTGGACAACAATTCCCAGCAAGAACAGCATTCACTACTCATTTTATTTAGACTTCAGTGCTCTCCCAGAAAGCTGCCAGGAAAAAGGGAAGTGTTCCAGCTCCAGCGTGCATGGATTTGACAGATATAATCTTTAAAAAAAAAAAATAAGACTAGAAAAATACTTTTAGTTCTAAGTTACACAGTCAAAGCTGCTTTTGAGGCATTCAAATAGAATCAACAGTAACAGGTGATAAAAAAAAAAACCTTATGGAATACACTGCCAGCATAGGAAATGGGATGCAAGGAACATCCTAACACTGAAATAATGAATAAACCTGAGGGTGGTTCTCAAGTTTACTGACTCTAATTTTATTTATCCACAAACTCCTTTTTCCTGTCGAGGTACCAGAGCAGAGGAGGTGTTTATGGAGCTGGGGGAAGGTGAGGGCTAAGAGCTGAATGCTCCATCATTTCACCAGAGCAGGTTTTGAGGAAAATCACATTTACAAACTCTTCTGCCTCCCCAGCAAATCCAATTCCATGGGACTGACCCTGGATTTGAACAGCAAAATCCCTGAATTCCACACAAACCTTGGGGAATTGCTTCCCAGAAGAGTCCTGCCCCTCTGCTGAGCCCTGCTGAGGCTCCCCCAGAGTGCTGGGCCCAGTTTGTGCCCAGTGCTGGGCTCCTCAGGACGGGAGGGACACGGAGATGCTGGAGCAGGAACAGCAGAGGGCAAATCCTCCCACGAGGATGGAGTGGAGCTTCTCTCAGGAGGAAAGGCTGAAGGAGCTGGGAATGTTCAGCCCCGAGAAGAGACAACAGAGGGGACCTCATCAATGTCTATAAATACCTAAAGGGGGGGCCAGGAGGATGGACCAGGCTCTGCTCTGTGGGACAAGAGGAGGGAGCAGGAACTGATGCCCACACTTTCCACCTGAACATGAGGAAGAACTTCCCTGGGCAGTGACCGAGCCCTGAACAGACACCAGAGAGGCTGTGGAGCCTCCCTCACTGGAGATATTCCAGACATCTGGACACAATCCTGTGCCCTGTGCTCCAGGATGGCCCTTCTTGAGCAGGGAGATGGGACCAGATGAGTCCCCATGGTCGCTTCCAGCCTTGCCCATTCTGGGATTCTGAGAGTTTTCCTTCCTGCAGTATTCCTTGTGTTATACAGAACTGCCAACAGCAAAAGGAAAAAAAAAAAAAAATCTTGTTCAAACAGTTTCAAACAGACACTTCCCTTGGATACAAACCATCATCCAGTGTTCTGCTTCACACAAGCCAAACCCACCAAGCCTGATGGTGAGGATTCTTCCAACATGTACATTCCCTTGGCACAGGGAACAGAAGGGAGGTGAAGCCCTGAAGCAGCAATTAAACTGCACACTGAGGGGAGGCAGCAAAGCAGCTGGGGAGGGAGGTGGTGCTGGGGAGACAGCCCCACGAGCAGACCCTGCTCAGCTCAGCCTCAGGGCTGCCAGCAGGGCACATGGAGGAGCTGCAGCTCCAGGAGCAGGTGGGAGTCCAGCAGGGAGGGAGGAGTGAGGCTGCCTCTCCCAGATGAGGTATCTGCTAACCAGGAATGACTGTGGGACCTGAGGAACCTGCACGGGCTCAGGGGTGAGGAAGAGGCACCTCTGTGTCCGGATTTCTCCCCCACCTGGCTGGGCTGCTGCTCTCCCTGGAGATGAGCCACGAGGTCGGGAGTCAGGACTTGGAATATGGAATCACAAGAGGATCTCTTTGAAAAGGCACTAGGAAGAAGCATATAGTTGTAGGTTGAAAAGGTTTATCCTGTTTCCAATCACTGAGTGGGACAAAAACTGTACAGTTTGGGGCTTTTAGAAAAAAAAAAAAATGCTGCAGAGTTATATATTTTTTTTAACAGCAAAAGCATGAAAAGAAAAGTAAAGCTATTTTCAAATTATTAAAATGCTGAAAGTGTATACAGCAAAATTATACTAAAAACAGCAGCAGACAAAATCCATCCCATCACCATTGGCAAGGGACATGTAAAATGTTTATAAGGTTAACTATAAAACAATTTTACAACCAAAATATGAACAGGCCAATTCAAGTATATATATATACAGAATATATTAAAATCATATAAATTATGTATTTATACAAAGGGCACAAATATAGCGAAAAGCTATAGTTGATTAAACAGAACTGAGCTTGAATGATCAATTTCATCTAGAGATGTTATAGATTTCTCCCAATTTTTTTTTTTAAACCTGGATAGATTGATACCTCAGATACCAAGAGTACAGAAAGCATAAAGAAAAAAAAAAAAAAAACCACAAATCAAAGAGTTATCATTCTGCATGAAATGAGCCTAACAGTGGGCAGGGTACACCTCATATGAAATTCTGATTTAATTATTTCCATAGTAAACATTTATCAGCTCTCTTAAAAAGTCACGAATTTCAAGTGATCCACTTCAGATGTACCACCCTGGTGCATATATTTGATTACATTTGAATGTTGTTTGATTTGCAAACATTTGGGGGAAAAAAGAGATACAAACACAACTCAATCTGCAAAAGAAAAGGTGACAGATGGCAGCAAGTTGAAAAGTGAACAAAAATGCTCAGCTGAACTGGAAATTATGCTCTCCCTTCTAGTGAAAATGCTTTAAAGTGAGCTTAAAAAATAGTTTATTTTAAACTGTTTTTTTTATTTCAAAACGTAACAGCAAATAACCACAATGCACTGAAGCTCTTGAGAATCTAAACAGTCCCAGCCGTGGGCTTAGATTTAAAGACAGACTAAGTGCTTTCCTGAATTCAGGTTTATGGAAACAAATCCTGTACCATCTGTCCCTAAACCTCGTGTGTGCTGTGCCACCAGCCCTTCATCACTGCAGTAAAGCCTGGACACGCCTCTGGCTCCATCAGGGTGCCCAGAGGAGCTGTGGCTGCCCCTGGATCCCTGCAAGTGTCCAAGGCCAGGCTGGAGAACCCTGGGACAGTGGAAGGTGTCCCTGCCCATGGCAGGGAGTGAAACTGATGAGCTTTAAGGTCCCTTCCAAACCCAAACCATTCTGGGAATCTGTGGCCTCCACTCACCCAAAGGTCCTGGGTAAGGAGCACTGAGGGCAAGCAAAGCAGAAATAAAAAGGCCAGAGTGCACATACACAGAACATCAGCTTAAACCCCAGAGCTAAGTATGGAAAAGAGTCAAGTGGTTTCACCAGATGCAGGTTAAATGGAAATAAAAAAGAGAAACAGAAAATAATCAGCCATCTCCCATACCTAATAGCCAGTGGATATCTACTACACTAAAGGAAATCAATGCAAACAGGATTTCCTCAGTTTCAAGTAATCTTTGATGCCTTTTTGGCCAGCTGTGTTATACCATAATAGATATTTTAATAGCTTTTATCCTCTACACTTTAGGCAGCTAATTTTTCTCTTACATATCCAATTATCTCTAGTGAGCATTCACCTATGGTTGTCCACACATTCTGTATTTGCTCCTTGAGAAACTATTCAAGTTAAATTATATTGCAAATTAAAGACAGTTACATTCTGTATGTTCCTTCTAGATTTGAAAAATAGGTTTTAAAGGCTTGTCAAAGTTTAGAAGAAAAAACCTTTCCGTTAAAAAATCTTAGCTTAAAAAAATCATTTAAGACACCTTTTTCTGATCCAGGGTACTAATAAAAAGATTACAAATATACTACAATTTGACCAAGAAGACTCCATGAATATGCTGCTTTCGAGCATGCAACACCACTGATATCTGTCAAGTTCCAGGTATCAATGTATCCCAAATCCACCACAGTCCCTCCATCTCCTCGTCCCTTCCCCCATCCCCACCCTACCACCCCTATTAACAACGTTATAAAAAAAGGTAAAATCTAGAGTTAGTGGCAAAAATCTTCACAGTAAACCGTTAAAGAAAACTTTTATTGTGGTCATTGCCGTGCGATTTCTCAGTCGATGGGGCCCTGAAAGATGAGCTTGACGCAGTTGTTCTCCCCGGAGAGCTGCGTGGCGCAGAAGGGGCAGGCGGCGTGGAAGGCGTGGGTGCCGTGGGGCAGCGGGATCT
This sequence comes from Urocynchramus pylzowi, assembly GCA_013397555.1. NCBI lineage: Eukaryota > Metazoa > Chordata > Aves > Passeriformes > Fringillidae > Urocynchramus > Urocynchramus pylzowi. The sequence goes on along the minus strand of VZRH01004706.1, from coordinate 66,063 downwards.
GGGACCAGTATTTGGCAGTTTTCTCGGAGCAGACGTGTCCGCAGGGGGTGAAAGCGTGGGTGGGGGGCCCGGCGTCCACGTAGAAGCCGGCCTCGCAGCCCAGCCACAGAGGCACGTAGGGGCCAACGGTTCTGCACATGGGGCACTCGCGCTCGTTGGCTTCCGTGTCGCTGCGGTGGCCCCAGTTGTGGTAGCCGTGCACGTGGCCGCAGCTGAGGTAGGCCCAAGGCTGCTTCTCCTCCACGTCCTTCTTCTTCACCACGTCCTTGCGGGTCATGCTGGGGAAGGCCAAGGTGTTGAAGCCCACGGGGCACTGGGGCCTGGCGGCGTTGATCTCCTGCCGCAGCGCCTCGATGTGCTTCTGCGTCGGCGAGTGCAGGAGCCCGTCCGCCGTCCGCCACAGCAGGGTGGCCCCGCACAGGTCGATCAGGGAGCCGTCCTGCAGGATGTTGGTCTCGTTTTCTACCTGGTGGCAGGACACAAGGGGAGGCTGTTTAGCCTGGGAGCTTTTACATCGCTTTTCTCTCAGCGTTAACCTGCTTAATTTTGGCTTGTTGCTGTCCTGAATCCACCTCGCCTCCTAACCTACATCTAGGATTATAACGAGCACTGGTCTCTTACTCTGTGCTTGTACAGGGGATTTGCATTTGCAATATAAATTATTACACAGTCTTTGGGCCCCTGAGCACGCGTTTTTTTCTCCAATATTGATTCTCTGTGCCTTTGTCATATTTCAGTAAGTCCTGATAGACTGAAGAAAAGACGTGGCATTCCCTGAGGGCTGCATTAGCAGATTCTCTCCTGGAATTCTTTGCCCACACAACACTGACAGAAGCTGCTCACACAGTAAAAAAAAAAAAAAAAAAA
>VZRH01004706.1:900-65166 GCA_013397555.1 Urocynchramus pylzowi | reverse complement strand
ACAAAAAAAAAAAAAAAAAAAAAAAGTAGTCCTTTTTGGACTAAAAACTGCTACCCAGGACAGGCCAGCTGTCCTGCCTTTCAGATACCATTTTTTTTGGGGTTGTGGCAAGAGTCAAGCATTTTGCAGAAGCACACAGGTACCTGCATGCCTTAGCACTGCAGCAGACACAATTACCAGTTGAATTTCTCAGGTGACAAATCTGAAGTCACACAGGCTCAGTTTATGAACAATTACCCACCCCACTCATTAGCCCTCTTATTTAATGAGGTATTCCAAGCAAACACAGCCCCATCGTGCACTGCCTAAAGGCTTCTCTCTGATTAAAAGCAGGTACTTACAACGTTTTCAAGGGATTATGCCAAGCACACATTGTACTTGTCATTAAAATAAAGAATATTTCCATCACAAACATATAAGCAATCCGTGCTTTTGCCATCAGTTCATAAATGATGAATATATATTAAAAAGACTCTTTATAAAATTAAAGAGAAAAACAGACCTACTGCCTGGCTTTATGGACAGAGAGTATGCAGAAGTTATCACTAATGCAGAACAAACAGCCAAATACAAACAAATACATTAAGTAGGTCACATGAAATCATCACATCTGCCTAAGAATACTATGAATGACAACCAATTCAGCATTTACATTTTAATCCAGTTTAAATTCACAGATTAACTGTGGATCATCCTTGCACAAAACACCTCAGCGGTACAATACAGACTACAGATAAGAGGTCACCAGTGCCAAGTAATTCCAGCAGAAAAATGTAATGGTTCAAGTAGAGATGAGAGGAGCCTTGATCTGATGCTCTTTTCAAATAATTCCTTCACAAACAGCAAAACAAAAAGCTCCCTCATATGCAACGTGTTCAATTCATTATACAGCCTGCATTTGGTTTTATGAACCCAATCAAGGAATACTGATCACATCAATACCAGTGTGCCATGCAATTTTATTTAAATGAGAATTCAACTCGTTTTGGATGCAGGGAGGGGGATTCATTTGTTTTGCTGTGCCTCTCTTTAGCAGCACTAAAAGGTGTTTTGCTAACCACGTACAAAGGCTGCAATTGCCACATCATCTGTCCAGGTCCCCAGGCAACATCTGCCTGCCACCATCAGTGTGACAAAGCAATTTATGTCCTGAAGAGTGTCTGCTGAAAGCAGAGCAGCCCAACTCCATTCCCCTAACTCTTTCTGCAGTCAGTTTTCTGCACAGCCAATGGCAGACTTGCAAAGTCAGTTCATTGAACTTCTCTCCTGGTTTTATATGTCACAGGTCCCTGGCAGCTGAAATCTCTCACTTCTGGCAAAGGCAAAGCTCATCCTGCCTCACAGGAGAAAACAGGAATATACTTCCAGGGCTCCTCTTATCTTCCCAGTGGCAGGTAAATCAAACAGAAGCTGCCTTACCCAAACTGCTTTTGCACAAAAGAGGATTCTTCTGGCAGTACTGCAAAAGACAGCTCCCCATGCAGCAACTTGAGACATCCCCATGTCCCAGGAGAATATTCCAGAGCAGAGTTTATTTAGCTTTTACACTCTGTGCTAGTTCAGTTGGAAAAGTGGCATTAGCTGAAAGTTCTGAGTGCTCTCCCACACACCCAGGAACAGAACAGCAGTGCAAAATCTGCTGTAACACACAGATTTACACACTCACAGTGCCACTACTCAGGGCCAGCCACCCTGTACCTGCCTGCATTCAAAGCCAGGAAAACAAGCACCCTGTCACCGTTGAGTCAGCAGTGACACAGATAAAGAGTGACACACTCCATGCCTTTTCAGAAGGCTAATAATAATTTTATTAGGAACCCATTCCTTCTTATACTCTAGTTCTCTACAGGTGGGCCTCATTGGTCCTTTAATCAAAACACCATCACCATTGGCTAATTAAGAAGACACCCATTTGTAAACAACCTGATGGGAAAACACCTTGTTACAAACCACCACCTGTGGATTGTTTCCATTTGATTACCATCCTTTGTTTCCAGCTCCCTGAAACTTCCCAGACTGATTCACTGGAAAGCTTATCTGGCTTTCTCTCTCTTCTGACCAGACTGTCACATCCACAGTACCCCTTGATTAATTTCAGTCACTTACTGTTGGAGTTCTGGATGCTGAAAATTTTAGACTTTCTGTACAACCAGACTCCGATTTTCTGGAGAACACTACATTTGACCTGAAGCTGTGGAACAGGCTTCCAAAATTGATTGATAGCACTAAGATTACGGGTGTGTAGTTGGTTAGAAGTGTGTAATATCACAGCGTGGAAAACTTAAGAGTTTGGGGTTTTAGAATATAGTAATAAATATGAAGCAAGATAGAAGTTTTAGGGCATAAGCAGGTTGTTCTTCTTTACCTTCATCTTCTTTCTTCTCCATGGGTTTGGGTGGTAATTTTGTAATTGGACAGAAAAGTCTGCAGTGCAGACTTTGAGAGATTAGTTACTGGGTTAAAAGTGAAAATAATTTAGGTGTCGTTTCTTAATTAGATAGTTTAGCCATAAAAGACCTTGAATCAAGAGATAGTTAAGCATTTTTGTGCCTTGTTAATGAAAAACTACAGAACTCACTCCTGTAAGAGTGTAAAATTGATAAAAATAAAAAACACCTGAGTCCGAACGCGAACTATCATCTCAAGTACCCTCAATCCCAACCTCAGCACAAAATTTAAAAAAAAAAAAAAAACCAAAGCAAAACCCCACACTTCCCACTTACCAGTTTGCCCCTGTGCTGAGCAGACCTGGTCTCCCGGAGCGTGTACACGTCCCCGCAGACGGAGATCTCCCGCCACACCCCGGGCTTGGACTCCTCCGTGAAGCCTCCCTTGGGGTGCNTGTTCTTCTTTACCTTCATCTTCTTTCTTCTCCATGGGTTTGGGTGGTAATTTTGTAATTGGACAGAAAAGTCTGCAGTGCAGACTTTGAGAGATTAGTTACTGGGTTAAAAGTGAAAATAATTTAGGTGTCGTTTCTTAATTAGATAGTTTAGCCATAAAAGACCTTGAATCAAGAGATAGTTAAGCATTTTTGTGCCTTGTTAATGAAAAACTACAGAACTCACTCCTGTAAGAGTGTAAAATTGATAAAAATAAAAAACACCTGAGTCCGAACGCGAACTATCATCTCAAGTACCCTCAATCCCAACCTCAGCACAAAATTTAAAAAAAAAAAAAAAACCAAAGCAAAACCCCACAACTTCCCACTTACCAGTTTGCCCCTGTGCTGAGCAGACCTGGTCTCCCGGAGCGTGTACACGTCCCCGCAGACGGAGATCTCCCGCCACACCCCGGGCTTGGACTCCTCCGTGAAGCCTCCCTTGGGGTGCATCACCAGAACCCCGTTGGTAGTCAATCCATCCATGTGGCCATCGGGGTTTTTCCACTTGGCTGCTTTTTCCTACGTGTGACAGTCACAGTGACTATCAGAAATGCATCAAACCAACCTAAAGAAAATCTTCTAACAGTGCCTAAAGTGCAGCTTCATTGTTAAAGACAATTATGACCACGAGTCTCTGCTGGTGATAACTCAGGCACATAAAACTGCAGTTTCTACTCAACACTGCAGCTGGTGCACTGGAGTAATAAAAGTCTAATGACAGTACAAGTTATCAACCAGTACAAGGAGATTTGGGGGCTTGAAAGTAACAGAATATAAACCAGAGCTTGCTCGTAACATCATTATTAGCAGTACTTACACCAAGAAATATATTTTTAGACGAGTCAAAACCAGCTGCAAAGATCCTTGCTGTGTATGGTGGGTTTCTGTCACAAACAATCCTGCAGGCAAATCGGGAGATGGTGCTCTGGGTAATCTGGGTTTCATCACTGTTTTGATTTCCTGAAATAGTGTCCGTTACTACAAAGTCTATGGGGCTTTCTGTAGACCTCCCGACCTGCAAAAAAAAAATTAAGATAATGGTATAAATAGAAATACCCACAGAAATATGAAGCATTGAGGACACAGTTTTTCCAGGCTAATACTGATAACATCAGTAAACTTCTGTCTACTGAATTTTTGGATGACAAGATCCAACCAGAGACTAACCTGTATTTCCACATTTGTCCTAGGCAGAAATACATCACGGACGTGGAATGACAAGTTTTCACTTATCACAAGTGATGTTCATGCTTGCTTGAAACAGATCAACAAGCTGATCTGTTTGATAACAGCAATGTCACCAAAGAAAGTATTATCACCTTGCCATTTCCTCATCCAACCACAGCAAATTACTTACCACTACATTCTGTTAGTTAAGGAAGCACTAGCTTGGATTGACAAGTTTTATTCACATTTTCCAGTTCCAAATACATTTGCCATGAAAATAAAGGACTTTTTTTAGACCCAGAATTTGGTTATTTTGAGATGTCATAAAGAGCTACCCACCTTCATGTTTTCAGGATTTGTAGTCCCAGAAAGAAGAGTCGTCAGGCAAAACCCACCATATGATGAAATTTATTCCTAATCATGCACATGCATGTCTAACAGAATTTAAAAACTTTCTTGAGTTCAGCAGAAATGAAACATACCTATCAGTAGACAGGAAGATTTTTCTATGTGGTCAGCTAAAAATTTTAATTCTAAATCTGGAAACATCTGGGACAGAAAACTTCATGACTACATGGATGGAAGGATCTGACTGCCAAACAGACAGTGAAGCTTTAGCAATATTTCTACAGGCAAATTAGTGTTACACCAACTTTGAGCTTAACTGGGAAAGTGGAGCTGAGGAACAAGAAGTGGAACAGAATATTAATTTTACAGACACCTTGTGATCAAACAGAATTAGGAATACTCTTCACATGAAACTACCTTCAGTATCAGGTATCTACATTGATATTAAATAACCTCCTCACTAAACATGATCTCACTGTCCCCCAAGAAGTTTCATTCTGCTCAGATCTTGCTCTTTAAGCCAGCTATGGGGAGCCACGTATGGCTCCATCATTAACAAACATCTCTGCAAACTAAACCTGCTTTCAAGAAACATTGTCCAAGAGTCAAGGAAATGAGTATTATCCACACCTAAGCCTTGTCACAACTGGATGGGTACAAATAGTGCAGGGATCTCTCCTGTACTTCCCTCTGCTTCAAGCTCTGTTTGCAGGGTTGCAGTCTCACACATGTCAGAATTCATGTCTCCACTGACACATCCAGTTACTGCCTCCACACCACAGGGCTCAGCACAAGCAGAAAATGGGATCAGCTCCCTGCACAGGAAATACTCAACAAGGGCCTAATCAAAAGTCTACATTTCAATTTCTCACAGAAAGTGTCTACTAGAACACCCAGGAGAAAGAGTTTAGAAACTATTTAATATGGGATATTCCTGATTTATATAACTTGACAACTTGAAGCTAAATCTTACAAAGCAATATTCTCCTTCCTTTTACAGTATTATTTCTACCAGGCTTCTATTTCCCATCCAAAGCAATTCCTGCTAAGAGTCAGCACTGAGCAGCAGCAGGAACCTCATGAATAACTTTTGACTATTCTCCATCTGTACGTGGAATCTCTTAAAGGATAATCAATAACAAATATGAAATTAATTTGTTCATAAAAAGTTTCTGCCTCTTGCAGTCTCTGAAATAGATCATTCTCTCAAAGCTTTTGGATGCAATCAGAGAAAAATCTGCCTCATTTTTCCTTAAAGGATGACAAAGCACACAAGTGTGTGCTCCCAGCCTTACATCACACTAATCATTCACCATGAAATTCCAATTTCTTTAGATATAACCATTAAGGTATATAAACAATGCATCTGCGTGCTTTTTAAAATCTCTAGAACATGTAGTATTTTATATAAACACTTCAGTACTTATCTAATTTGTGTCACAAGTATGTCTGTGCAAAATCAAATATTTTAAAGATTTGGTTTTCTTCCCTTTTCCAGTTGAGAAAGCCATTTAGAGGATCAGTCTCATGTATCGTGCTACTTTTCAGCATTTGAATTTATTTGAAAAAGTGGCCTTCAAAATCTGTCAATTTTCTCAAGCTCTGTATTAAATCAAGAATTTGAGTTTGAGATCACCTGAAAAGCAAGTGCCTAAGGAATAAATGAAAAACTTGATGCTATCAACATCCACCCTCCAGAACTTTTACCCCATCTGCTGTTGCAGCCAGACTACAGTCACTACAGACTCTGTCCATTATTCAGAGCTGCTCTTTACACACTTCATTACTCATTTTTCGCCCATTTTCCTCCACAGCACAGAAGACTTTCTTCTTTCTAGCAACTTCAGGCTGTATTTTGGGACCCTTCTTGTTAACTGTGTCATCTGATTTCCCCAAACTACTTCCACCAAGAACCCATAAATGTGCCAGGTGCTGCAGAGGCAGCAGGAGTTGTGTCCTCTGCAGGTGATTGTTAAAGTTGTGTGAGAGGCAGGCAGGGCCTGGCTTTGCTGCTGTCAGTAAAACACTGCTCCTGACAAGGCAAGCTCTGCCAGCACAGAATTTAACAGCTGCAGGTTCTTGGGCTTCAACAGAATTTCACTCTGGTGAGAGTGAGAATTGGATTCTGCATCTTCTGAAGGGTCATTTTTCAGAAAAAAAAATCAATGCTTTGTATTGAATGTACCTGCTTCTTGTATAAACTTGTGGTTATTCAGGGTAGGAGCTGCACATTTTGGGTTTTGTAGTGGCATGAGCAGGTATAATCAACCCTTTCTCACCCCATCAAATCATGAAGGAACAGGTTCATCTTCACCTAATGCATCATCAACAGAATGGTTAAACTCTGAAGAAAATCTTCATTTATAGCAGCACATGGATGCTGGAGCATAGAGAGCCTGGGAGATGCCAGAGGAACACATTTGTACATTCTTTTTGCAATTAAATGAAGAAATCTGACCTGGATGTCACTAAGACAGAGGTGCATAGCAGCATTTGCAGACAGATTTCATAATATAGTTACATTAAAAAAAAACCCCAAAAACCAAAACTAAAAAACACAGTAGAACAACAGCTCAAGAAGCACAGTGGGAATAAAGAACAAAAAGGCAAGTGATTTGCCCAGGATAATAGATGTTAACTGCAGTCAAAGTGGGGCCTGGAGGCTCAGGATAATCCTGTGGTCCAGGAATTATCCTTCCCTTTTCAACTTCCACATATTACACAAATCAAGAACACACATTTAAAAAGAAAACATCAAACTCCAAGGATTGTCCATCCAAGTGATGCCTGACCAGCACTGAAACTCTACTCTGTGGATCAACAGACATGAATTTTGTCATCATGTACCACAGGGCTGCACCAAACATCCTCAAGTAACTTTTCTCCAACAGATTCATGAAAACAGTTAAAATCTAATGGCTCATATAAATCATGGAAACCTCTTCAGCTGCTCTGGCACTGCTTCAGTGGGAATTATTGCCACAGTCCAGCAGTCCACTCCTGCATCAGCCCCTGCAGGCCAGTGCATGGAATGCAATCCTCAGGAAGAGCCAGAGAGCAGAAACCTGAACCAGGACACAGCACTTGAGGTCACACCGAGATCGAGTCACAGCAGGAACCCCCCACACACCCCAAGACTGAAATGGTGCCTTATTCCCCCAAAAAAGCTGCACCCACCACGAGGACACTATGCAATAGATGTCTATACGGTATGCCCAGAAAAAGCAGCTGCTCTGCAACTCTTTATTCATTTTTTACTGTACTCAAGAAAGAGGAAAAATCCAGCTTTCAAAAATGGCTTTTCAAAATTTATATACAGGAAAAAATTGTACTGTAGCTACTCAAGAGCTGAACAAGCATCACACAGGAACCCCAATGGATGAGTTACATTTTTCTTTCACTCAGTCAACACAGAAAAACCTATTTCAGTTCACCATGGCTGTTCAATCCTTCATTCTGCAGCAAATGAGTAAGACTGGGTTTTAATCAATTCCTATTTGGACCTAATAGTTTCAGTCACACTGGAAAATTTAATATAGAGCAAAACACAGAAGTCAAGAGAAGCAACAACACCTCCAAAGAGTTATTTCCTCTCTGTCAACAGCACTCAACTGCTGAGTCTTTTAAATATGAAAGGCTGAATGAGGAGGGATAACAATTTCTGGTGAGATGCTCTAGATAACACAGACCTGATCAGTCTAGAATGAAAAAGGTTGTTTGGCACGTTTGGGTTCCCCACGTTTGAAGTCTAAGTACACACAGAATTTCTGCTCTCTCATTATACATAAAAACCATGGCACAAGAAAATCATTCAGGTTACCAAAATGATGCAGAAAAACAAATGCAGACAGGGGACCACTGAGCACGTGTTAGACAACAGATGGGAGCTTAGAGAAACTCAGCCCACACACCTGAGCCATGTGCACACCCCTCAGGAACAATATGAGTTGAAATGATAAATATCATTTATCACTGGTTTGTCTCCCCTACTGCCCAGCTCCTTTTACTTTCCTCCCTCCCCATCCCATGTCCTACTCCTCCCACTTTTTACTCCAGCTACATGATTAACTGGAGCTAATCCAGTTTTTCTGGATTTTATCCTGTGCTCACTCATGAATCCAGAGCACAAATTTCTCTCCAGTACTCTTTGTCTTTGGAGAAAAGGCAGAGTACAGTTAAAGGTGTAAGGCAGTAAGAGTATTAACAGATGCTGGTGGGGGCTTGCAAAGAGCAGAATAATGCAAGATTTCCAAGTGCTCCCATATTAATGCAGCTGGGTCAGACTGTGGAAATCCCACAGGTCACAGAGAATACCCAGAGGATAAGGCAGAACTGGGGTTTCTTATGTTGCTTTTAAAAAATAATCCAAGTGTTTTAGAGCCTTACCTGAAACATGTCTGTATCTCTGTCATGAATATATTCCACTACAACTGTCTGGCTTCTGGATAATGTGTAAGAGATGCTGTGGTGGCCTTTTGAGCTGATTGCCTGGAGGATAAAAAAAAAAAGATCTCTATTACACACAAAAATATTGTAATCAAATCATTTTTCTACATAAACACCTTTGCTGTGATCAGGAAAAGCAGTGTATTGTAACATGTTATTACAAGGTTGGGTAAGCACATACAATAGGATTTCTATTGTTTGTTTTTAATGGAAAACCCCAAGCTGCACTTGTTTGTTTCTAGTTCAGAAGTACCCAATATTTTTTTTACATTTTTATATGCATTTTTACATACAAAATACCATTTTCGTATGGTATTTTGTATGTAAAAAATACCATATTTTTTCCAAACACCTTTTTTCTCTGAAATTCTATTCAATTCCTTACCCTTGCAGCAACTTGTACCCTAGCAAAGACTTGGAGTTCAGGGAGCTTTGGCTTGTTTGTTTTTGAAGTAAGTGAACAATAGAACTGATTTCCAGTTAAAAGCCAGGACTTCAGGTTAAGTAAATTTCTGGTTGTATCAGAAAGAGCCCAGCAATTTTATATAACTGTGACAAATTTTCCAAACAATTTCAGTGTGGTTTTCCTCATTAAAGGGTACTTCTTGCTACCTGTCAAAGTAGACTGGTGTCTACAGATATGGATTTAGCATCAAAGATTAAAAAGGATTTCAGTATTTAAAAGACAAGAAGAGGACAGCTCCTGTTTTCTGCTTTATCTCACCAAGATTGAGTGAAATGAGCTGAGAAACTGAATCTCTTGGCTAACAGGGAAATAGAGGTAAATATAAATGTCCATATAACCCCACACAATTCTGGAAGGTAATGACTGTTACTGCTCAGAAAACACTTTGCAGACACTTAAGCAATGAATTAATATGTTAATTAAGGCTTTCTCCAGTTTTCAGTTAAGGGGATAATTTCCTTCAAGAGGTTCTCTCACTTGCTCCTTTCTTTTGTTCTGCTTTTCACCTAAAGAATTCACAGCTAGGGATGGTTAAACTAAACAACTAAATATATTCTACTCATCTGCCTGCTATCCCTCACAAAAGCCTAAATTATGCCAAAGCTCCATCAATTATTGAACAAATCATTAAAAATCCTTCTGAATGCTGGAGGTATTAAAAACATCTATGTGCATACTAAAAGCCTACTAAGGGTTAGCAAGAGTATTTGACACAGAATTATTGAAAACATGTAATGGAAGGATTGTTTATTGCAAACCTCATGCATTTACAACCACACAATGCTTTTACAATGTGCCTCTTGCTGGAGGTTCTAGCACCTGGTCTAGTGAAAAATGTCCTTGCCAATGGGCAGAGGGGTGGAACTGGATCATCTTTAAGGTCCCTTCCCACCAAACCATACTATGATTAGGCAATACAACCTTTCCGAGTTCTTCTTTTCTGCATTAAAGCTTTTAACAAAACCTGAAGAAAAAGTGAAGGCATTGTAACAGCTGAGAAGTGATGTAAACACACTTGGTACTCAGTAATAGCCAGATTCTGAATTTCCCAGATTATTTATAGTGTTTTATAACTTATAATAACCACTACAGTGGCACACAGTTGCAAGAACAAATGGCACCAAGATGCAGTTTGGATTAAGTCACTAACACTTTGTGATCGGTCAGGACACTGAGCCGTGGTCTCAAAAGTTTTTCCTCTGTGCCTGTCTGACAACTGAGAAAGGGATCTCAAACCCTGGGCAGGTCTCAGGTGTTCCTAGAATATAAAAGAAATAAAGGTGTTCCTAGGATATAAAGAAATAAATAAAAAAAGAATACAGTGAAATAAAGAAATAAACAGGAGACTCTTACACTTTAAGTTTTAAGCTTAATATATCAATAATCAGTTCATACTCATATTATCAGCTATCACCATTTCAAAGATGAGAAAGCAATAGCTTTCCTACACAAGATTTCACTCCCTTCCACAAAACTCTGTTGCAGCTGGAGTACAGCAGAGGACAGAGTGTAAATGTGACAGTCCTGCCTGCAGCTCCAGCCACTCTGTGCAGCACTGGCCACCAGCACCCAGGCAGAACTCCCAGGCAGGGGCAAGTGCCCCAAGCTCAGGCTCGTGTCAGACAAGCTTCTGCATCTCATGGAAGCTTTGCTGAGAACCCAAGCTGAAAGTTTTAAGGTCTGATGGAAAAAACACAGAGGGAAACACAAAGACTTCCTGAATTACTGAGTCAGGTCGTGCCCTACGCCTACAGAGCTCAGGGCTTAGATATATTAATAATACTGACCAGGGTCAGTGTGTCCTCTGAAATTCCAGGGTAGGACATAATCTTCTTTTCTCTGTGTGCTCCTTTCCCCTCCCAACTTTTCTTCCACATCTACTTCCCCTCCTCTTTGTTTCCCATTATTTATACCCAGTTATTTTCAGTGAAGAAATGCTACATTTAATTTCCTGGAATTGTGTAATCATTTTTGGAAAAAGCCAAGAACATTATGAGAAATGTTTCAACTTGTGTGCTTTCACAGCTTGCTCAGCACCAACAGTTACTCCAATTCAGACACTTTACAGGTATTTTAAGTGCTGGTCTCAAAGCAATTGGCCACTTCCAAGTCAAGAAGTAAAAAAAAAAGTGACAAGTGACAGTATTTTAGGAACTACACAAAACAGTGGAAGTTAAGACTCCCAATAAAACACTATTGCAAGTGGAATGCAGACACAGGCAAAATCATGAAGGATTTTGACTGCTTGAGGAAATATAGAACCACACTACTACAAGTCCCAAAAGAGTCTGGAGATTGATTGCACAAATCTGATTTATTTTGCAACCAAAATAGTGAGTTTGCCTTTTTACTGCTTCTAGCATCCAAATTTTCAGACTGTTTTTCCTGTCAGCAGGATTCCCTCCTCAAAACCCCTCGATGCTGTCACATAACACATAACAGCCCTGGTGTAGCAACTGAAGTCGTGAGAAAAGCCCTGACTCCCACAAGAATTACAGCAGTTTCACAAGCTCTAACTAATAAATTCAGAGTTTCAGGCTGGACAACACCACGTCCACTTTCCAGGCAAGAAACAGGACAAGAGAAAACAAGAACCTGGCACTAAACTCTACCTCTGGCTCTTCACCTCCACCCCAAGGCTGCCAAGATCCACCAGAGCAACACTGGGTTGTTTTCAAAGCTTTTTCTTGGAATCCACTAAGCTTTTGAGTGAGTGGAATTGCAGAATCATTTTAGTTTTAAAACACCTTTAGGATCATCAAATCCAGCCATAAATCCCAGGGTTGTGGTTTCACCTGAGTAGTCATGGAAGGGAAATCTTCCTTCAGGCACTTCCAGCATTTTGAGCGCTTTTACCATTCCCTGTGCTTACTTTGAGCAGTTTGTTCCTGTTTTTCAGGTTCTTAAAAGTTTAATGAAAATTATCAATTGAACAGGGGAAAAAAAAAACCACAAAACACCTTAATTAGTTTCCAACAGATACAAATGCTGGAAAAACCTCACTAACATCCATAGTCTGAGCCTACCAAGCCAATCCAAACCAAGTGGCTCCAGGCTGGCCACAGCACATCCCAGCCCTTGTCCAGTGGCAATGCTGCTGGGGAGACAAGGGCTTGGTGAATTCAGCTGCTACACAACACTTGGTTTTCTACATTTAACTGTCTCAAGGGGGTGAGTTCAAGTAGCTCCCTTTGGAGGAAACAGAGCAAAGTGAAGGTAAACGTACAAAAACCCTGTGGAGGAATAGGGGGAACAAACAGCAGCAAGAAGTTTGTCCAGAATAATTCCACTGCTAGTGACTATGTCCACAGTGGGGCTGAAGGGATTTTAGAAGTCCAAATGCCACAAACAAGAGCAGTAAGGGAATCCTGAGTGCCATATTCTACGTGGCATGAAGGGACAGATTTGGCCAGCACTTTTCCAAGACAGGGCTCGTGTTTGCCCAGCAATCCATCCATCTCCATGGGGCTTCCCAGATGGAGGCTCCAAGCCTCACTGGATGCTGAGCCTGCTCTTAAGGTGAGCAGGAAGATTCCTCCCTATTGCTCCAGGTAAATCCCACAGCTCCCCCCAACTACCTCAAGATTTGTGCTCTGGTGATTTTGGATCAAAACTGCCCAATTTTCACAGAGACTGAAAGGAAAAGGCCCATGACCTCACAACACAGCCCAAGCATATGTTCCTTTTTTTTTATTTTTCAACTTTGCTAGTAGCTCACGTTTCCAGTTATATCCTTCCTGCTGGCTGGAATTACACTTGGCCTTGGTTTTCCCCCTGCCTCCTTACACACACTTTTTCATTCTTGCTCCTTTCTCTCCGTTTTGAGAACAAAACCTCGTTCCAGCACTTTGCCCTCACAATCAAAGCAGCAGCTAAAGGCTATGACTTACAAATCTGTCAGGTCTCAGAGGAGCCAAGATCAAATAGAGATCAAACAGAGTCTGCTTTCCCAGCAGCAACACTGCAAACTCTGCCAGCCCCTGAAATATCTCAGTCCATCTGAATTCTTTGCTCTCCACTCACTCCCCTGGAAAGGTGGATGCTATCAGTTTTATCATCATTTCAAGAAGTGAGAAAATCAAATTGCCTCAGCCCATGTAAAGGCACCTCATAGATAAAGGGAATAAGAATATATAAAGGTTATATTTAAAACCAGTGTTTCTTAGTGCTCTGCTTTTTTAGCCAAGATACAGAAAAAGCTAGACAAAACAAAACTAGACCTTAACAAATCTTCAACAGATAATCCCCAAGAGCAGAAATAGCTCTTTAGTCAGAATTTCCACCTTTTTCTCCTACACTGAATTTATATCTGTGCTCAGCCAGATGTTCCTGATCTGGGATCATGTGCTGGTGTGCCGCAGCAAACCCCTTCACACTGACAGTGCTGCTTGTTCCCCTCAGTCACCTCCAGCCCGAGTTCAAGAACAGGTCAGGAGCTCACAGCACGATTACATCAACTTAACACTGTTAAGTCAAACCTTCCATGTCAGGAGCGTGTCAATGAACTACAGAAGCAGATCCCAAAACTCCCAGAGCCTTTAGGCCACTGCTTGCAAAGCTTGCAGGGAACAAGTCTAATCCACTTCTAGAAATAGAGATTTTATTGCTTCTTCCTGGCTTGCAAACCATGTTTCCAAGGAATGAAAAAAAAAAAAATCTCTGCATTTGGAAATTTAAAATTAATTCCCTTGTGGCAGGTGAACTCCCCAAAGAGGGCAAGAGGGACTTAATGTTGTTATGGTCACCAACTCTTGTGCACTATAGCAGAAATAAAAGCTAAAATCCATTAAGAAAGAGGCAGATGTCTCACAGGAAGGGCTGCTTCATCAGAATAGGATTTTTAGTTTAGTTAATTAGGTTGGATTAGGACAATAAAATGATTTATGGGAACACTTTAGTTTTCTTTGTTGGTAGTCGAGCTGACCGACACGACAGTGACGTGTTTAAAATTAATGACAGCAGAGCCTTCATGAGTTAAATGCTTTCAGACTTGGCTGCCAGCCTTCCATTGCTTTTATAAAAAGAGAACACAAGAAACACTCAGGGATGTCAGACAAAAGGTCTTGCAACTTAAAAGGAAGCTTTAGCCAGCAAGGAAGGAAGCCTTCAAAAGTGAAAAACACATCCCATTTCCACTGGATTTTTGGGCAGACTGACTGCCAGAGCCAGCAGACTCTGAGTTATCATAAGAAAACATAACAAAAGCTCCTGAGCATGAGCCACTGATATTTTATCCACATCAGAAAAGTTTGTCCACCACTTGGGAAGTTTCCCAGCAAATTAAGACAAATGCCAATTCACAGAACATTAGCTAAAGACTGTTTGCAATTTTACTCTGTCTCAAACCTAACAGTAATTGCCCAGAATTACTGCTCCTCTAACACAGCTTTTCAATAAATCTACACTGACCTCTGCCTACTGATACAGCTATTATATATATACTGTAATTTTCCTACAGCCTTCTGCAAAGAAAGACACATTATTATGGAAAACTTAAGGGTTTCATAAGCCTGTAGGAGAGGCTGAAATATCTGAATCAACCAGAACCACTGGCCCAGCTCTTTTAACTCTGCATCTGCTTCCTGCACAGCTCCATACAAGCCCATTCTTCCAGGGTTTTCCCTTTCCTTATAAACATTGCAACTGCAACAACATCTATGCAGTTATTTTAAAAATATCAATGTTAACACCTTGTCTGTCTCTAATACTTCAGCTGTCAATATTCTCTAGACAACTAAATGAGTGTTAGGAAATGGCCAAAAAAAAAAAGACCAAGAGCCAGTAACTGCATGTAGGGAAGGAAATGTGCCAGCACAAAGAAATTAAATTTTGTCACTTTGAAACCACCTACATATGGGCACTGTCTGCAATCCCTGTCACAATGAATGAGTTGAAGCATGAAAATAGCAGGTCACCCACCCCACTTCATTTGACTGAATGCAGATCACCCCCCAAAACTCAAGGCTCAGTGACTACACAGAAACAAAGTCAGCACAGTGTGGTTTATTTACACTCCACGTTTTTATGGCTTTTGAAGCACTCCCAGGTTTGTTCTGTGCACCCTTTCCTGCTGAGCCTGGAGGGGACAGAAGGGACAGCACATTTGTCTCGAGCACACATCACAGCCATCTGCTCCAAGTGCACATGTGGGGTTGAGCACTTCACCATCTATCAACTCAACAGGCAGATGTTAAACCCTTTTCTCCATTTGCTGAATCTGTGTTGTTTTAGATAACCAGCCAATACCACACACAGCAGCACCAAAACATGCCATTCCCTAATGCAAAAACATGCCATTCTCTGGTTGGGCCCTGCAGCAAGGAAGGAGGCAGAAAGGCAAAAGTTTTCCTGGATAAACTACTGTAAAGCTAAGTCAGGGCTGATAAGACACTTGGCTATACTCTGCTTTTCAGAAGAATGTAGAGCAGGCTACTCCTCAAACAAAAGGGAGTGTCCAAAACATCTTCAAAATGCACAGGGGGTGTTGGTGAAACTGCACAGATTGAAGTTAGGTGTCCAAACCATCATTTTTGCAGCCACTGACCAGACCAGAGTCCCACCTCATTCCTGACCAGCTCTGCAAGCCCAGTTGTTCTCCCTAATAAGTAAAAGCAGCTCGAAGTAGCCATCAGTTTATACCAACACACACCAACTTTATGACACAGTAGCTCAGGAGTTGCTTTGTAAATCACCAATTTTCGGTGGATTTGAACCAACACTTTACAGAACCAACCTATGAATCATTTTCCTCCCAATCTCACCTTTTCACTTTTCCAGCCCTTAAGATCTTTCTTCTCTCCTTTCACTTTCTTCTGCCCATGTTCAGTAACAATATATTACAAGTGATCTTTCATCCATCTTTGGAATTATCTGTGTTTTTCCTCCTTTAGTCAATTTGCTGAATTTCCTCCCCCAAACAGATCAGAGCCAGAGACAGCTCAGAGGCATCACACAAAACTGCAGCAGTGTCAGATACATGAACTACCCAAAGCATAAGTCATCCTTCCCAAAATCCAGAATGCTCCTCTGGACACATCAGTACCTGCACATTGCTGTGACACTTTCTATCACAGATGCTCTAGAGCTGCCTGCTGGGAATCCTGTCTTGAGGACATTTCAGCTGCTTTGGAGCCTCAGGAGACATTTCTGTTTATCACTTCCTATGCAGAGTTTCATCTATTTGATAGGAGACCTTCAGTAGTGCTGTATCAGACTGTCACGTGCAGATTTTTGGAAGTTTTGCAATTTTTTATATTTGCAACAATATAAACAATAACCTATCCAGTCTTTAAATTTAAAAAAAAAAAAAAGTCCCACTACTTCTTATTTACTCCAGCAGGGATTCTCTTTTCATTGTCTTAACTGATCACTACAGACTTTATGGGGATCCTCCACTGTATTGCAGGTTAGATTTCCATATTCCTCTCAATACAGATTACACTCAAATTATTAAGATACTTTTTTTAGACACCAGTGAGACCTTCCCTCATGTGTGACTTTTTGGAAAGCAAAACTTCTGACCCCAAAACTCCTGGCATTAATTTCCTAAGAGTAGGATTTCTCCAGGAAGACTACAAGACTATATATTTAAACATGAAGGCATAAACATGATTTTGCCACTGCAGCTGGATCATATCCCCAAAACTCTTGACACACCCACAAAAACATCAGTAATTAGAGAAGGATGGAACAGTGTTTGTAACTGAACATTCTGGTGCCAACAGTCTACAATTCATTTATACACATCAGAACAAAAGCAGCAGATGCCTGGCTACACTCATGTATTTGGGTATGCCAAGCACACAAAATAGCCACAAATTAGAATCCTTAACTAAAAGCCAGACAAAAAAAAGTATAGTGATAAAGTCCCCTCAAGGGCTTCTATCAATCCACAGCCTGAAAGATTTGTACATTCGGCTCATCAGCAGTGAATGCTTCTGTGAATCAAAGCACCCCTGAGCACCAAGCTGTGCCTGCCTGCCAAAGGAGAGCACATAATAACACCAGGAGAAGCTGCAGATCATTCCACAGCTCCCAGAATCCATAAACTGCATCTGACACAAGTCAGTTTTACATTAAGACAGCCAAAGACTCTCCAGACAGTTACCTTAACAGACCTGTTAAGCAGCTGCACAAAACTCTCTCAAGAGAGGGGAAAAAAAAAAAAAGCAAATTCTTCTTGCCAAAAAGCCATTCAGTGCTTCTAGAAACCAGTTAGATTTTATAGAGCCCATCAAGGGACAGAAGCTGCTTTCTAGAAATCACACAATGGAATATTATCCTGATGGAAAGCACTCTGACAGAACAAACCCCAAAGCAATCAGGTTCTTTTTTACTGGTCTGGGATTGTTACAGGAACTGTAACAAGTCATTGCAAACTGGACTTTTTGGCAATTTCCTCCGTGGAGACTTTAGATAATAAAAAAATATCCTGTAGAATAGTTCAACTAGTGCTTGAACCAAGTTGGGCAAATTTGACAGCAGCTCTGGGCAAAAGTACATTAAGCCCACTTTTCAAACAGAGAGTCCTTACTGCAAGAGATTTCTGGGGGCAGAAGGAACAAGACAGGTAAATCTGTAGGATCTGGCTCCTATAGGGATGAAAGGGATGGTCTGACCTCTCAGTTCACTAACAAGTTAATAGCCCACATCTTGCATGTGGAAAAAAATCCCTTTGGGTTTCTTTAGGCCTGCAAGTGCACAGTGAACACAGTATTTGTAACCTTTCCAGCTCTCATTTATACACATTGCCAAGCATCTTCCTGGGCAAAGTTCAGAGCTTACTCATATTCCTTACACACAACTTAAGTGTATTTAAAAACACACACACACTCTGAACTGTATTTAACTGTGCTACTTAAGTGATTTAAGTCAACAAGATAATACATTAAACAGCAGTCAGAATTAAATCCTGATTTACATGCTGCACGGGAGTAGAAAAATCAAGTTGCTAACAAGTGCGAAGCAAGGAGCTTTCCTCTCCACACGTGCAGCTGCCAAGCTCATTCCAAAACACAAGTGACTGTAAACCCCTCTGGTGCTGTCTCTGAATCTGTGCAAAACTGAAAACAAGGCTGGCCCTGATTCCCAAACCTTTCTAAATTATCCAAGGGAGGAAAAAAAAGACCATCTCTGCAGCCAGGAGGTGTCAGGGCTCTGGGAGATGTGGGTAAGTACTGCCTCTTCACCTTGCAAACTGAGAAACACAGTGAGAAAGCAAATCCCATTCTCAGTCACTCACCAGAACTACAACAAAGTGCTTACAACCAAATTTAGGATTCATTTATCCCAGAATCTTTTGTCCCTGAGTGTTACTCCAGAATTTTAGCGTCCAAGATACCAGCCAGGTTCACAAACACAGCCAACAGCAGGACAGGGAGGTTCAGATGAAAGCCACACATTTAACTTAGGCATCTTTGTGTTTACTAAATTTCAGTGTGGAATAAGGGATTGGGGAAAATTTCAATATCAACAGCACACTAGTGAGCAAAGCAAGAACAAAGAACTGGCTGAGAGCACTTGAGCCAAAATACAGGTCATGTCTGCCATGAAACAGCTTTGATATCAGTGTGGAGCCTAAGAGAACTTCACAGGAGAGTCCAACACAGTCACTTCCTAATATAGGCTGGATATTAGGAAAAAGTTTTTTACAGAAAGGGTGATAAAGTTCTGGAATGGCCTGCCCGGGAAGGTGGTGGAGTCACCATCCCTGGGTGTGTTTAACAAAGCCTGGATGTGGCACTGGGGGCCAGGGTTTAGCTGAGGTGTTGGGGCTGGGTTGGACTGGATGATCCTGAAGGCCTCTTCCAACCCGGTGATTCTGGGAATTCTGTTGTAAATGTGCCACATCCTCAGCCCCATGGTTTGTAAAATCATGGAATTGTTTCGTTCCATTTCAACCCCCAGGGTGTGAAAGGGCGAGCACAGGGCAATTAAGAGGCAGGAAAATTCAAATCTGCAGCCAGGCGTTCACAGAGCAGCCACATCTGCTTCCCTCCCATCAGATAAAGACCACCACAGCCCATTACTATTCTGAGCTGGTAGCAAAATCCTTCCCTTTACAGCTTCGGAATGGAATAAATTTAGCTTACTCTAGATTGTACTGAAGGATATTCTGCAGCCCAATTCCCAGTGTTCAGAGAAAGTAATTAGAGGATTAGACACCTCTACTGCTCTGCCTTCCTGTTATTTTCATTGTGTTCTCAAATTCGAATCTTCTGTCGTTTTTCAGTAAGATTGATACAGACAGAGGAGAGGAAGGGAAATTTATTTCCCTAAAATTTAAATCTATCATGCCAGCTTAAAAATTCAAGCCACAAAGATTCGTTTTAAAATTTATGATCCTGGAATTTGGGTTTAGCAGGCTCTACTAGATGCATCCACATCAGGAAATTACCACTTATCTTTTCTACAGTTTATTAAAATTTAAAGCAAGCTTTACAGGCAACTTGCTTTCTATTCATATGTAATGTCAGATAAGAGACCAGCTCATCAGAAGCTCTGCACTTCACACAACATGATTTCACCACTGATATGACCTGCTTTGCCCCTCTCCAATACAGGCTGGCTCAGACAGAAGCAAGGCACAACTCCATCCCATATTAACACTTTTTTTTCCCAGATGTACCTTTAGTAATAAGACCCAAATGATCTGAACACATACACACAGACAGAAAGATTACAATATTTAAAATTATACTTTTAAAATTTTTTTTTTGTTTTAAAAATAAAAAGGTAGAGCACAAATCTAGTGTTGCAGGAGCAAAATTATGGGATATGTCACTATTTCTATGAAAAATACAGTTTTCCCAGTGGCAGGTGGGATTTGAGGCTTTATATTGAATGAAACAAACACTGAGTAACAGTCTTAAATAATGACACAATGCACTTAGCAGGCCCACAGTGTTAATAAGGCACAGTTTTAATTAGGGTTATAGAATATCCAGTGCTTCCTAGGATGAAGCAGCCCACATTTACGTGGAGAACAGGTTTATGAAATTACATACAGCAAAAAGCACTTCAAGGAACCTTTTTTTCCCCCCACAGCATGCCTGGGTAGAAGTTCCTCACATAAAAATTAATTGTGTTTCCCAGTATTAACTGATTTAAAGCATGGTTTTAATTTGGTGTCTTAAACGACTTGATTGCTTAAATCAGTTGTTTAAGCCAGGTTTTAACAAGGAGGAAGGAAAATCTTTGCTGTGGTGATTCTTCTCTTGGCAGAGCTCTGAATTCCCATCTCATGCCAGTCAAGGATATTTAGTACACAGCACTATCAGGCTGCCCATAATAAAAATAATAAATGTGTTCAGTATTATTGCTTAATTTAAGAAAAAATAATGAATTTACACACATGTTTCTGAGAGCTTTAAGAGCAGTATTTGGCATGTTTCAAACCACTTCACTAGCCACAATTTTATAGGTTTACTGAGAGCAGGACTTGGAACAGCCATTACACATTTCACACACAGCTCAAGAGATCACTGCTTACTCACCCATCATTTTTATGCTGGAGATAAGAAGACAAAAGTTTCCCTTCTGCAACCCTCTGCCAAAAAAAACATTTTGACTTTCCAGAGAGCTGCCCCATAAACCCCAGAATCATTTAAATCACTTCCACTGTCCCTTCCTCTGCACCAACCTCCCTCTCCAGACTTACCTGCCCTTTACATTCTCTTGACTAAATACCTACTGACAGTTGTTACATGATTTGGAACACACATATATATAAAATTAAAAACACTGAAATCATCACATGCTTCGGGTGCAATTTTAGTCACATTCCTGTGCACTTCTGGAATATCTGGATGGTATCCAGAGGAAGCCCCAAGACACCCTGCAACTGGCAGTGAAGTCAGCTGTGGGTGAGTGAATTAAGAAGCAGCTCTGGTGACTCCTTGGAGCAAACTCTGCCTACAAATAAATTATCAAATCATCTCATGCAGGCTGTAGAAAAATCATGAGTAATCTGGTTTTCTTTAAATAAACAACAGTGGCTGCGAAGATCAAATTGCAAGAACTCTGCCACCACTCTGCTGAGCTAAGAAAGCAATTTAAGAATAGTAACCGTGGGAATCTGCACTGAAATCAATTGATTCTTTCACAAGGTATGAACTGTAAAGCTACAAAACTCAGCAGGAAGCCTAATTAAAGACAACAGATGAAAATGGCAATCCAGATCAAATACCAGATTAAAAAAAATAATTAAGAGCTTACATATTTTTAGAGCAAATATAATAAATGGAAATCCAAAAAGATAATCTCTTCAAAGTCAATATAAATGAAGAGTATATTCAAATTCACATTTAATATAATTATAACTGAAAAAAACCCCATTTTTCTAACAACCACACAGCAAGCTGGTACAGCTTCACTGATCCTTAAAAACAAGAACTTAATAGCACAGCAATGCTGCAGAAATTCAGACCACAGAGTGCAGTGCCAACACAAAAATTCTTTTTACGTACAAATCGTACAGCAATAGTTGGCTTTACTTACAGAATTCCTTTCAGAAAACTGCAGCAGAACCTCTCTTGGGTTCTATAAACATTGAAGGAAAGGTTGGAGTGTCTCAGTAACTGAATGCACTCCCCACTTGCAGCATGACTTCCAACTACCTCTATCCCAGTGTATCTTGTCCTATCAAAACATTCATTTTTGCATTGACCTTCCAATGTTTTATTAAATCTCTGGCATAATGACATGTATTCTTTAACAAGCAAGGTAATATGTAGAAAATATTTCACACCTAAAAGGTGTTTTATTCAGCTACATTAACCCATCCTGCTCTCTCAACCTCTACTATTATTATTAATACAGCTATTACATGTAATAGGTAATTCAGAACACCTTTTACCACAGTATCTCATTTTGACCTTTTCGTTTCTGTACATGGCAACTGATGTAAAATTATTTCCACTCAGGAGATTTGCCCTCTGACTCTTAAGTCAGGTCAGGAAGTGTGGATAACAGGGATTTTAAATGATGGCACGGAAGCCATAAACCAAAATTTGTGGTTGATTATAAACTACATTTTACACTTTATACAGTATCATTCCAAATTTACAATTCCCCAGCTGAAACAGAAACTCGAGTTTGAGGTCTTTTGGTATTGGATTTTGTTGTTGAGCCTCTGTAGGAGTAGCAAATAATCCCTTAAATCTCACATCTGCTTTGCCTAATGAAGCACCAGGAACAAAAGGCCCCAAGAGCTGTGAGGGTTTCCCTGCATCCATCAAGGCTCAGGGCTCTCACCCCCTTCCCTGATGCCTCTGCAGACAGAGCTGGAGCTACAAATCACATATGGGCTCTAAAGATGGGATCTTCCTTTAATCTTCCCACACTAATGCTTCCCAGGTTTGTTTTTTTTCCCCACATTATGTACACAGAGACTTCCCTCTCACTACAAGCATCATTTTCTACACCTAAAAAAAAAAAAAAAGGTTCCATTTTAGCACTTACTCACAAACAGCCCTAATTTATTTTTACAACAGACATTACCCTCCCATTCCACACACTGCACACAGTGCCTACTACAACACACAGGAACATTTTCCATCATTTTCAAAACCCTGAAGTTACTGGGATACAACTCACTCCACCCTCCACCCAAACCCTAAGACAACAGTGAACACCTGCTCCAGAGTAACTAAATACTTTTGCACACTTAATATTTTCTCCAAAAGAGCACAAAGAAATTATAATTTAGATTTTTAAACAATTACCTCATCAGGTCAAATATTCCCCATACCAGCTGTTTTCCAAAGTCATCCTGTTGTCCCCCACATTGGTTTAAGTGCATCACACTTGGCTAAAACATGTCAATCTGCTTCAAGCTAATTTGATTTCATAATTGAAGTGTAAAATACACTACATTAAAAGCAAACCAGATTTCTTCTAAGAAGTCAGTTTTCATACAGCAGCTTGTGGAAATTCCCAGGCAGTTGCTGGAGTTCAGAATCAAATTGAAGCACTTTGTGCCAGGTTTCTTGGGCAGTTGTGGTGAGTAACTTGTGCAATAGCTCATTTCAGCTGCCAGTTTTCATTTGCTGCTATACCAGGCAGAGTCACTCCACTCCCTCCTTCCAATCAGTTTTGCTCCTGTTTGAATCCTCTCCAGTATTTCAGAATCCTTCTGAACACCTGACAGCAGATCTGTACTGGGTAAGGCAGCCTCGTCAACACAGACTCTTCAATTCCACAATTCCCTGCTCATCCCAGTCCAGAAATCCATTTTTACAGATTTACATTTTTACCAACTGGAGACAACTCTCATTTCCAAGGCACAGTCCCTGTTGCAATAGCTGTAGGCCCTACTGACATCCTCCAAATATTTCACTTTGCTAGTATTTTGGTTATAGTTAATTCTAACTAATGTGTGTTTTTAAAAAGCCCATTTTTAAATGGGCAAACAACTCCATGATGTTGCTTCATTTTATTTACCCTTCTTACACCTGAACTACTACCAGTTTTATCAAATGAAATTGATTGGGTTTGTTATTTGGCATTTTCTTTGCTGTTTTTCAAAGGCTTTCTTTCATGTGATGCATTTAATGCTGGAAAATTGCTTACTACTATGGAATCCCATTAGTAACCAGCTCAAGAATTTTAATTTCATGAATAACTTACTGGAATTTAAATTAATTAATAGCCAGCTGATAACAGTGAAGATACTATCACCTAAAGCTCCTTTCCATTTCTCTCTTTTTGACATTTCATACCAGTGTTCAGTGGTGCCACATTCCCATCCTGCACAGGGATCTGGGCCCTCCTTATCCCTTTCCAGCTCCTAGAGGACCATTAAAGCTCTTCAGGAATTCCCCACTGTTCTCACTCCAGCAATCAATTACCAAGCCAGCAGGTGCTCTCTCCCTCTCTCTTTAGCCACTTAGGATCCTTGGGAACACATTTAGAAAATGGTATTTCTAGGAAGTCCTCAATAAACCAGGACTCACCTTATAACCCTGCAGTGAACAGACACCTACTGTTCTGCTCTTTTCCCCAAATGCAGGGAGAAAATGTGTGCAGAGGGATGAAAAGGCAGCAGGGAGGTGCTGTGCAAGCTTTGGGAAAGGCACAGCCAGGCTCCCTCCTGCTCTCAGCAAACTCAGAGAATGCCTCATCACAGAAAAGTGATCCAGTCTAACCCAAATGGATGAGGAACTGATCCCTCCCTCATGAACACGAGGATAAATAGTTTAGAATTCCTCTTTACTGCACCCTCATACACTTTCTCAAAGTGTCTTTTATTGTACCAACATCTCATTTACACTCAGCAAGTCACAGAAATGTCACATTTCTCACATTATTATGCAGGCAAACAGGGAATTCTTGGGACCAGAGCCTGCTAAATGAGTTTCTCCCATTTACTGCTTACCACAGACTGTTCACCTGGGTACTCTACCTTGTCTTCAACCTCAGTGACAAATCCCACCTGCAGAAGGTTGGGGTCATCCCTCATATAATCCATCTTCCATTAAAATGCAACAAAATAATGCACAACACCTTTTAATTCTCACTGGTCTTGGTACATTTTTCTCCCCTCTCCTTGCTGAGAGCATCTGGAAAGCCAGGATTTGCATCCTGCCAAATCTATATATTGACATACTCTTTTAAGTAAAATATTTTGAACAGACCTCTCCACATTACAATTTCTAAAAATAAATATTGAACAATAGCTAAAGCTCACTTTCCAGGCAGAGAGCTCTGTGAATTGCAGGTAGCTACTTAAGTACATTCTTTTCAAAATATTATAGACATTCCCTCAACAAGGAGTTATAAATGCATGAATAAACTATTCAGTTCCCCTGACTTGCACTCAATACTTAAATGCTGGCAAAGATATCATGAAAAAAGAACTATGTCCTACTAAAATACATAAGCAAAAAAAAAAAAGTATTTGTTATAAAAAATTATTTAAAGAGTCTTGAAACAACAGGCGTGCAACAGAATTTTCTGCAGTGCAAAGTATAAATATAAGACAGTTTTTATGTCTGCAACCAAATGTATCCTTATTACAGTTTCATGCTGCCACTCAAGCCTCAGCTTTGATAGTTAAAATTGTCAAATTAAAGGAGGTTTAAGTGTTATGAAAAGACAAAGCACTACCTGAAGAAGGAAATGTTACTATGAAGTGTAACTAACAGTCTGGAGGGTCTGAAGTATTAAGTACTTGCCCTCAGGGTTGGATCAGCAAATCTAAAACTTCAGGAAAGCCTGCTTAAACCCACACTAGTCCATCATCAAATTGTTGTTAGAGGCTTTAAGAGTTAGGCACTACGTGCCTGTCAAATTGCATTAAGCAATATTAGAAATAGAGCAGTTTAAAGCCATTTTGGGGCTGAAGTGTCCCTGTCTTTGGCTGATAGCAGTGGAGGAGCTGATGCAGCAGAACTGTCGATACTTTTGCCACATCACTACAGTCATAGGCTGGAAATGGGTGTGTGTATTCTATTCCCATCTGTGGGGCAGTTATCCTCTGTTCATTGGGCAGTTTTCTTTATCTCTCCCCCAGCCCATCCTCCCTCCAGGAGATCTCTGCTGTCCATGGCCACTGAGTGTCCCTGCAGGGCTGATCAAATTCCAGCATCCCATGGGAGAGGCTCTGCCCAGGGGAGGAGCCAAGCATTCCTACCTGGATCCAATCTGCCCTTGGCAACACCCCAGCAGCCTTTGCCCCCTGCATTCCCAGAGGAGCAGCTTTCTGCTCCCCTGCATTCCCAGAGGGAGCCCAGGCCCATCTCCAACCCTGGAGCTCCAGAGAAAAACTCCCCCCTTGTCCAGGATCCCTGCTCCAGCAGAGCCACAGCTGGCACTGCAGGAGGGCTGAGCCACCCTGGGATGGCCCTGCTGCCACCACCCTGAGCCACAGGCTGTCAGCTCCTGTTCTGACTCTGGCAGTGGTGTTTTGCATTACTGCATTGTTTTTTGTTTTTTGGGTTTTTTTTAAATTTTCTTTCCCAAAAAATAACTGTTATTATTGCTCCCATATCTTTGCCTGAGAGCCCCCTTAATTTCAAAATTATAACCATTCAGAGGGAGAAGGTTTACAGTTTCCAGTTCAGGGGAGGCTCCAGCCTTCCTTAGCACACACCTGGCTTTTCAAACCAAGACAACTACCAAACAAGTATTCAATAATACAAGGTTTGTCTGAACTCACACAGATTCTCCTGTTACTACAACAACAGCAAGAAAAAAACCAAAAACAAACCTCCAGTTAAATGTTCCATCAGCAGGGATGAGATACTACACACACAGAGAAAATAATAATTTGTTGTGTCTGTTGAATCCTGAACCTCACCTTGCCGGGACACGGCAGCAGGGAGAGAGGAGCTGCTGTAATGAAGCCCCTTGGGAGTACAAAAATAGAGATAATTGCAGCTTTGTCTCACTGCACATCAACCTGACTAACTTCTGTTAGGAAGTTCAAACATCATTTCACAAATTAATTCAAGATTTTTAGTTTTAGTGAAAAACAAACAAAAAAACCCACACAGCACTTATGGGGAAGGCATTCAGAAAAGAACAATGACTTGTAAGAACAAAAGGCAGACATTCCTCCTGGAGGAAAAAAAGCTGAGTTGTTACTATGAGGCTTCTCCAGTGCAAACACTGCAGGAGAAATGAGCTGAAATTCTGTCCAGACCTGAAAAAATTCATTTATTCGTGACACCAGGAGATGATACATCAGTGTTGTGCCACCAGACACACAGGTCCATGACTGACACTTTCTGCTCAGACTGGCTTCCAAGGAAAATAGTAATAGTTTTGAGGAAACGAGAGCTATGAAAGAACAGCATGTATCCTACATTTTTCCCTTCAGCAGCAAAAGGCCTCAGTACCAAGGAAAATATCAAGACAGTGGAAGAGTTTGAAGTGTAACATGTAACTTTTAGTGCTTGTCTCTGTGCATCTCTCTTAGCAAAGCGTGAAAAGTACTGATTTTCAGTAAAGCTGAAAGAGGTGCTCTAGTGTAACTAATATTCTAATTACAGAATCATGTCTCTTAGGCCAGGATTCCCCTTCACAGAAACACGTACAAACAGCAATGCAACAAAATCCTGTCATTTCCTGCTTTACAAAGTTAAGATCTGTTTATTCATGAAAATTCAATCCTAGGACTCAGTCAAGATTTTAGGATTTAAACCAGAACCATCAGGGCTCTGAACTACCTTCATGAACACAGGCATTTAAAACAAATGATGAAGAGATGAATTTGTAGTTCTACATTTTTAGATTATTAAAAATCTTTTCTGGATCCAATGTTGTATGGAATTTATCATATTATTATATGGAATATCCTGTCAATACAGCCCCACCATTCTGCTAGTGTACTAATGCAATCTGTGTCCAGAGACCAGCAAAGAACTCACTATGGCAAAAACAAGGTTCTCATTTTGCCAGCTCAAGAGAAAAGAAATAAAAATCAAAATATTACCAACATGGAGTGACAGACCAACACAGTGCAAGTGTTGTCAGGAATGAAAACTGGGACACATCAAATCTCACAATTCCTGAGCACACCAGCCTATTTTTACTTTATGTGTATTCCAGTAGGAGCAAGGCTCTACACCAGTAGTGAGTGCTAAGCACAGTGTATACATGTTTTATATATTAAATGCAAAATGAGAAGGAAAATTCTCTTTTAAAGCCCCATGAGTACAGTTTTAACATTTTTCTTTCCAAAAAGAAAATGTTCAGCGATGTTTTCCTAAAAAGCTCAAAGGCATCTCACTGATAGGCCAACCAGAAAAAGCAAAAACCAACATCTAGACTCCTGGTGTCCCTCACTTCCCAGGAACAAAAGAACAAAGGAGCAGCACAGGACAAGTCAGTGGCAGGAGACAGGAAGAAAATAACAGCCTTTAACCCAGGCTTACAAACCAATTCATGAAATCAATTTCTTCTTTACACTGTGTATTATGTCTGCATTTATAAGATGCACAGGAGGTGATGCATAAGGGGAAGAAGACAAAGCACAAGCTTCTGTATCAGTTTATTTCCACATTAAATGTCATCCTCTCATAAAAAGTTCATACTATACATCCTTCCACAACTATATCACAGTCAGATTCTGTCTGTCAATTATCAAAGAGTTCAACTCAACCCCTTCAGCCCCAATTTTTGATGCTTTAAAATCCTGGTAAAGTTGGAATTAAGTCCCAGCCAAACACTTTTGCAGCAAGAACCCCACATCAGAGAACAAGTCTCACTGTTTACACAGACAACCAACCCATCTGCCACTTGACAAGGAGACACAGCCTGCCTCAGACAGGTATTAATCTTAGTTTCTGCCAAAAGCACTTTAATATAACCACAACCCCTATTCTCAAGGCAAGGTGTTTTCCCCCAATGTAGAGCAAAACATACTTTTGGTATAAGAAACTATTAACAGAGAACTAGTACAGCAAGGCACAATCAGAAATTAGATTAATAAAGTACTGATGATGCCAAAACATTCAGCACATTCTTGGCCTTTCCACTTTGCATGCAATTTCTTGCTGTGGACAAAGTTATCTCAGTGAATTCCAAAGGTGAATCTTATTCCACTTCAAATCTCCACGAGCCTGCATGAAAAAGCATTCAATCATCATCATACTGCCTATGGTTAGCAGGCATTAAATAGATTTAAAAGTAGTGAGCGCTTCTTGAGAAATAATTATAATTGTAAATTACATTCTCCCTCCCAACAGTTTGTAAGTCTTCTTTAACATTGCTCATCTATTTCAGTAATAAGAGGAACATGGTATCTAGATCCAAGCATAAACAAACAAAAAAAGAAAAACAAAAAAAAGAAAGCACATAAACAGCAAACC
This sequence comes from Urocynchramus pylzowi, assembly GCA_013397555.1. NCBI lineage: Eukaryota > Metazoa > Chordata > Aves > Passeriformes > Fringillidae > Urocynchramus > Urocynchramus pylzowi. The sequence continues at coordinate 36,041 of VZRH01004706.1, read as the reverse complement.
ATCACGGCAAATAAACGTGCAAGCTTTTACCAGTCTGGAGACTGAGCACAAAATATTTGAATGAGGAGCATTTCTGTTTTAAAGAAAATCTACTTTTTATCTTTACTGTTCTTCAAATACACATTGATACACAACAGGAAAAAAAAGTTATGAAAATGATACAGAAGAGACATCATGTACCTGTAACAAGTATCCTAAGTGTTCTCTCCTTCCTGTTAATCAAGCCTGAGGGACACAAGACTGAGATAATCCTGGAACAGGCTGATTACATACACAGATTATATCTGTGATTTGTGAACTTTTACTGGTGCTAACAACACATTTCACAAGTAGGCAAGTGAAAGCTGGGAAAGTACTGCTAAAAGACAGCCCATGCACCATTTATGCACAATTAACAAATTATTCTGGATATGACATTTCCTTGAAGACAACTTCCTTGACTTCAAAACAAAGAGTACCCGAATCTTGGCAGGAGTTCAGAAAATGACTCTGCAGACACTCAAGGTTTTGGCAGAAAAATGACTGAAGGACAATGGATTACATGAGGCTCCCAAGCTGTCAAACATCCCATGTACACAAACTGGCTACAGTTCCTTCTGGAGCGACCTTCAGCCAGGCTTGTATCAGCAACTAAGATACCCAAATTGGCATGGCCTTCTGGACACAGCTGAGTCTCTGGAGCCTTGACCAAATCCATGTGCTGCAAAGCAGCACGTGCTGCTCAGCTGAGCCACCCCTGAGCCTCCAGTGACCCTGCAGAGCCCAAAGCTGCCCAGCCAAGCCTTCAGCATCCTCCACAGAGCAAATGTTCCATCACAGGCTCCAGTCTCCATGACCCTGACACTGCTTTCTCCACTGGGCTGCCACAGGGAAGGATGGTCCCCAGTGCTGGACCTTGAGCATTGTTGTGGGCTTCTACCTAATGCAAAGTGTCTTATTCAGAATAAATCTAGGCAGAACTGTTACCCTTGAGCTGGGAGCAAGGCTCTTTGGGTATCAGAAATCATCCAATTCACATTATTGGTCCACCACCAATGCTGCAGCCAAGCATTATCTGATAAACACTGAACAGAATGGACTACAGCTCCATGGGAACTCTAACATCCACTTGTTGAGACAACTATCACCTCTCAGCCTTTGCATAGCCCCAGTCCAATCTGAGGCAGAAGTATCAGTTGTTAAATTTCAAAATCTTCTCCTTTTCAGAGATGTGTTTGAAGCCATCAAAACCTTTGACTGAGGAAGGTGCCTCCACACTCCTGTTTCAAAGTGGTTTAGTGTTTTTAAGGCTAAATGAGGTAACTCACTGCCACCAAGTAAAAACCAATTACTACTTCAGCCTGGAAAAACCTCAGTGCATTCATAGTGCCACACTGTATGATGGTGTTCTCCCTTGCCATGCTCTATTTGGAATGCACATATAGATTTTTATTTAGCATTATGGCTCAATTTTAATCAGAGGATTCCTACATAGAATTTCTCAGCAGTCAGAGAAAAATCAGAGCCCTACCTCTAAATTTAGCAAGTACATCTTCATCTGGAGATGAAAAAAAGATTCCTCAGAAAGAGCCTTGTTTTTATATGCATCACATAATGGCACAGTGATACTTTCAACCCCAGCAGTATTTGCTACTACAGTGCAAAGATACCAAGAGACAACATTAAATAACCAAGGTATTTTTAACCAAGGAAATGAGAGTTAGAGTTTCCAGTAACAGGCAAGATCATAACACAGGATATTTTAAGACATTTGAGAGACAGCCTATGTTGAATAAAATTGCAAACATTTTGTTTTGACTTCTGCAGTTTATTTATTACACTCAAGTAGCAACAGAGTCAATTTTTGTGACAAAACACCAAACAAAGATTTGAGAAAGCTTGGAGGAGGAGGAGGGATGAGTTAGGGAGAACACTTTATGTGCTTTATTGCAAGTTTTGCAATCCAGCTTTCCAAGGCCAGCTTTTCTTTGGGAACAATCTGGGAGCAGCTGCCCATGCTGAAGCAAGGTCAGCTTTGTCCCTCCCTGCCTCCCACCTGGACCACCAAGGCACTGCCTCATTCCTGACCTTCAGCAGTGGAAGATTCTTTGGTGGGCTGAAGAAGAGACAGAAGTGTGGAAAACCAAATGCTAATGTAGAGATAACAGGGAGGAGGAAAAACTTCTGCATGTTTTACACTGCAGCCTATTGTCCAGAGTTTATAATGGTAAATGCCATTATAGGAAGGCTACAAGCCTCCCCAAAATTTCTTTCAGGCCCCCTTCCAGCTTTTGTGCATTTGCTCTCACTGTCCTATCCAACATTCCCTCCAAGCCTTTGTAGAAAATTCAAAACTAGTAAGGCCTGGATATTTAAAGTCCAGTGCCTCAAAGGTAAAAACTACAGAAATCAGCCCATAACCACTGAAGGGTTTCTTGATCGTTCACACGATTTTATTTGCATTTATGGAGTACAGAAGAGGTTCTACTTTAGTAATACTCACAAACTCTCTGAAAACCTCAAGCACAAAAAAGCACGTCTCCCTCACCTTCTCTGAATCATATGAGCTGTTTAAGTACCTCTTCTGGGATTCTGGACTCATGCAACTGAAATAAAGCTGAAAGAAACAGCACTGTTAGGAACAGCATCGTCTGGGGAAGGGAACAGAACCTCTGAACCTCAGAGGTTGTAACTCGCTACCCAAAGAACAGCTTCCCCTGAATTTCCCAAAGAGCTGGAGAAAAAGCAAGCTGCTACAGGTTCAGAAATTCCATGGTCATCCAGGGTGTAAATGTGTATGCTCTGGTCCCACAAAGTCCTGATTTTCAGAAGTCATCTGATACTACAAAACAAAACGTATCATCTGTTAAACTTCTCTGGGATCTGAGGTTAGCAATAAAACCCAGAAATTTGCATTGCTGTAGTGCAAGTATAAAAAGTTGTTTATCTCACCAGGGAAGCTCCATATTCCTTTCAGATTCCCCTGCTCAAGAACACCCCTGACCAATGCTGAAGAGAATTGTTTTAGGCAGAAGAGTTATTCAAGCTGCAAACTGGGAATGCTTTGTCATCTAAGCCTTCAATCGGTTGTGCAGTCTGGGAGGAGAAACAGATTTGTGCAGCTACAGGTCCTGGAAACAGAGGTTCTTTGGGCCACATGAAAGAAAACTAAATACCTAGAAATCAAACCTGTACTTGCTTCCCCTTTTCTTATCCTGGGTTAGGGCAAAAGAGAAAGGAATGAGTCTCTCAGTATCTTAAACTTACAAGGAGAGGTTCCCAGGAAAATCTCTAGGACCACTAAAGTGGTAGTTGTTGTCAACATCCAAGGCTGAGAGTCAACAATTCAGGATGACCCCAGTTTGAGACAGATCACTGTTCAACAAATGGCCTTGTTCTCAGGCCACAGTTCCCAGGAAATGTGCAATCTTCAGCTTAGTGCACCAAGTCCAGCATTTTTCAGGTGGCCAAGGAGCAATACCCCTCCCTGGTATCAAAAAGCAGAGAAGAAAGCATCCATCATTCCCTGGCTGTGGTGAACTCAGTGGAAGGGAGATGCCTCAGAGCTGGGGGAAGACTGAACAACAGAGCAAGCTGAGAGTGCTGGGCCTTTAATGAGCTTCCTCAAGTCAAAGCGATAGGCATCTGCTGCTACTGAAATTAGAAGCCCAAAGTACAGATTACCACAAGCATTATCTCAGAGCAGGCATCTGCAGAGTCCAGAACTTCTTGAAGAACTGGCAGAATCACTGTGGACAAGAAACATGCAGAATTTCAAGGCAAGTCTGTACAGAACACACTCAGTCTGACACAGAGGTCACCTAAGTACAAGCTCTGATGTAGGTCCAGTGGCTGGACTCGTTTATTTTCATGGAAGGACACCTCAGGGATGATCAAAAAAAAAAAAAAAGATAATGATCTTGTAGAAGCAAAGCCACAGTGCTAAAGAATTCTGGATTGCTTTATGACTGCCAGAGAATTTCTGCAGGCAGAGCTGAAGAGCTTGGAGCACCCAGCCAATGAAGCATCACCATAAGCACTTTGCTGGGGATACAGCCCTTCTAAAGAGATTATCAGGATAAAGTATTCCCTGCTTTCTCCTAAAATATTTGTGAGGTCTTTGGTGTTGAATAGGAATAAACCAGCAGGATCTCAAAACAAAGTAAATCTACATCCAAAAGAAAGCATAAACATGTCTCAAACAAGAGACCTACAGAGTGGAAAGAGGAATCTTTGAATGTCACAAGAGAGTCACCCCTCTTAGTTCTTCTCTTGGCAAACAGATAACATTACTCATTTTACAGATGGAGTCATAAGAGACTCCCAAAAAGAGAAATATTTAGATTTTGTTCTTTCCATCAACAAAATCTCTAAGCACTCTGGAAAACAAGTATTTTGTAATTTGTAAAACAGGAGTAGCAGCTGTTTGTTTCTTTGAAAAGTTACTGTTGGCCCGTGATGCTTCAATTGCTTTCTGTGTTTTCAAAATATTTGCCTCTCTCAACCAAGCCTTGGAGCAGAGAAGTCTCATCTCCTCTTTGATGCAGTTCCAATTCCCCTGTTCCAGGAGAGCAGTTCATACTCTGAGTACACACTACCTGACTTTTCCAAAACACAATGTTCCATCCAGTTAAGACAATTTCATTTGGATGCTAGTTTGAGATAACAGGAAAGGCATATCCATTATCAGCTGCCATGTTCCCCTTGTCATGGCATTTTCTTTTGACCATGAAAACAAGTCATACAGAGAAGAGGAACTCCTGTCTTAGAGATGCTGACAGTCCCAGGCTCTAACAGTTGTATACAAGGCCCTGCAGTCATCAGGCTGTTCCCAACTGTGCTCCAGCTCAGCCCACCCAAACCCCTGGAACACCACAGCAGATCCCCACCACTTTAAAGCCAATCTCCCTCAGTACTGGCAGCTTGCAGGGTGAGTTATCCCCAGCAAGCTCCAAAGGCAGTAGCAGCACACAGGTAGAAATACTATGCTCAGGCCATCCAGCTTCATTTGATCCACACCAGACTGGGGACTTTTCCTGACCTTTAGGAAGCTCAGAGCAGCCCAGCTCTCAGGAGACATGCAATTCTAAGACCAGGTCCATTCCAGCCAATTGAGAGTCCAAACAGAATAAACATGAAACAGGACAGAGCTTCACCACTACAGCAGGTGGTCCAAAATTTCCACTCTAAATTCTGGGGAATGGTGGGGAAGCATGCAGGAACCAGTCAAACTGGAACAAGACAGTTTTAAACAAGTCATGCTACATTAAGCTCAAGCTGTGAAATTTTCATCTTCCAATGAAACAAGTGGTTCTGCTGTCTCCAGTACAAATCCTACTCTTCGCTTTTCCCGTGGCACAAAGAAATCCAGGACATTCCGTGATGGGCAGCAGGATTTGCAGTGTCTGACCTTACACTACAGCATTTAAACCTCAGCTGAGATGCAGCCTCTCCTTTCCCTGATTCTGCATTCTCACAAGCCCAAATCCCCCAGGTTATTTCTGACATGGTCAGGGAAGCTGCAAAGTGACAGATCCTGCACAGCAGTGCTTCCACAGCCTGGCTCCCTGTGGGAAGCCAAGGGGATACATATGGGGAAACGAATAAACAAACAAATGGCCTTGTTCTCAGGCCACAGTTCTGCATGTTCCCCAGCTTCTTGACACTAGCCTGGTGATCACTGCATCTTCCTCTGCTTTCAAAGGGCACCACATTCAAGTAGAATCTGCTCTAAAATATTGATTTAGAGCAGATGTAGTTTAAAGAGAGTTTACAAGGAAAGCATTTTTGATCTTTTTTTTTATTCTCTGAAGGGAGAGCATGAAAACAAAAAGCAACGTTATGTCATAAAAAAATAATTGTTGTAGACCTCAGCAATTTTTAATTCCCCTTCCTTCACTAAACATCTGGGTTTTGTTAGAAAACACTATAAAATTATTTTCCAAAACCTTTGACGTGCATTCTGCTCAACAGGACCCAAAAGCTCAGGAGGGAGGGTTTCAAACCAAGTAAGGGTTATTTATTCAGCCCAACCAGTGAAATCTGTGTAACCATCTTCTCCTGCCTAACCATTCCCTGCTATTTGCAAGGGCACAGGGGTAGGGAGTTAGGATGATAAAATGATGCTCATTTAATAGAAGAAAAGGACATTACACCAAGGAAACTATTATTCAAGCAGACTCAGTCTGATGAGCCAAGAAAAAGCTGCTTCTGCACAAGCCAGGGCTCTTGAGACACCTATGCGATTAAGTTACTTCAGAACAAATTAGTGCTCCATGAACTGATTAGACCATAAATAAGCCCAACAGGAAAGAGAGAAGCCACTGACAGTCACAGCATCCTCCCGACAGCAGCTGAGCTCTACAGCTCTCATTCAGAATGAGCACCAAAAAGCTGTCAGAGCCAAAAGGATTTGTGGCCTTTTTACTCCCAATTCAAAGTACGTCAAAGCAGATGCAATATCTACAGTAGATAACTAATCACAAGAATCCTATACTTTCATTTTCTCTCGTCACTCAAAGCACAAATTGCAGCTCTCTGCCCGACCTAATAATTATTCGTATGGCTGTGTTTTGTTCTTCTCCAGCAGCAGCAGGAGACTTGATTAGAGCTGCAGGAACCCAGCCAGTGACTATCCAAGCTGCTGTTGTGATAGCACAAAGCAGAAGCCAACTCAGCAGGTAATTGGACTTGGAAGTCAAGAGAGATCTTCTCAGTCAGCTTGAAACAGTAATTTCATAGGGGAGAAAATAGGTTGCCTTTATCTACCACAGGTTACCAAAGAAAAACTTTGATCCTAAGAAAGACAGACATAATAAATACCAAGACACACCGCCATAAAAAGGTATTAAAGGTGGGGTTTTTCAAGTCTTCAGCAATTCAAAAGGCATTTGGAATCTTTTCTGGAGTCACTATTATACATGCAATCACTTAGGAAAGCCCAACATTCCCTGGCTAAAAAGGAGTACTTCCAACGCTCAGCAGTTACAGTCTCTTGCCCACTGACTCAGTACTTCAGAAAGTCTCAATTACCATCCATGCTGTACCAAGGAAATTCAGTCATGTTTCCAGAGGAATCCTGGGGAATCCTGGAGGGCTACAGTCAACAATTCCTGCTTCCTAATGCCATACTTCAAGTAGTTCAAATGTACATGAAGCCCCTTCTTCATTTCTCTAAACTTCACATCCATGGAAATAATTCTGAAGCATGAGAAGCCAACAGAGAAATCCAAATGCTTGCAGAGCCAAAGTCATGGGGGATTCCAAGATCAGAGTTTCCAGTAACAGCAGTGAGCTCTGTGTTAATGCCAGCTGCCAGCACCCCTCTCATATGGGACTGGGGCAGTTCTCTCCCACTTGTTCCATAACAAGAATCCCAAGTAAAAACATCCAGCAAGAAGCCAGGGATGGTCATGAAGAGGAGCAATGAGGAGTGAAGATTCCCCTGTGCTTGTAAGTGTTAGCCTAGTGGTGCACTGAATCAAGAGACTGGATGTGGACTAGAACAGGAACATCATACAGTTTTATGATATAATTTATTATATAATTGGGATCATACAGTTTTATTTCAACAGCATATTACTGACCTGCCTGAGATCTGTAAGAAAAACATACTTAAAAATCATACTTAAAAACATCCTCAAATATTACTCCACAATATAAAGGCAGTTTCGTTTTCAGTCAGATACCTCTTTCCTTGTTAGACTCAAATAGCCCCAACCAAAAAAAAAAGGCACAAACTCTCAAAATGCAAAAAACCCTTATGAAAGCCTCCCCTATTACTCCCAAAACCCACTGAAGTCCATTTCAGCAACCCAGCATTTCCAGGTGATTATTCTAAAGACCACCTTCTATCCCACTCCCACCTGAAGTTTAGCACTTATTGGAAAATTTCTGCCCAAGTAAACCCTGTAATCATTTCAGACACCAGCAGACACTGACTGGAGTTTCACAGCATTAAATATTGTGCATGAAAGCAACAGTTAACACAACTCAACTAAATGAAATAAACATTACAACTGACTTCTGACTTTGTTAAACAGCTCCAATAGCTTGAAAATAAAAATCACCAACCCAAACTATGTTCTGATGAGCCAACAGCAAACTTACACCTGTAAGTTTGGTAGTCAGAGGAAGGTGTTCACAAATTCTGTTATTGTGACTGATAAACCTACCTCTTCATCATGAGACCCAGGTCAAGAGGCAAGGAATGGCCTCTCCTGTAATGGGATGATTTTGAAAGAAACTCTCTAATTCAGCAAAGGGGATTATTAAAATCTTGAGAAAGATCCACACTCAGTTAATGAAGACTCACAATCCCCCATTCCCCAAACCCCTATCCCAGACACATCCACACAGACAAGCTTAGGACAGCAACAGAGTTTTAAGCTCTTTCGTACAGTAAAACCAATTTTGACAATGCTGGGAAAAAAAAAATCAAATGGGGGACACCGCAAAATGTACTGAATGGTTCCTAAGCACAGAGCTAAGAAAATAGGTTTTAAAGCCCAGTGCAGAATGTTGAAGAGATTCCTCTGTATTTTAACAATGTCAACAACTCTGAAAAATCTTAAGACTTACTACCCTACGCATTGCTTTTCCCCTACATATACCCATATACTCTCAGAAGGCCAAATATTTCTGAATTTTCTTCAGCACCTCAGAAGGCAGAGTGGCAAAAAACAAGCGCTCAGTAGAAAAAACAAAAGGCAGTGATTCATATGCAATTAGCTCAGCTAAATTTACTACTGAAGCCATTGCTACTCCAGCTGTCCTTGACACCTGCACAGCAGGGACAATGGAACATGACAAGCATCCTCTTTCCATCTATTGCAGGGTTCAGGCTGACACACGAACTTAAAATTGGTGACAGCTACAGTTCTTGAGCTGCTGCATTAATGCAATCAGCACAAAACCAGCCATGCACCTTATTCAAGCCTCTGTCAGAGACAAAACCAAAGGAGGCAGTCAGGGCTTCTCCCTCCTCTGCTAAATCCACCACCCAAAAAGCATCAGTGCTCTACACTTGTCTTTTTACTCACAGATTCAGTTTACAGTGACAGACAAGCAGAACAAAACAGAAAATCGGTACCTGGAAAGTTAAAATGAAGGATGTAAAGGGAGGAAACTTGTTAACATCTTATGCAGCACAAGTTTCTGCTGGTTTATCTTTCTTAAATACAAGACAAAGACTGAAGGCACAACTGAACTTTTGAGGTCAAGTTGCCCATTATTTTCTAAGAACTCGCTCTTTATTAGCCTGTGTTTCTTCAGTCATTTACACAAGTTACATGCAGAAACAATTCTCAGTAAAACAATTCAGGCTCTGGTGCCTAAGATGTGAGACAAGCTGATGACAGCATCTTTAAAATGTAAGTGTCCTTTCTGTGCATGGGAAGAGCACTCACTGAGAGCCACTGCACCACTGTTCTGGCACACATCCACCAGCCCTGCCCCAGACAGCAGCACAAATACACAAAAGCTCTTTTCTAAGGGTTCAGAGAAAGTGCAAAATACATTCAACTTGACACAGCTACCCGAATCCAAATGCTCAGAGGAAAGGCTTTAATGTCCCAGATCCTCTGCTATCTTTATAAGGGCACTAATTTGTACAGCACACATATTTTATCTGCACTACAATAACACCACAGATGAACATTAACCAGATTCCTTGTGGTGTCTGCCAGGTGTTTAAATATTTTGCAACTCAAATGCTGAAATACTATCTGCAGTCCAAATGCTTAAGATCATCCAGTGAGAACATGTGTATATTTTCATCCACTATGTAAAACACTTTTTTTTCCCATTTGTTACATCTTAAACAACAAACTAGAATTACCAACATATACTACAGCCCTATTCTGAAGGTTGATTTCATCAGGAAGATTTAACTCACAAAAGCTTTCATTTTGATAACAAGAACACTGTAAAATATTTCCTCTAACTTTTAATCCAAAAGACTCCACATTTATCTGCAGCAGGCAAGCCCTATACTATGTTCAAAGAGAACAGAGTACATGTTCTGAATAAATGTATAGTATATATATAGTATACTATTGTCTGAACATAGTATATGTTCAGAAGCTCTGATATTGTGTATTTTGATAAGTTTAGGCATATACTGTGTATTAGAAAATAAAACTATCCCATACTATGTATTAAAGAACATTCTTCTCTTGGGCCAAGTCAGACAACACATTTCTGAGCACGGTGTAGGTTCTCTCTCTCTCTCTCTCTGTCCCAAGAGATATTTCAGTGAGGTACATCTCTTGTGTGAATGCCACCACAGAACTCCCCCTCCAGTTTGCCATAAACTCTACTCACTTCTTGCTTCTAAGAAAAAGGCTTTGAGAAGAGAGATGGGAAGAGCTCTTGCAGCCTGAAATACATTCCACCACCAGAATTCTGACCTGGACAGTTCTATACATTAATATGTTACTATGTTAATCTATTAACTTTGCTGCTTTTCCTCCTTCACCCACACTAAACTTCAGGTAAAAATCTGTACAATATCATTATTAGTACGAAAAATGAAAGGCCCAAAGGGATCAGAACATTTTTTACAGCATGTCAGTTATCTTCTTGAAAAGGAAAGAACTATCACTTCAGTGAGAAAGAAACTAAAATACTTTGTGTTTTTATCCCATGTACTCTATGGCTCAGATAAAACAGTCAGCACTGACAGCCAGCTTCCTGAACAGGGGCAGAATGTCAGATTATCTCATACCTGAGCTTATAGACTATTTTAACCAGGTAACTGGATTAAAGCTATATACCCCAGAAAGCAAACCCACTGCAGCCTCTTCATTAAACAAAAGTATCCTACAAGCACAGAATAAACTGGCAGCAAGGTAAATCAGCAGCAGTACTTGACTTGCTCTCCACTCAGGATCATCAAAACCCAGGATTTGCCAATGTCACAAACCTTTGATGTTTGAGGAGTAGAGATGACATGGACAGTGCTGGGTTTAACTCCACTTGCTCTAGGTCGTTTATAAAGGGCAAATCTGCTTTTCCTGCGCCCCCTGTCACCATTAGGAAGGGATCCATTGTACCTGGAAATAAAGGACAAAAGTTTAGCATAAAACACCACCAGTAGTTCTGCCAGCTAAGGAGAGAGAGGTAATTTGGCCACAATATTCTGGTATCATCAAATGCATGGAGCAAAGCAAAAAAAAAGTAACAATCAGGCTAATTGAGAATTCAAACATTCTTTACCTACCAATGGTTGAAATTTTATTCTCATTTAAAAGAATTCAAACATTCTTTACCTACCAATGGTTGAAATTTTATTCTCATTTAAAAGGTAATTAACTACAAATTACTCAGTTTTTCAGCTACAGAGACACTTCTTCACCTCTAGAATCAAAGGAATGTAGAACAAACTCTACATCTTCACTTTAATTTCAGAACGTGAGGAGTTCTAAAATGTTTTTACCACCCGTCTGCCCACATCTCAAGCAGGATTGGAGGAAGAACAGGGGCAACATGGAACACCAAAGTAATTTAGGGGCAAGTAAAACTATGAGAAAGGAATTTTACTCACATAGAATGCTTTTCTAGTTGTGTTTCCCCAGTTTTTAACAAAACTTTAATCCTATAGGCTTCATCTATTAATTATTAAGGAAAGAGGATGCAAGTGTTTTTAATTTATGTGACTATCTGAAGCCTCACTAATGACTTTCTTTATCAGGTGTAACTCAGGAGCCCTTGACAGTTCTTTCATCTCTCCCTGAGGACACAGACCCAATGGATTAATTATTCAGGGAAGTCTGAAGCCTCAAGGGGACAAAGCTCCTTCCCCAGGGAAGGGATCAACTGGAAATTTCTTTGCTGTGCACAAGCATGTAATTCACCATCAGCTCACCCCCAAGATTTAGGTCAGGTAGAGGCTTTTTACCACCATTCCTGACAGCTCTCAGCTGGAAGAGCTTTCAGGGTTTTACCGAATCTTCCATGTCTGATCCTCAGAGATTTCAGACTTTTACCCAAGAAACTACAGATGTTATTCCATTGATAAATCTCTTCTGACTTACTGGTGAGGTCTGTTCCACACTGATCTCATGTATCCCTCTCCTACAGTCTTTATGATTACAGGTTAACATCTCAGGCAGAAAAAGAAAATGAAAAGAAAAGAGGCAGCAATGAAGTAACCCAGAATATTTTTTTTTATCATTACATCCTGTATATGTAACTATTTGTGTAACAGGAGAATGCTCTTGGAGAGCCTCCTACCCTTCTAGGAATCCCAGAGGCAGGACTGCTGAATGGCTGAGCACAAGCAAGAACAGATTTAAGATAATTTATCTCAAATCTCACTGCTCTAGAACTTAAAACCCAGACATTTAAAAAATGAATATTTAATACACAATGCTAAAGCCACATAGAAAGTTGAGAGACTTCCAGCTGAACATGTCCTCTCACTCCCATTTTCATAGGGAAGACTACTGAGTTTTTCTGGAATATTAAATGAGATTCCCTAACACAGAACAAAACCAACAGGACTAAATCACTACTGTTTCATGCCAGGCCTACTTGCACCTTGAAAATTTGTTATTAACTCCACTCCAGAGAAGTGCAGCCTGTGGAACCTCATCACAAGAGACCAATCTCTAGAAAGATATATCAAAATGTTCCACAGGCAGCTGAAATACCAGCACTTCAAACAGGAATTATTAGATTCTCCACTTGAATCTCCCTGGGTATATGCACATGCTTTTTAAGTCACTATTATCAGGAATATGCCAGCAAGTTTTAACTTGTTGAAGACAACATTCTTTCTACAAGCATTTTTATCTGGAAACCTAAAAAAGTAACAATTCCCTCAGAAATAATACATAACTACTATAGATTAACATTACTAGCTTTATATCCTGTAATTATTGATTTTTCTTATACTTTTGTAACTGCTAAACAGTACTGAAAGTAGTTCCACTGGAAGTTAAAACCAGGCAAGTGGGGCTTTATTGTTTGGGGGTTTTTTCCTCTCATTTTCAGAACACAATTTTAACTGGGGAAGTCCACTCTATTTTATTTCGGGTCTCTGTGGGGTTTAATTACTTTTAAAATACATAAATAAAGAAGCTCAAGGTTAAAAGACCTCTTGGAGTCTTCAAATAGGAAGGAAATATAAGCAAAGTGAACGCTGCACTCATTCATCCTGATTAGCACTGATAAATTCTCATGAAGGTTTTCCTTGTGCCCATTTCTACACTTCTTTCCACAAAGGGCAGGAGGAATTGAGTGGTAGTTTTATGATTTGTTATGCTTCAATTATAGACCTTCAAGTTTGATTTTGATCCAACAGTGGTAGAAAGAGCTGGGACAATTCCTAGGGATACACACATGTTTTAAAAGGAGGGAAAAAAAGGAGGGTGTGAGAAGTTGCCTTTTTCCACAACCAGCAGACTGTTTGTTCCCCACAAACCAACCCTCCCCATGGCTCTGCAGCCAGAGCTTTGCTTCCCACCCCTGAACAAGCTCCATGCCCAGTGGCCTGGCAGTGGTGCCCTGGGATGCTGCCAGCCATGGCAGCTCCCTCCCACCCTCCATGCCCTGCTGCTGAGCAGCCCCACAGCCCTGCCTGTCCCTGCCTTCCTTCCCAACAGGAGCTGGCCCACAGGACACAGCTGGATTCAGCACCTGGAGGAGGAATAGCTGCCCACACCTTGCTGGGTCAGCTTTTCTAAGCACAGGCACTAAGAACTACAACAAAACCTGCCCTGCCCTCTCCTCTCTTCCACTGAGCAGCGCCTGGGCGAGCACCAAGAGCCTCCCTCTGAGCAGCAACAGCGTGGAATCACATATGGAGAAGGGACAAGGACTGAGGACACAAATTCCCCATCACCAAACACTTTCTCTCACAAAGCCACTCCACAAGCAGGAGCCACTTCCCTTCTCCTCTGCACTCTTCCAGTAGCTCCAGGATCAGCTTAGGGACCAGCACATTAACACACAACTTTTTGCTTCACAAGGAGGTCAGTACTACCAAAAGAACCTGCAGCTGGAACTCTCCTTCACCCACCAAAAAGCCTGGATAAATGTTATTTCCAACTAATAAACAAACTAGGAAAAAATCAATTTCACAGCGACAGAACAATCATTTCTGAGAGCACCCTGCCCACCCACAGATCCATGGGGCACTTTGGAGGTTCTCCAGATGTTCACCAGACCAACACTCCTGGAAGGAGCAGTCCTGTATTTTTCCAAATGCTTCCCAGTGACAGCAGTACTGGGACAAGCTGCATCATGAAAGCTCCTGGGATAATTATCTCAGTTGATAGCACTATTCCTTGCAAATAAGGGAGTGGTGCTGGCATGGGCTATGGGCACCATAATTACCAAAGCCAGTTTCCTACAGATTTACATCAAACACTTGAAGAGTTTGGTATACAATGAGCTGCAAACCCCAATTAAGCTTTTCCCATGGCTGGGATGTGTAATGAAAGCCTCTCCTCTGCCTGGATTCAGGGCTGTCTGGAGAGCAAGACCACACATGCTCTCTCCCACAGTCCACTGTGGCAAGTTCCTACCTTCTACAAGTCTTGTAGTACTTGTACTACTACAAGGACTTGTCTACTTCAGAGATTAGCAACAAGCTTTGAACTATTTGTCAGAAGGCTTGTTACACAAGCTTTTTTGGTTTGTTTATTTTGGTTTTGTTTTTTAAAAAAAAATCCAACCTAGACAGTGGTAAAGAGTAAATGACAGTTCTGTTACTTAGAACAACAACTCCAAATCTTGACCTGCACCTTGGAAAGTTTGACTTCAACTCGAGGAAGTCATCCTTAGAGTTAAGGTATCTACTAGCTGACACTGAAGGTGCTGCATGTAGCTGATTTTTTTTTTACTATGCTATCAAAATACAAGCCATCATAAACTTAAATATTTCTGCATACCTATGCAAACTACCTCCCAAAGGACTAAAACTGAACAACTCCTGATTTTCACTGGTAATATTTCCCCCAGATAAAAAAGAATAATTTAACTTTGCTTTTCTTGTCTATTACTAACAGACCTACAGCACACCTCATCATTTTTGGATGAAAACCATCCCAAATGACAGACTTGGCTATAAACAGATGAGATGCTGCAGTTCAGTTGTTTCCATAGTTTTAGTGAGCCAAACAGCACATCTCTGCTCACTAAACAATAAAGCTGCAGAAGCAAAATCGCACTTGAGTAAATGTTTCTTTGCAAGTACATTCTGATCCCATGTTTGGTACAATCCTGCAGAACATACTCTTCACATAGCAAAATTCAGTTTGTGCTTACACTGTATGTTCACCTCCCTGAACCAGTGTGGTCCCACAGTGCTGCCAAGAACAGCAGTCTCACCTTTCATTTATTAATTCGTTCCCACTACTCCTCTCCTTGGTTCACATGAATGGGAAACAAAACTAGATTTATACTTTAAGTTCATTTTTAAAACCACATTCCTCACTCTCTGGCTCACTCCAAAGCCACAGAAGCACTTGTATCAGCAACATGGAAAACAGCAGGGAGCAGGAGAGATTCCCTTGGAGTGCTGCTAGTCTACAGCTATCATGACATCCACCACATATGAAGGGTAAAGATATATTATTCACCTTTGCAACACCCAGTCCCAGAGCTTTTCACAGCTCCACACTCAAGTCCTGACTAACTGGAAAACCCTCTGCTGCTGAAGCATCCAGCACTCCCTCGCCTGAACACATGTCAAAAGGGAAAAAGTCACATGTTTATAGCAAAACAAACAGAAAGCTTCAACATCCACAAAGCTGACAACAAAATAAGTGTATTTGTGTCTCCCTGCACATAATATCACTGCCAGTACTTCGTAGTCTTTACGCCCTCTTCCCTTGTATCAACCTCAACAATTCATTTTGTGTCTAGCAATGTTTCAGCAAAAGAATGGCTAAGGATTTCCTTTTTTTTAAAAAAAAAGGCAAGAATTATTTCAAACACATTTTTTCTGCATCACAGCTTCAGAAAACAAGCAGTTGCTGTCTGCAACTGGCAATTTATCTGAGAATTTCAATGAAACAGAACAGTGAAGTTATTCTCAAACTCAGTCTCATGGGGAAGAGTTGCCAAATAGCAAAAGCAAAGCTAAGGAGCACTTCTGTACCAATGGGATACTCCTGGTTCATTTCTTCCTTTGAACTGTGTTCTCTGGTGCAATATCAGTGTCACACATATTAATTAACTCAGTATGAATTTAGGTCTCAGCTTGTCTCCAGCTGATTGCATGCACCAGTGTCTGTCCCAGAAGCAGCTCCACCACCAGAGCTTTGCTAATCCCGTTCCTGTTGGGGAGTTCTGGCAGTGAACACATGGCTGCTCCTTGAACAGTCAGGGCTTCACAGATCTCTACAACAGACTGCAAGGAACACCTTTAATGCTGAGGTTTCTTGGAGGCTGGAAGGAGGATACTGTTTCATTTGTACTCTTTTATCCTTGTTGCCCTCATCTCCAGGTGCTCAACAAGCTTTGACTGACCAGAAGGTTCCCTTTCCCCACTGCACCTTTGGAAAAATGTACAGCTCCTTTCTGACCACAGTGACAGAAAACAGAGCTGGCAGAGTCACCTGCTCCATCCCCAACTCAAAGGCCTGATCCAGTCAATCCATGACACCTCTGTTTGAGTTAGTCTGGAAGATCCAGGCCTCCCCACGGTGTTTCAACATCTTTAGAGTTAAAACTTTCCCCATGCACACAGTAAGGGAGATCCAGGTCAAGCAAGTCTCCTGCACTTCCTGCCAAATCCTCCAAAGAGCTCAAACAACCTGCTCTCTCTTCCTTCTCACAACAGGCTCACGTGCTAGAAGATTAATTCCCATCAGATTTTGCTTTCTTTCTGAAGAAAAACGTTTTAAGTAGTTACAAGCACAAAACTAAAGTAATATCAAGTAGAAAGGCTACAGCAATAAGCAACTCATGGTTAACCAAAGGGCTTCTATCCTTTGATTAACAAAAAACCACCGATCCAAGACCTTTGGTTTATGCAACCTGGGAGGAAGTCCTGAATGCAAGACACAGTCCCACCTCAGACTCTGCTGGCTAAGACATCTCCACAGGCATAAATGCTTCCTAATCACTACCAGTCGTACAGCTCAACAAAGCCAGTCTTCCTGCAGAGCAAGAAAATCCAAACCAACAAGTTCCAAAGTCCCAAATAATCTCATCTCTTCACCCAATTAAAAGCAATGTTTTTGCATCTGTGAACTTGATTATCCATAAGAAAGGTATGTTGGAATTACTAATTGTGGCTATAATCAGTTTGGGGTTGGGGTTGGTTTTTTTTTGCTTCTAAAACAAATGTTTGTTCTTACAACTTGCATTTGTGAATTTATTTTAATATCATAAAACACTTCAGGAAGCATTCCCTTCTCCAGCACTTTTGGAACACTTGCTGGCACAGTGATCAGCCCTGTGTGTTCACCACAAGGCTTCTCCTCCCCAGCACCAAATTTTAGTACTCCTTGCTTTGTTTACTGCTCCCTGTACTGTCCTCCAGCCTTCAAAGGGGCTGCAGTGATCCAGTGAAATGCAGCCTGGCTTGATCTGTGCCATGACCCCAGATTTTTCACAGAAAAGGCTGATTTGCATCACTGGCTCATGATTAGGAATTACTTTTAATTACTTTTTTTAGCTACCTTTCAAAAGTTGCTCCTACCATCAGGAACCCAGCAGTGAGCTGCCCCAAAGCCACGTATTACACTCACAGAGCTTTTATGTTCATATCCACCCAGCCAGCCCCATGGATTAGCTGAGCACACAGTAAAAGGTTATGTACACCATCAAAAAAACCAACAACAAATCTTTCAGAGGCACCTACTGCAGATCAGATAAGCTAGAACCTACTTTACTCCTTCACAGGGTACACAAATTAAGTAGAAACTTATCTACTGGAAACACCACAAGAAATCACATGTGCAGTAGCTGAGGTTCTCCAGGGTGACCTTAATTATTCCCTGGTGTTCTGGAGCAGAACTGGTCACTTTTCTGGTTTGGAGGGGAAAGGATATTCCTGGCTGCTGTGGCCTCCTCCTGTTCTACCCACCTCCAACCCATCAAGAGATGAAAGAATCTGGTACTCTACAGATCAGGTTAACTCATTATTTTTTTAATTATTCCACTCCACACATCCCCCTCCAGCACCAGCAGGACTACCCTGCTATTGTAACAGCTGTAACATAAGAGTAATAAAAAGTCAAGTTTGGTTCAGGAGAATATTTATAGAAAATACAGCTGACTAATCCTCATGCATGTTTAACTTACGTAATACAAGCACTTGAAGAAAAACCCACCTGATCTGCATTAACTTCACTCTATACAGAAAATTAAAGGATGCTCTTGGCTTGCAAATATCAAATGCATTGTGTAAGAACTGCTTTGAAACAGCTTTATTTACACCACACATCCAGCTTCCTCCAAGATTCCCAAAACTCTTGGCTATTTTGATACTCTTCTCCTCACTGAGGGCAGAGGAAGAAATTCTGGAGTAAAATAATACAGAAGCAACCAGTCCCCAAGTGGGCACAGGAGTCAGGGCTTAATTACTGCAGCTACTTGGCACAGAAGACCAGGGAGATCCAGTCAGGAATACAGAAGAGCTGGTGTTTCTCCTGGGCTGGGAGAAACTTTCTGCAGAAACTTCTTCCTCCACTCCTTGACTTTTCTGAGCAAGTGACTTGTTACTTGTCCCAGATTATTTTTCTGGAAAAAATTTGTTACTTTTGTTTTTGTGAAATCAAAGACAGATGTGTAAGTAGCACAAGAGTTTGATTAAATGCTGACACTCTGGAAGAACCCAAGGAACATGCTGATGCAGCCTGCTAG
This sequence comes from Urocynchramus pylzowi, assembly GCA_013397555.1. NCBI lineage: Eukaryota > Metazoa > Chordata > Aves > Passeriformes > Fringillidae > Urocynchramus > Urocynchramus pylzowi. Next base: position 17,240 of record VZRH01004706.1, on the reverse strand, counting down.
AGCATCAGGATAAGCTTCAATTAAAGCAGTCAAAGAACCTGACAGTTCCAAACAACTTAATAGCTAAAAACTCTCTAGGCAGGGATGACCTGAGTCTCACAACATAAAACACAGAGAACCATGATATGATCAGGGAAGAAAAAAGGTAGCAACTTTAACAGAAAAAAAAAAAAAAACCACATTTAAGATATTATTATACCAATTCCAATAGAAGTAATATACCAGCAGAGCATTAGAATGCAAGAGGTTTCCCTTCCAGAAAGCAAAGGGTAAGGGATAAGGAAAACTCTTCTTTCACATAATGATCTCCTTAACAATCCTTATTTTCAACATTTTACTGCTCCCCCCAGCATTCATTTAACAAGGAGGCAATTTCATTGAGTGCTTTAAGCCCATCTCCAAAGCTGCCAGCTAAAACCATTCACCACTGCATAAAACCAGCAACGTTACTGCACAGCAAAATTCAGGGTATAAACTAATCAGGTTCATTTCAAAGCATGCTTTTTATTCCAGCTAAAAGAGCACAAGAGGTGGGCAAAGCACCATGTTTAGAGAATCCTCTTTCCAACCCTAAACCTCTCAGAGCACAGAGGAGATGCTGCTCATCTGAGAAGGATCCATAATCTACCAAATGCCACCAGAATTGTTGGACATGGTGTTTGGTTAAATACACACAGATACAGCAGAAAGTGAGATCTGACTTCCACTGCACTCAAAACAAGTCAGAAAAACACAAAATCCCTTTCAAAGTACTATGCACAGCTGGGTTTTGGTGCACAGGAGCAAAGAAGGGAAAGAGGAATCCTGTTGATCCACACCATCAGAGGCCTTGGAACCACACAGCTTTGTTTGGAAACTATTTACAATCTGCTCTTAAACATCAGATCAAGAAAAGGCTGCAAATTTCAAAATTGAGACAAATTAGACTTCATAGCATGCAAGGGAATGAGAGACCTCAAAACCCACCTGCCCTGACATTCTGAACATTCTCCCAACCTATTTGTACTTCCCACCTGCTCCAAGGTGCAAAACCAAACTGCTCAAATTTTAACCTGAGGAATGAACAGTAATAACACCACGTTACAGCTGAACTGCACTACATTAAACATTATGGAGAAACTACATTTCACTCAAAGGACCATTTGAGCCATTGAAAATAAAAGCACAGTCCCAAAAGTCATTTCCTAGGAAATCAAGTGCTTTCCCTAAAACCCTATCAAGGACTATTTGATAGTTCACATTTTCATAAGAAAAGGTGATAGCTTTCTTATAACTTCAGTTCACCTCCAAATACAAGCAGTGGCAATGTCATTTTTGTGATTTCACAGACAGTGGAAGAAGTTCCAGGATGTCTGTTACAGCTTTTTCAAACACTCAAGCATAGCAAGAATAGTCATAGGCTGGTTTCAGTACCATTTAGCACAGAGGAAGAGATAAAATTTGCATCCATTTTGTGAATATAGGTGATCTCACCAGCAGTGCACTGAATAGAAAGTGAGGCACTCCACTACTGCATCCTGAGCTGCAACATCCAAGTCTAATTCCATCAATTTTACCATTCCTTTTAGTTTCCCAGGGAAAAAGACACCCTTACAAATGCACAGCTCCCAGTTCAACCCCAACTGCTAAACAGAATCCCAAATATTTGCCTGTGAAACAGAAAATAAAGAACTGGGTTTCCTTCTTAGTAGTACTTGCAAGCATTGCTGCCTCTGAACACAACAGCTTCCTTAATATCACTGATTCTGCATTATATCAACTGCTCCATGGCACAAGCTGTCAAAGGGAAGATAATCTACTGCACTGCCTGCTCCTAGCACATTTAGAATGGGTAAGTAAAGAGAAGAAGCAAAGAATTACCTGTCTGCCTGCTCTTGGTTAGCAAGTGTGTTATGTGCCCTTAAATCCACACAGGATAAATTATTCTTTATACCCTGTCTGAAAGAACTACCTGAAACCTACTGGTACACAGGCATCACAGCACTGGTGTAACTGTGGGGGTTTTTTTAAAAGTCTTAATAAACCAGAAATTAACAGTGCAGCAGTGCAGAGAGCTAGACTTCAATATTTCTTCTTCAGACTTAAAACACACTGACAGCTTACTAATTCACAGCAACCTTGGGTGTTTGCTTTTATCATCATCTATAACAAAGTTAATCAGACATCTCTAGCCAGGAAAAGATTTCTGCAAAGCCATTAGGTGTTTACTGCTGATCAGCAGAATGAATTCTGATCTATGTACCTTCATGACAGTAAAGTCTTTCAGTTTTACACTTTCACCAACAGACTTTTGAGACTTTGCTTCCCTTAAAAGGGCTTCCCAAAATGCTTCATAAAATAAACATTGACCTTTCACAGGCCTCAGAAAACACCACTTACTAAGAATGAATCAAAGCAACAGAAGTGATAAATTCCTAATGTTTTTTCACATCCAAATGCTCAGAGATTCTGATCTCTGGAGCATCTCACTACGGAGCTTCGTGCAGCAGTGCCTGAACAGGAGATCTTGCCCTGCTGTGCTCTGCAGATGGGAAGGCACCTCCTCCTCACTGGAGCAGCAAGAGAATTTTATGCAAGACAACCACACAAGACCGTGTTCATACACAGATGCAGGCTCTGAAACTCTAAAGCCACACTGAAGGCTCTGCAGCAGAGATGTTTCCTAGAGCAAAACTCTCACTCAGCTCATCTGCAGGGCTATTCCAGCCTGCCTACTCCTGGTTACACTCTGCAAGCTGAAGTTTCATTCCAACAGATATTAAGTAATGTGCACAAGTGACACAATGGCTTGTAGAAAAGAAAATAAATTCCAAACCACAGATAGTTCTCCCTCAAATTATTTCCTTTGGAAATCCAGCTCTTTTTCTCTGCCAACACCCACAAAGACAGACAGCATACTATTACTATTTTTGTTCACCAACTTTCAAGAAAACAAGCCACCCCATATGTTTCTCTCAATTTCTCTAGACTCCTTTGATTTTAAAGGCAAGGACGCCCTACGGGGCAAACCAGACCAAGAAAACAGAGGATCTGTTTAAAGCAATGTTTCCCCAAGTACAGGCCATAATACCAAACAGCATTACAGGACTCAGAAGTAGCTTTTGCAAGCCAAATGAAAATTCAGCTGTGGAAATAAAGCTCATGAGCCCAAGACTGAAATTGGAAGTGCACTGCCCAGCAAAGCATGACTGCAGGAGCTAGTTCAGAGACACAGAAATCAAGTAATTGATTACAGCTGCCTGGCTCCAGAGATTCCCTGTTGCCCTCAAGTTTTTATACCTGACATCACTCTCCGTAAGGGCACCTTGGCCATGCTGCACTGTTTCCAGCTGAAGAGGGGAGTGGTACAATGCTGAAGAGCTCTGCAGCTACTGCAGTGCACGAGGACGTGCAAGACTCAGATTATGTCTGTACCATCTCGTTTTTATGTGGGTTTTGCAGATACCAAATTCTTTCCTGTCCTCCCTTGCCCAGCTAAAGGTGCTGCACGTTCATTTCAGAACACAAACCACACATGCCCTTGCTACTCTGTCAATTCTTTGGCATTATATCCATAGGAATATCTCTAAAGGTCTCTCACAACTGTTTTCCTTTCCTCCTACAGCCCCATCAAAAAAGAGCATTGTAGAAATCTCTCAGGCTGCACCACCTTGAGGAGGAGCAGAAGATAAGAATGACATCCAGAAATACTCACACCCCATCAGTTTGTTTCAGTATCTTTGTAAAACTCAGAAGCAATTCTCTTGGAACTGCCCATGAGAAAGCAACAAGCCTGAAATCTACTGGAGAGGCATTCATGTCTGGACAAATCCCAAATTTTTTCTTTTAGAGTTTCAGCCAAGGACAAAAATCCTCCACTAGGCTATTTTACAACCACTAGGAAAAGGAGACTTTCCACATCCAGAAAATTTAAATGTTTGAGTAACACAGAATACTATTCTTAGCTCTGAACTGAGCTCATCCGTGAGGCAAAATGAGGCTGCTAAACTACATGAAACATTGTTGACAATTCTCAAAGCAGTTTCAGGTTGTGTTCAAAATGACTCCATAAAGCTGGTTTTCCAAGAAAAGACAACACTGAGTTAGTCTCTTCTACACCTAAACCTCTCCTACATCCATCCCTCAGTTACCTGGGGTAGCAGAACATTTGTGTCCATTCCCACTCACTCAAACTCGACATCCCAGCACTGTTATTACTACTGCAGGCAGCAGAGGTGAAGCACTGGTAGTGACAAGGAGAACAATGAAAAAACAAGGAGTTTCATAAGCCAGGGAACCAGCAAAGCATGATTTCCTCTGGGTACATGTCTTGCAGTTGGATTCCTTCTTTGTCTACTGAGGTGACAGCTCCAATTGAAGTTTTTTCTCAGAGGTGAGAATCAGTCACATGGATCCCCTGATGTCTAACAGGGAGGGGGGGTGGGAATCTCATTCATCTTTACAGCCTCTCCTCTCCAGAGCTCAAATAGCATCGGGAGGCTGTGGAATAAAATCAGTTCAGTGACATCCTTCATTTCCAGTTACAGACTACAACCTCACCTGTCACTACATCTCTCAGTAAATCACGGCGTGTTCACCAGAGGCAGATGGAAAATGACTGGGAGAGGGAGCCCGTGGTGCCAGCAGAGCTGAGGATTCAGTGGCCTGCAAGAAAACTGCCTGGACAGCCAGGAGCAGTGACTGCTTCTCTGCAGATGTGGCATCACCATCCCAAAAGTGACACCTTGTTCTGTCCCAATACCAGATCCTCAAACAGCTCATCCCACACCACAAACAGTTCCAGAGGCTACTGATGCCCTGTGAAGGCTGACCTAGCACAGAGACTGGACAGAGTTAAAGAATAAAGCAGGGATTTATTAGAAGGCCTCAATGAATCTGGGCAGCACAAGAGCCCAGCCAGGGCTGCACCCAAGATGAACCAAAATGGTCACAAAATGGACAACAGGTCACAGGGTCTCTTATAAGTTCTGGTCCATATGCATATTAGAGTTAATTGTCCAATTCCAGCTTTAGCCCATGCAGTCCCATCCTTCTTGTTTTTCTCTCTTCAGCACATGTTGTTTGTGCTCTTGGGCCTGAGATTTGGATCATTTGTCCTTGGTCCCCAGCTAGAGAAGGAATTGTTTTGTCTCCCTACTCTGTGAAGAGAGTTCACCATCCCCCAATATGAATCCCAGACCCACACACTAAAGCAGCACAGAATCTGAATACAAAGTACATCACTACAAGCAGTTATGACCATTATTGAAACAAGCACCTGTTCAGAACTTCTCCAGATTTCAACCAGGATTCATTTATGCCAAGACAAACTGCCCATCTGAACAGTCATTATCTGAACTTTTGTTCTTCCAAAACAAACAGCAAATAACAGGAAACTAAAAGGTCCTGTCAAATTCTGCTTGCTGTACCACATTTTTTAAATTTTGAAAACAGCTGTCACACTGCATAGGTCTGTACACCAAATAAACTCAGTCTTTCTCCAAATACAGAGTAAAGTCCAGGAAGAAAAGCAGGAAGAAAATGAAATGTGTGCTATCCCTAACCAGACCAGCCTCTAGATTTAATAATGACTAAGTAAACCAAAGGCTGCTCACAATCACTTACACAAGCTCCACTTGGTTCATGCACAAGTAAGAATGGTGCAGGAGGTGGGAGAACATTGGACTCATGGTTACAATAAATGAGTTGTTTTTACAAATGAATACACTTATTTTCTGGACATTAAAGAGCATCATACATTCTTATCTCTTTTAGTTTAACTCAGCTAAGTGTTTTGGTCTCTTGACTTAGGCATGACAAAATGATCTTTAATTTCTCAATCTCTGCACAGCACAAAGCATCCCACTTTTACCACCTGACATGTTCATAACTAATTTCATCAGCTCACAAAAGTGAGACAGCTGGTTTTTCTCAACTGTCATCTCTGCCCAAAACTTACAAATAAGCCCATACTCCTTCTGGCTTGAGTGAAAATAGTCTGCAACTGGACCCCAGCCAACCCCAAATCCAGTTACTTCCTTCCCACCTGCACTGGCTACAGAATGCCCAGAGGTGAAAGAGCAAATCACTTTTGCCTCAATCTGCTCACCCTTTAACAAAGTATCATTTTACCATTGCTCTCTCTACACCAAGAGATTGCCAGCAGGTAAAGCCATAACATAAACCAGTCTCCTCCAAAGAGCTGAAGGTGCAAACCAGCAATACATGATCAGAGGCCAATTCCTGAGTTGAAGTCACATTGCACATAATAAACTAGGAGGGTACACAGAGCTTGACTTAGACTCTGCTAATCACTTAAACCCTGGCTTTGCTTACAGAGGGAAATGTACCTTCTGTAGTCTCCCTGCATCCTTACATGGACAGCTATTTGCTGGATAACACCAGTCTCTGCATGCTGGAAACTCTGAACTTGCAATAAAACTGGATATATGGTACTCAGTTTTGCAGCTGGAAGTGGGATTGCACAACCTGAGATAAGGCACAGCTGAGTGAGCAATGGAACTCCAGCATTTTGTGCTCAAACATGGAAAAAGGCACCAAACCCAAGTCAAAAGTTAAAGCTCTTTTGCTCTGACAGCAAGCAGACTGAAAATACTGGAAAAAACCCAGCTTAGTTATCTTTCATAGGCAAAAGAAGGAACATATCCAGAGATTTTGGGAAAGCTCCATCAAAGTATTTTAAATGGGCACAGGGATTCATTACCAAAAAGGGCAAAAAAAAAAAAATCATTTGAGTATTAGGAAAATATTTATGGAAATCATGAGAAAAAATTTGCATCCCTAAAAGCAAACAAGCAGCTTGCAGTCTCTACCCTGGCACCTTGAGCAAGGAATCTCACCTAGGGAACAAATCCAGCACAGTCAGTGCTGGACCAAAGCACTGCAGCTTCCATGGCCACTGCCCACAGAGGCAGATCCTGCAACCTCCTGGAATGCCAGCTCCACCCCAAGGGCAGCTGCACCACCAGAGCTGTTTTGAGGCATCTCTCATCTTGCATTTTCATTCTTCCAGGGAAGCCCAGCCTAAAACAAAAGTGGAGTAAAAAAAACCATGCAAGGCTTGTCCATTTGGCTGTTGCCAAACTTCCTTCTCCAGTTTTTGCTCTGATGGAAGAAGTTACTCAGCTGCTCATAGGAACCAACACCTGCCTCCTCACAGATCTGCCCCAACACCAAATCATTACATTTGCTTAATTTGCCAGTAGTTTTTTGGCAAAAGCCACCAAGGTACTGACAGCCCATTTAATTAAATCCTTTGGCACAGTCAGATGAGGGAACATTATGAAGAATTCCTTTGTCCTGCAGACCTGCAGCAGGGCACTGCCACCTCTCCCATCACATACATGGCTCTGGAGTGGGACTTCTGCCCACTGCCCAGCACAGAAAGCCACACACCAAACTCACAAATCAAAACTCGCTCCCTGATGCACTGAGAAACTACTCCAGCGAATTTTAAGATTCAGAATGCAATTCAAAGTAAATATTGCATGTATGTTAGCAGGAAGGTTAGGGCAAGCACAAGGTAATGAATCCTATCAAGCCTGAAAGATTCGTCTTCAATACCAAAATTATTTTGAATCCAAGTATTGAGCTGCACAGCTATTTGCTCTCAGAGGTCAAACATGCACTAGGAGGAAGCCAACTTGAAAGTACAGCAACATTTTGGTATATTAGTCAATGCTCCATAAAAAACACAGTCAGTCTGTGAGGTGCTGAACCCTGGCACAGGATGTCTGGGAAGCAGGAACCACGCAGCCCTCGCCATCTTTCACCAGCACGGCGTCTCCTGTGAAAGGAGGACACACACAAACTCTACTCCTGTTTCAAAGGCCGTGCCTCCACCAGCACTAAATCAGACACCAACAATCAAAACTAATTCATGCTGTTGCACATGAAGAAATACAGCTGTGCTTATATCAAAGTTTCAGCCCATTAACTTCTGTGTCCAGACTAAATAGTTCTTTCACTCTTCCTAGGGGCACGTGCTCCAGGGTTTGTCTGTTTGGGCTCCAATGTATTTGTAACAGGCAAGCAGAGATTTCAGCTTTTATTCACTTCAATTTGTTTACTTTCATACAGAGACTAATTGTCTTCACAGTCAGTCCCACTCTGTCCTCACCCATGACATTTCCATGCCTTAAGAGGATTCACCTTAGAAGTTTGAAGCCTACCTGTTTGTTGAGGCACTGCTAAAGCCAGCCAGTTTGAAGAATAAAATTCTTTCATGACAGCTTATGAACTGGATTCTAAATTAAAGACAGCACACATTTATGGGTGAAGAGTAATTTAAAAGCCCACTAAACACATCATTACAGTTCACTAAGTGCTTCAAAAAGTTAAAAAGCATTCCTCAAAAAGAAAGACTGCTAACTTTCTGTCCTCAAATTTCTTGAATGCAAAGAGAAAATAAAATAATTTTGCAACAGGGGTCAGTTAACATTACAGTACTCAAGGAGATGACCACAATGCTTCTTGGCCTTCTCTTTTTAACCTACTGTATGCCAGCTGTCTCATAACTTTCCTTGCCTGTCCCCACTCCTTTGGGCAGGCAGCACAACAGACATTTTACACAGCATTTCACTCACTGTGCAGCTGCCTGCTGGCACCTCTGGTAAACACAATTAGTTGCTACACAGCAATGTAGCTATACCATAGTTAATACAAGCAATAAATATGACAGGAGAACATCAGGTTTTTATTGACAAATACTCAGTGAGGGCACGTGTGGCCTTTGTACCAACTCCCTAGAACAGGAAGCCATGTACTACCCAGATCAGCTACAGCCCACATCAACTCCATCCTCCTTGAAACATGAGTTCTATCTACGGTGAGGTCAGCGTGAAATATTAAAAATTACACTGCTAAATGACCTGAAGTAAATCACTTCCAGAAGCACAAAACAGAGCCTGCTTGCTTTCCCTCTCTCCAGCAGAACCAAGCTGCTATTGAAAGCAGGATGCCTAAACAGGTCCTTCAGCTATCAGCACCTTCACATCATTGCTCATCAAATAGAGCTCATTTCCAAACCACTTTGCTTTTAACACAACAAACTCTTCAGCTTTGTAGACATTGTCTGTATCCATTTTCACAACTGCTGTTTATAATGTGCTCCCTCCAGATGACATTTCTGTTGTGAAACAGAGGAAAGCTTTTAGCTGAATTACTCTCTCTTCTCCATGAGCCAATAACTGCTGTACTCCCCAGCTGTGTGCGTGCTTCCCAGTGACCTCACACGAGGACTTCCAAGGCTGGGATATGAAGAACTGAGCCAAACTTCATTGCAAAACAGCTGATAGTTGCTATTTTTAGGAACAGAGGTTACACTAATCACAACGAGTAATTGTAGAAGCATTGTCTAGATGAAGACAATGCAAGTCCAGTGTCACCTTGTTCACACATCACTCATAACCCCAGCACACTAAAATGCTGCTTCCTCCTGCCACACGGCCCCTCAGTGACAAGTCTTCAAACACCAAATATTTAAATCTGCTGAATTTTCACCATACAGGGATTTCCTACAAGGACTGTCTTCCTGAATCCTAAGATCTTTTAACTCAAGCCAACAAGTGCTGTTTGTGGGAAGGGCAGGAGAGATGTTTATTCCTAGGCAAACCCAAAGACAGGTTACTCTTAGAGCTGAATTCCCAGCATCACGATGCCTACTCAGACTTTAAGAAAACCCTACAGACAGTTTGCTGCCCACTGTCCTCCCCTGCTCTTTGTTTGGTTTTAAATCATTATTCAGTCATGGGTACTGCAGAGACCCAGTGAGAGTATTTGCACAGGAGGTGACACTACAAGGTCAAACAGAGGAGTCAGCACAGAGGGGGCACAGCTGGTGGGACAGCACTGCTCCTGCTCGGCCCTCAGAGCTCACTAATCTCTGCTTTGGAACCCCCACTGCTCTCAACTCTTTGCTTAACACGAGTACCAAGACTATTCCAGGCTAGCAAGTAATAGGATTAAAGCAATCTAATCCCAGATGTTACTTACAGTTTGTCAGACAAGGCACAAACTGGTCCCCCAAAGTACGGGAATGTCACTATGAACTCAAGACCCAGGACTAACCCACATAAAGCTACCTCAGGAGATGCCTAAAAACAAACATGATGCAAAAATAAGGGAGGCATAAAATTCTGAACTATATCTTATCAAGAGGGAAACAAGCCCTCTGAAGGAGAGGCAGGAGCCCCTCAACATATTGGTCTATGCAGGTGAAGTGAAAAATGCAAGGGCACCATTTATTGATATCTTCATAAAACAAACAGAATGAGCAGCTTTGCCTCAGAAGTCTCTGGAAGCAGGCACACTCCCTATGCCAGCATCCTCATTCCTGTCCCTCAAGGTTTAAACTCGTGACAAGTCACGTGCAAGCTTCCAGTGGTGACCTTGGGACAGAGCAAGAATAAACATAAGGATTTCTGGTGATAAAAGAAAAAGCATCCCCAACACAAATGAGATTTAGAGTATCAAACAGTAGAGGCAAAAAAGGATTTGACAGCACAAAGTACACTGGAAACCAGCTCCAGATCCTGCTTCAAGCTGGGAGCTTAGACCAAATCCTCCTCTACTTCCCTTGCCTTGCTGACCACAGGACAAATAAGCCACAAGTATGACAGTGCAGAATAACCAGACTGGGATGACACCACAAGAAGCACAAAACAAAGGCTGCAACTGACACAGCAGAGGAGTCATCTTCGGAAGGTTTCACAGCCACACCAGTCACAAGTGCTCAGGACAAACTGGGAACTAAAGGCTGTGCAGACAACAACAGGAAACAGGACACTTCTGCAGGACTTTACAAACAGCTGTAAAACTTCTCTGCTGGCAGCCTGAACTAACAAACCCCACCTAGAGCAAGGCACAGGCTCGGTACTGCACTCACACACCTTCTCATAAAGGTACAGAAGGAGTTTGTTATGTTAAAGTATCAAGTTTATACCTTCTATCACTACTGAGCAAATTAGAGAGCAGCATTAGTTCTGTAAGTATAAACCAGCCATAATTTCAGCTTGAGCTGGATAATAAGTTCCTGACTTCTTAGAAAAAAATCTGTTCTCAAGCAACCTTGTAATCACAATAAAAGAACAGTTAAGAAGGAACATGAAATAGCTTAAGTAAGATACTGCTTTCAGCAACAAAAAAAACCAAACCTTAACAGCCTAGAAAGTAATTTCTTGGTTTATATGTACATTTTAAAGTAGAACCAAGTGGACTGTTACAGATACACAAATTTAAGCTGAAAATAGAAAACTATTCATCCCTGATTCTGCCAGGACTGAAGAAGAACAGCTTCTTGCTTTTACACAAGAAGTGCATCAAAAGCAAAGTCCTACATTTCCCAGACTTGTTTATTCAGAGTAAACTGTTTTCCATATTTTAAGAAAAAACCCCTGAGTCTTTCACTTCCACATGTGTGACCTCCTGCCTGTACACACCAAGGGGATTAGTTTAACTTCCAGAATGCACTCAGTTTCCTTTTTATAACAAACATTAAACATGCAGACGTTTGATGCTGTGATTTGCTTCAATAAACATAGATTTTAGAGTCTGACGTTTCTGCTCTCTGATTTTACACTGGTACTGAGATGTTGTGAATAAAGCCTACAGCTGGATACAAATCTGCACTCTGAGAAAGTCAAAAGTACTCCAAGGAATAGGATAGCTGCAAAAAACCAACTCAAGTATGTTTTCTTTCTTAGCTTAAATGAAGCAAAACGTTTGCTCTATCCACCCATACACAAGCTTTCCAAAAAAATTCACAGAACTTTCCTCAGCTATAATCCTTTCCACTGTTTTCCTACACTGCAGTTAATGTTCTGTTCAGACACAATTCTTCTGGTGTTTGATTAATCTCCTTGCAAGTTCTGAACTGGCCCTGATCACACATTTGCAATATGCACATATAAGATCCACCATAAACCCAGCACAAGACATAAAGGTCTCCAAGAAGCCACTGTCAATGTGAAAAAGAAAATTTTTAAAAAAAAGAATCTGTTTCTCCAGAACAGCAGCCTTCCAGCTATGACTGCTGGAGCCAATGATTCTCAGAGAATCATGACCTTGAACACATTTAACTGGTAGTTCCCATTATGTGCTACAGTCATTCCTTTAAATGAAACCTAAAGTACATTTTCAAATAAGGCTTAAAAGCAGAATTCAAGTCACCTAAGCTGTTTCACCAATATATCTATAGCAGATAGTGCAGGAAATCACCAAGTCATTAAACCAATCCTCAGTCTGCTATCAGCAAATCCATCTCTGTGCAAACTAAGTCCCAGTTTAATTCCACAGCCAGGATGACTCTCCCTCCTCCTTCAGTCCATGCACAGCAGCAAACATCCCTCAAGGACAAGCAGAGATCCCACACTGCTTCTGCATTTGTCAACACCACTGGAAACCTGCACTGGCTTCTTCCTGAACTGCACAGCAAGAGATGAACATGAGTGATGTGAAAAGCCAGACAGGTAAGTTCAGAAAATGGAAATGTGTTTATAAGCAGAAGATACATCAGAAACTTTATTTACCCTGCAAGAAGGTAGTGGTAGTGGGAACTCTGATCAGTCAGAAAAAGACAATATGAAAAACAGGAATTTAAAAATGCATGTCCCTTTGGATTAACACAAAAAGACTGTTTCAGATCAAAAGTTGCTTCAACTATAAAGTGGTCCATCAAAGAGAAGAGCTTCCCAAAAAATGTATGACTTTAAACACAAGTGAGAATTTTTGTAGAATCCCAGAATGGTTTAGGTTGGAAGAAACCTTAAAGACCATTCAGTTCCAACCCCCTACTATGGGTAGGGACATCTTCCACCAGATCAGGCTGCTCCAGGACCTACCCTTTTATTCTACTTTCTCAAAAGGTTAAATTTGAGCAGAACTACAGCCTGTTTATTCAAGGATGTCCCAGAGTCCCCATTAAAGAACGCTCATATAACAACCCTCAGTGGCTTCTTTCAGCACTGAAGCCTCCAAATTAACCAATTCCTTTATTTTAATGGTAGTCAATGGAAAATTTACACATAAAATGTTGACAGCGATTTCAAAATGACTACTGTAACAACACCAAGGGACAGCCCTTAAGAATTTTGTCTGGTTAAATTAAACAAATGCATTAGATATTGCAAAATCCTGTAAGTAAGTCTGTACAACAAAGTCTTCCTCAGCTGAGGATGCACCAGGCTGCACCTCCTTGCTAAGGAGTAGCTAACACCAAGAAAGCCTTTGGTTAATAAAGAATATTCCATTTACATGCACACAGCTACCAGAAACCCCATCCAAAAAAGCATTCCATGTCAGGTACAAATCTTTCACTGACTACAGCTCAGGTCTCTTTGCTGTTCCTCCTTGAATTTACATCATTTTAATCAAGTGACTTTCCTGAGAGGTCACAGCTGCCCATCCCCACCGTGCAGTCCCAAAGGATTTAAGGGCACCAGGCCACCGACACCTGCTTTCAGTGACAGTCACCCCCCGCAGCCAGGGACCGGCTCCTCCACGCATTCAGCAGAAGTGACACTGCTGGAATAAAGGCTCCAGGGCACAATTCAAAGTTAGGGGACAAAGGGACACCAGGAGCAAGGGGCCAGGACGTGCACCTCAAAACATTAAGGCACCAGAGAAGCCAAACAAAAGCTTCTGACAAAGGCAGTAACAAACACCCTGACACTATTCAGGTACTGGTACTGCATTCAGCATCTCCTTAACTCCTTCCAGCCCCACGTTCCAAGAAATATATAATGAGCCATTACTTTGACAGGACTTCAAACAAAGCTGCTTTCTTTTTCTCTTCAAAAAGAATTAGAATATGAATGTTTCTGCTTCACCAAGAAATCCAGAGCCTTTTGTGAGCAGATGATGCTACGAGCAGATGTACACAAGCAGATTCACAATAAAGCAGATGATCTCTTCTTTACCAGCCATCTTGACCTGTCTGGCTCGATTTACATAATCAATGTTGTAGTGAATAGAAACAGTTTATGTAAACCTCGGCAAAACCTTCACCAAACACACGCTGCCACATCACTGCCAGCACGGAGTAGCACAGAGCTGGGAGAAGGTTATCAGAAATGTGTTTGCTGCACCCAGCGACACGAAACGCCTCGGGCTTTACTGGGGCTCTCACTGAGGTGCAGACTGAGCAATCCCAACTATTGAGACAACAAGGAACGTGCCCTGCTGGGAGAGCCACCTCCTGCCAAAAAAACGCCTTCCCCTCCATTTAAAGGTCAAGGTACAGCAACCCCACTTTAATACTGCTAAGGCAGAGTGAGAGCAAAAGATAAAGGGAAAGTTTTGTCATCTTAAAAACAAGAGCTCAGCAGTTTGCCAGGTATGCCAGTTCCTTTGTTCATCATCCTTTTCACCACCTAATTTAAAAGTCTCACAGTTCAAGACACAAGTTATTCATCAACATCACAATCAAGGCCTTTTTAAAAAAAAAAAAAAACAACCCACACAGCGTCTCAAAACAGCTTTTGCTTTTTTTTTTTAAACCTAGCTGAGAAGCTGCTCTATCAATTTTAATCAGGCAGTTGTAACAGGAGCTGCAACAGTACGCTTCTGCTGGTCCCCAGGTCTCAGTTTCACTGCGGGGAGGAGAGCAGATTTACATTGTCTTATTTAAATGAAATTCCAGATTACAAGATTTTAATACAAAACAGGTATTAAGTGGTTTTTTTAGCATACTGAACAGCTTAAGCTGTTCCAAGAGTTCCTAGTCACAAATGTTGAGCCACCAAAGAGAGGGATGTTTGCATTATTTATGGCACTACAAATATTTAAGACACCTCTGATAGGACACGCAGTAATGAACTCCTGAAGTGGCAAAGGGCTCTTGAAACAACAATCTTCGGTCGAAAAATTAAAAATACAGTTACTGAAGTCATGAGATTTCCTGGATTGCTTCCATCACGTCTACCTAGCCCTACATCCCATTGTGTGAGCAGTGACAGCCAGTGCCCCATTGTTTGAGTGCAGCCACAGGGACACTGAGCTCCCTTGCACAGACTTCTTGTCCCTGGCTGCACTGCAAGGACAACAGCATCTGTTTGCATTTTCAGTGCATCTTACACCTACAAGATGCAGCCTCAGGACTTTTAGAGAACGGCTGAAACTCAAACAGGACCTAAACTCAGCCATACACATTTTATTTCGATTTTATTGGCGTGTTTCAACACACACAGTGAAGATCAAGAGCCCAGCAGAACCGATAAGCCAAGATCAAATGCGTCCCCATATTAAAGGCAAAGCGCACCAGACTTTGCCAGGTTAAGATCAGAGCCAAAACATTTCATACTTGTGCACTTTCAACTGCTGCTAAAAATAGTAAAGCAACAGAAAGGAAAATGCTTCCAGCTGTGCACAAAGAGCCTCTGCAGCACAACATCAATTTATGCACTCTAATTTAATTAAAGATTCTGCATTATACTATGACTTTATTGTCAGAGACAGTGTTGCACAGCTGAGCTCACCCTCCATTGCCACAACTGAAACAGTAAGAACGCTTCTTTATTAAATTTAGTGTAATATGGGTATTCCTCACGAATCAAGGGACTTAAATTCAAGGATTTCAAGTACCAGCTATGCCACGTTCATGATAGCAGCTGTGTTTCATTCCACGGTAACTGCATCTTGACCCAGTGTTGTGACAGGAAACGTTTAGCATCCCTTAAGGAAAAAAGGTGCACTACTGGGTACGAGTACCCAGCCTGGACTGCTCTTTTTCAAACAGTCCTTCTGCAAAGGTGAACACGGCTCTTCAGGAAAGCACCGAAACAGAACAAAAATCCCGAAGAAACCAGAAGAGGGTTTTCTACGACCTTGCAGCAAATATGTACCAGATTCAGGGGGAGGCTGAGTAACGCAGCGAGGCTGTGACCGTGCTGCTTCGCGGCTGGCTCCAAACCTTCCCGTTTGTGTTCAGCACTGAAAAATTACTCCATTAACCACACGTTACCACGTATTGAACTACCAAAATTAAGCATCTCTTCTGAGCTCGGCGAGGGCTCTCAGCAAGCACGGCTTAGACGCTTCTCCCTCATCTGCCTCCGCGGCGCTCAGCAGAGCGGCTGCGAGCTTTAACAGCAGGGCAACAGCGTAATGCCAAGCGGATTACTTAAAGATCCATATCAAGCCGAGAAAATAAACATTTCCACGACGAATCTGAATATAAGCGCTTCGCCCTCCTCATTCCAAAGTCATCTCCCTGCCATCTGCAAGGAGGACGCCGTCTCCCGGAGCCAGCGGCCGAGGGACGGCGGCACCGGCGGAGGGACGGGGCCCGCAGCGGGGAGCGGGGGGTCCGTGTGCCAGAACCCCGCACCCCCAGGCCCCGCAAG
>VZRH01004702.1:21301-31535 GCA_013397555.1 Urocynchramus pylzowi | reverse complement strand
ATATACGGTAATTTAATATATTATATCAATATAATATATTATGTTTTATGTATTGATATTATATATTATATAAAATATAGCATCTTTTAGATCTATAAAATACATATTATATTTTATATATATATATAATACATATTATATATATATTTAATATATTTTATATTTAATATTCCACACTGCCATCGTGATCAGCAGAGGTGCAGACATCCCTCAGACATCCATGGGGGTTCCTGGTCTCTGTGTCTCCTCCAGTCCAGTTTCTGGGCATTTTCCATGGATTTTGGTTGGAATGGGATAATCCTGGTTCTCTGGGGATACCCAGACCTGGCTCTCACCAGGTTTTTCCAACAGCAACAGCAAAGAATGTTTTGCTGTGCTGGTGAGGAAGAAGTGAGGGAGGGCAGGGATTTCACAGAGCCACAAGTGCATCCAGATCCTTCCAGCTGCAGATGCACTCCTGGGGATCCCAGTTGCTTCTGTCCATGTTTCAGGAGATAAAAAAACTGCCACTTATCAGGGAAAAAAACCCTGAAAAAATCAGTTTTTCAATAAGAAAGATGGAACATCAAGAAGGGGGCAAGGTGGCATTTCCTCAAAACCAACAAGGCTGCAGGAAGGAGGGGTGGGAATGTTGATTTTCCAAGTTCTGACAGCTCAAATTGAACATCCCAGTCCTAAATATCAGCAAGGAATCTTAGTGGTGGACATCAGTGTAAGAACAGCTGAGCTCTGGACTAGATTGCTTGGAGAGAGCGAGATCTTGGAAGATCTTTAGGAACAGGCCAGACAAAAGCCTCACAAAAACCCTTCAGGTATGATTCATTAGCTTTCCCAGCCCTGGGAATAGACTGAAGACTTCCATCCCCATTTTTCTGTGCATTTCTGATATTTCTGGCTCGCACAGCACATTTCCTGAGCTGCCAGATGGAAGGATGGAGCAAACATACCCCGTGAGTGAATCCCAAGGCTGATGGCTCCCTTGGAGGGGTAGAAAAATCCTCTCTAGGCCAGGTTCATGTTTCTGCTCCAGCCCCACCTCCTTGCAGCATTCTGGCAGTGTGGAAGAGCTTCCAAATGGGAATGAATTCCCGTTTGATTTATTGCTGGGTGACCCTGCCAGAACAGTGCTGTGGGTTATTAACAGAAATGAGAATCTGACTCATTATATCACAGAGTCTAAAGTTTCCAGCTCACAGCCAACAACCCGAGCTGCACAGACTCCTGAGCTGCACCAACTCCTGCTTCCCGAGCCCTTTGGACGTGGGAACTCTGCTCCAGTCCCAGGGAATTTCGTGGTGCTCACAAAGGGTGAGCTGGGTGCTGCTGGCTCCGGAGGAGTCTGGCACCCCCCTGCCTTCCCACTCCTCGGGGCAAGCACTGGCCCAGCAGCCCTTGGAACTGGGAGAATTCCATCCCCAGGCCGTGTTTAGCTCTGGAGAGGCACCAAGGACTGTCTGGAGGAGAATGCAGCCAGGCACAGAGAGGGACAGAGGGTCATCCAACAAGCTCTCCTCTGCCTGAACTCTGTCCTTCTGCCCTCCAGAGTTATGGACATGGCAAGGATGGGGGAGGAGGGCTTCAGGGTCACTGAGGACAGTGGGGCTGGGGATTGGGGCAAGAGGAGTCTGGAATGTTTTTAGCTGGATTTGGGCAAGAGGAATCTGGAATGTTTTTAGCTGGATTTGGGCAAGAGTAGTCTGGAATGTTTTTAACTGGCAGAGAGGAGGCTGGACTTGCCAGGGGAGATGTTTTGCAGCACTCTGGGTGACCAGGAACCACTGATCCACTTGTGCCATCCCTCATCCCCAGCAGGCTCTGCTCCAGGAGGGCATCACCCATCCTGGAAGGGACAGAAGAGGTCCCCAGGTGCAGGTTCCTGCTGAGGGGGCACTGCACTGCCCCACCTTTGCACAGGTGCTGCTGCAGGGGCACTTGGGTGCTGTGGTGGTGACTGGGCACAAACTGGGACCTGAGCTGGTCACGGGGTGAGCTGAGCACATGGAGGAGGGAAAGGGATGACTGTGAGCACAGTAAGGAGCTGCAGGCCATCCTCCTGCTCTCCAACTCCCACATCCCTCAGGAATTCCCCTGCCTGCAAGGTTTGGTTTTGAACGCCCCCAGCACAGCTCTCACCTTACAGCACATCAGCTTTGGATGCCAACACCTGGACACTCTCCCAGTGACTTTTCCCAACACCTGGACATTCTGCACACTCTGCCAGTGTCTCCTCCTCCCAACACCTGGACACTCTCCCAGTGACTTTTCCCAACACCTGGACATTCTGCACACTCTGCCAGTGTCTCCTCCTCCCAACACCTGGACACTCTCCCAGTGACTCTTCCCAGCCACAGGCACTGTCAACCTGGCCTGAGGGCAGGCAGGGAGCAGGGCTCACCCCACACATCTCCCACATCCTGCTGGGCTTCAGGCTCAGCCTGGGGAAAGTCACCCAGTCCCCAGAGTCACAGAATCACAGAATATCCTGAGCTGGAAGAGACCCACAAGGATATCAAAGGCCATCCTGGTCCTGCACAGGACAGCTCCAATCCCACCACGTGGCCTTTGTTGGAAGCAAAGGGTGACATTTTCAAAAATATTCCACATTTTCATTTGCCAGAAGGGCCAAGTAGCTGGAAGCCTCCAGGGAGCAGCCCAGGCAGCTTTGCCCCAGCCTGACCAGGAGCTGGAATCCTTGTGTTTCATTCCTTGGGCTGCAAGAGATCCCAAGGATACATCATGTCCCACCACCAAAAAATCACAGCCAGGAGAAAACAATGAGCAGAGAAGTGCCATTATTTCCTTCTTGTGTCAGGGGAACAGCCAAAAGGCCAAGTCTTCATCAGAGAATCCCAGAATGGTTTGGGTTGGGATGGACCTTAAAATTCATCTCATTCTACCCCCTGCCATGGGCAGGGACACCTCCCACTATCCCAGGCTGCTCCAAGCTCTGTCCAACCCGGCCTTGGACATTTCCAGGGATCCAGGGGCTGCTTTCCTGGGGAGCCCAGCATGAACAGGAGTGCCTGGAGGGAGCCAGGCACCACATTCCTTGATGTGGACACCACATTCCTTAGAGAAACTCAGTGCCAGGAGTTGGGATGGAGCTGGTGTTGGGCTCCCAGAAACTTTTTGGTGTTGCCCAGACCTTTCAGGTAGAGGGAATGTGTCTGTGAGGGTGGAGAGGAGGGACCCTGCAAGTACCTGGTGGGTTTGGTGATCACCCCACGGGGATCTGCTCCTCCTGGCTGACACTGCCTCACAGGACAGATGAGGAGGCATCTGCTCTCTGTGGGAGGAGATGGACCCAGATGGGGAGGATGGACCCAGATGTGGAGGAATGGAGCCAGATGAGGAGGATGGACATAGATGGGGAGGATGAATGGACCCAGATGAGGAGGATGGACACAGATGAGGAGGAATGGATCCAGATGAGGAGAATGGATCCAGATGAGGAGGATGGACCCAGATGAGGAGGATGGACCCAGCCAGGGAGGATGGACACAGATGGCCCCACTGTCACGTGCTCTGGCTGCAGGCCATGGCTGTGCCTTTGCCCAGTGTGGTCTGAGCTGACAGTGCAAACCCTCCTCGCTCTGCAGCTGACCTGTGTGAATCACACACAGGATATCCAGTCCAGCTCCCCCACAAACCACAGAGCTCTCTCAGGACCTCTCACCACCCCCTTCACCAGCCCTGTGTCACGTCCATGCCCAGCCCTCAGAGCTCAGCCCTTGGGGTCAGCCATGGGACAATTTTCAGCCTCCTGTGACATCCAAGCCTCGCTGCTGGAAGGTGCCAGGCAGGCACGGAGCTGGAGTGAGAACATCCCTTTTGCATCCCTTTTTGCAAATCCTTTTGCATGGATTTGGGGTAGGACCCACCTTCCCCCCGGGCCGGGGGTGACCTCCTTCCCCCCACCCCCAAAGCCTCTCCAGCTGGCTCTGCCGGCGCTGGGCTCCCCGCCGGAGCCTGGCCACGGGAACCTCACAGTACCTCGCTTGTGTTCGAAAAGGTGGAGCCGAGCCAAGAGCAGCAGAGCCCGGGGCAGGAGGAAATCCCCCGGCACTCGGGGACTGCTCACACACTGCCCCATTGAGCTCCGCGCCGGGAGGCGACAGGGACAGCCCCGGCAGGGAGCGACAGTCCCCGGAGGGGTTCTCCCCACCCACAGCCGGCACAGAAGCTGTTCGGGTGGTTCTTCCATGGAGCTGTCTCACAGGGACAGAATTCCCTGCTCCCCACCCTGGCAGAGCAGGGCTCCTGTCCCTGGGGCACAGAGGGAGCTGGAAAAGCGCTGGCACACCCGAAGGACACCGCTGGTGGCAGGGCAGGGGTGTCTGTGCCCAGAGCTGTGTCGGACTTTTGGGATCGCGTCTGAGCACGATTCTGTGCCTCGGGTGCTTGCTGGTGGAGTTCAGCTGATGGGACACCACATTCCTTGATGTGGACACCACATTCCTTAGAGAAACTCAGTGCCAGGAGTTGGGATGGAGCTGGTGTTGGGCTCCCAGAAACTTTTTGGTGTTGCCCAGACCTTTCAGGTAGAGGGAATGTCGCTGTGAGGGTGGAGAAGAGGGACCCTGCAAGTATCTGGTGGGTTTGGTGATCACCCCCCAGGGATCTGCTCCTCCTGGCTGTCACTGCCTCCCTGTGACCAGCAAAGCCTGGGCTCACAGCTGAGGCTGAGTCAGTCAAAGAATAAAAAACAAAAACAAATCAGGGAGCAAACCCGAGATGATCTCACTGAAGTGGCCAGTCTGAGGTGCACAAGGGGCTGGGATGCCCCTCCAGGCTCCAGAGAAGGGGTTTGGCTCTGCTGGTGGCCTCTGCTTAATCAGCCTTCAGATTTTAAACATTTGGGGTGTTCCCCAAGGCCTCTGGGTGTGTGTCCCCCTCTCTGCAGCTCCGAGTTCTCTGCTGCTGGGGATGGTCCTGAGCTGCTTGGGAAGGGGTTTTGGGGAGGCTGAGCTCAGAGCTGAGTGCTGCTGTGTTTGAATGGTTTTTGGGATCCCACAGGGATCCCACTGAGACCGAGTGGGTGGAATAGGAAACAACCCATTCATAACTCAGCAAGGCAAGGCTGTGATTTCCAGAGGACTTTAGTGAACACAGATGTCCCAAGGCATCCACCACCATCTGGCTGGGTTTCCTCTGCTCTGTGGCTTCCTGTAGTTCAGTGTTTGTGCAGGATTCCTCCTCAGCTTTTGTCAGTCCTCAGAAATTCGGGGTTAATCAGCCAAAACCTCACCATCAGAAGCCACCAGGTTCTCAGTGCACCTCTGTTATTGCCTCCCCTCTTGTTGTAGTTGAGGCAGAGACAATACAAAGCAACACACTCCATTTTCAGATGGCTTCAAATCTGCTTTTATTCTAGCATGCATGTTTTTTATACATTCTCACAAAGCTCATAAGTTTGCACTTTACTCATTGGTGATGAGAGACAAACAAAGTGTTTATTGTAATAGTTGCAAGTTTCTCTTATTTATCCTTCTTTCTTTCTTGTTTCTATGTCAACGACCTTGGTAGAAAATTCTTTCAGGGGTAAACATGGATCCTGTTATCAGACTTCTCTCTGGCTCACAGAAGTGGCTGTAAAACCTCTTCCACACCCTCTGTTCCCTCCTGCAGCACGGGGTGATCGTGGCGGATGAGGAGGAATATTTCATCGAGCCCCTGAGCCCTGGAGCCAACGTCAGCATGGGGGGAGAGGGCAAGGGCAGCCCCCACGTGGTGTACAAGCGCTCCTCCCTGCAGTACCCTCACATGGATGCAGCCTGTGGAGTGCTGGGTAGGTGCTCCCACCTCCTCCTCCTCCTCCTTCTCAAATCCAGCCCAAAACCTGCTGGGAAAACCCTGGCAGAACAGGCCCACTCTGCTCCATGTGGCAAAGAACCAAATTTATCTCCTGAATTTGAAATTTTCCTGGGTTTGCTTTTACCCATTTCTGGTGGCCAGGGCTTTGGGAAGCTCTCGTCCTCTCCTCCTCACAGCAGGGCTTGAAAATTTGTAAATAGAGCCTGGAATAGAAGAGGGGAAAAAAAAAAAACACCTCTTGTTTTTCTTCAGAAGAATCCTCCCAGATTTGGCCAATTTGCAGAGGATTGGGAAATCACAGCTCACGTGTGCTCAGCACAGCCTTGGCTTTGGGGTTTGGTCGTGTCCATGTTGGGATAACTCTGCTGCTGATGGGGACCAGGTGGAAAAGGCCCTTGGAGGGGGGGATGTGGGGCCTGGCCCCTCACAGGGGGCTCTGGGGGATGTTTAGGGAAAATGGTGACAGCACATCAACCCCATGTCTGCACCTACAGGGCTTTGACCTCCAAGAGGACCCACAAATGTCTGCCCTGGCCTCTCCCCAAGAGACCTCCTGGTCCTTGCCCTTCCCACCAGTCTGTCCCAGAGTCTGGCTGGAATCCCTTGTGAACAGGCAGAGTTTCACCATCTACCCCAAATGCTGCAGGCCCAGAGGGTGCTCCTCCCTCAGTGCAGAGAGGCTCTGTAGGGCTGAGGGGAGGTGCATCCCTGCACAAGGGCTTTTCATGGATCAGTTTGTGGGGACACAGCAGAGCTGGCCCTGACTGCTCCTGTTTGGGTGTCACTTCAGGGTGCCCATCCACTGCCCCAGCAGTGACACTTGGCCAGATGAGGATTCACTGCTGGAAGGCACTGTCACCTTCTCTGAGTGTCCCCAGAGCCACCAGCACCTCTGGAGCCACCCTGTGCTTGCCTGGCCCCTGCCCATCCCAGCTCCCAAAGCCACGCTGGATGCAGACTCCCCTCCTGCTGACTCTTTGCCACATTCCCCAGCTTCCAGGAATAATTTAGCCCTCTCCTAATTGCTTCTTGGAAAGCAGAGATGTGCAGGGGGAGCCAAAGTTTAGAACAACCACAGCACAATGGCTCCAGCAAGGCCACCCTGTCCCCTCACCCCGCTGGCTGGACGTGTCCTGTCCTGTCCTGTCCTGTCCTGTCCTGTCCTGCCCAGCACTCCTGGGCCCTGAACACCCCCAGGAGCCCCCCTGGATCCCTGCAGGAGCTGGAGCTGGGAGGTTTTGGGGCTGCCTGAGGTCTGCCCATGTTCCCAGCCTCACTGGGTGTGATGAGCCTCAGAGCAGGGGAAGGGATCCAGCTGGGTCTGCTGGCAGGGCAGGAGTCTCCCAGTCACCTCCCCTGTCCTCTGGTGGTCCCCAGGTGGGGAATTTGGAGCTGATGGCTCTGCTGGGGACATCCCCAGGCTCGGCTCAGCAGCACTTGAAGCAAAGTCCCACCGAGCTGCTGCTGCTGCTGCAGAGACTGCAGCCCTTTCTGGGGTGGAAAATCCAAGTCCTAAATCCAGGTCCTGGCAGGAAAAGGAAGGAGGAAAGGGTCTGCAAGGGCTTCATTTTCAGGTCATGGCTGTGCAGTCTCTGAGCCCACCCTGGCCCAGAGGTGAGGGCAGGGCTGTGCAGCCCGGAGGGTTTGAGGGACAGATCTGCTGGGCAGGAGGGGACAGGAGGAACCAGGAGAGCAGGGGAGAGGCCAGCAGGGCTGGCAGGAACCTGGGGACAGCCCTGGGCTGCCTTTGGGACATTTCTGGGTGCACCTGTGGTGCACAAATGACAGAATGAAGGAGGTTGGAGAAGACCTTTAGGACCATCCAGTCCAACCTGTGACCCAACACCTCCTCCCAGCTAAAGCCTGGCACTGAGTGCCACCCCCAGGCTTTTTTAAACCCTCCCAGGGTCGGTGACTCCACCACCTCCCCGGGACGACTCTTTCAGTGAAGAATTCTTTTCTTAAACCGAGCCTAAACTTCCCCTGGAGCAGCTTAAGAGCTCTTCCATGGCCTCAAACCCTCCCCTGGCCCCTGTGAGCGGCAGCTCCCGCCCGAGGGCATCGCAACCATCCCGGTGTTCCCTCCTCAGACGAGAAGCCCTGGAAGGGGAGGCACTGGTGGCTGAGGACTCTGAAACCCTCCCCTCTGAAGCCATCGGGCAACCACAGCCAGCGAGGCCAGCTGCCCCTGAAGAGGTCGGTGAGCACCGAGCGCTACGTGGAGACGCTGGTGGTGGCTGACAAGATGATGGTGGGCTACCACGGCCGCAGGGACATCGAGCAGTACATCCTGGCCATCATGAATATTGTAAGTGTTACACCCACACCAGGAGCCTCGCGGGCTGGGGGAGGGTTCCTGTTCATCACCCTGTCAGGAAAATTAATCCACAAACATCTGAGGTTTATGTCCAAAAGCAGACAGAGGAGTCCTTTTTACTTTATTTGAATAAAGGGAGAGGCCATGGGGTCTCCAATTTTTGGAGGCATTCCCATGGGGTCTCTCCAATTTTTGGAGGACGCAGCCTCATTTTTGTCCCAATTTCCCTTCTCTCTTTCCCCCTTGTCTGAGGTACTTGAGAGGTACAGACCTTCCCAGAACGCCTGATACCAAAGATTTCCCTCTAATGTATAACCCTCCTTTTTAATTTTTAATTCCTATGGAATTTAGGGGTTTTCCCCATTGTTTCTTGCATCTTTCAATATCCAATTTCATTTATCAGGAAACCTACAGTTTGTTTGTAAAGGTAAATATCTTCTTGCATTCATCAATCAGTGGAATCCTTCCCATTGTTCCTTTTATCTCTCAGTGCCGGTTTTATCTACCAGCAGCCCCACAGTTTGTGTGTAAAAACAAATCTGTCATTCCTCTCGACCCCAAAAGTCCGTGTTGGGAAAAGAAGATTTTCCTGCATGAAGTAGAATGGGGAAATGGGATCTGTTCCGGGCTGGCAGTGGCTTCTCCCCAGGCTCAGAGCAAGGTTTTGGGGTCAAAAATCCTGCCAGGCTGCTGCTGCTGAGCGGCGGGACCCCGGAGCCTGCGGAGGTAAACTCTGGCCTGTCTGACCCGGGGCTGCGAGAACAAAAGCCTTTCTTTGAACAGCATCTCTCAGCTCCAATTAGCATTGCAAATGCAGCCAGGCAAGCTGAGAAACACATGGGAAAGCAGAAGGACGGGCAGCTCTCACGCTTGGGGGCTGAGCAGTGAGAGGGGCTCAGAAATCCCCCCCGAGCTGTGGTTCTGGTTTGGGGCACTGCTGGCGGCAGGGTACCAGGCTGGATGCATGAACAGCCTGAATTGGCCGCGCTGGATCCTCCTGTGAGGTGAGATGGGCTTGGAAGTTATCCATCAACCCTCTGAAAGCCCCTCTGTGACGGCTCTTTGTCCCGTCCTCCGCAGGATCGCTTTTCATGCTTTGCATTTCTAAAGCCCGACGCCAGATTTTCAAACAATCCCGGTTTCATCTGCTCCGAAACATTCCTGGGGGATGCTGTGGCCTTCCGGATCCCCGAGGGATGCTGTGCCCTCCCCTCAGCAAAGCTCCATCCCCAGGGCTGCACAAAATGCCAGCAGTGGGGGCTGCCCCTCCTGGATTTTGGGATTTTGGCTTCCCTGCTCTGAGACAGCGAGCTCTGCCCGTGGTTTAGGGGATTCTGCTACTCAGCTGGCGGTGTGGGGTCCCATTCCCATCCCTGCTTCCCAAAAATGTTGGGTTCAGACCCCCCCACTGCAGTGCCCAGCCCTCCCCAGCTCGCCTGGCCACAGAGCTCATTTTTAAGACTCCTCTTTTCTTGTTTCTTGGAGGTCAGGTTGCCAAACTTTTCCAGGACTCGAGTCTGGGCAATATTGTCAATATCCTGGTCACCCGGCTGATCCTGCTCACCGAGGATCAGGTAAGCTGGGCTTTGCTGAGCCTGTCCTGTGTCTGCACTTCCCTTCAGGAGCTGTGTGACCCCCCTGGGTGTCACTCCCAG
This sequence comes from Urocynchramus pylzowi, assembly GCA_013397555.1. NCBI lineage: Eukaryota > Metazoa > Chordata > Aves > Passeriformes > Fringillidae > Urocynchramus > Urocynchramus pylzowi. The sequence goes on along the minus strand of VZRH01004702.1, from coordinate 21,749 downwards.
GAATTCCCCCCAGTGCACATCCTCCCAGTGCCCCCTGAGGACTGGGCAGAGCAGACCTCTGGGAATCTGAATTTTTCCATGATAAGGTGATTTTAGGGAGGTTTAAGCAGCTTTAGTTCTCCTGAAGTGATATTGGAACCCTGGCTGCTGAGAATTTCAGACTCTCTGTGCTGACAGACTCTGACCCCCAAGAGAACACTGCATTTGACCTGAGGCCATGGAGAAGGCTTCCAAAATGGAATGATAGAACTGGGATTGTGGGTGTGGAGTTTGAATAGAAGTGTGTAATATCACAGGGTGGAGAACTTAGAGTTGAAGGCTTTAGAATATAGAAATATATATAAAGCAAGATGGAGGTTTTAGGGCAGAGGCTGGTCCTTCTTCTCCTTCTCCTTCTTCTCCTTCTCCTTCTCCTTCTCCTTCTCCTTCTCCTTCTCCTTCTCCTTCT
>VZRH01004701.1:112777-124903 GCA_013397555.1 Urocynchramus pylzowi | reverse complement strand
CGCCACCCGATACGCGGTACGGACCGACACCCGGCACCGACACACCAGGTACCGACACACCCGGTGCCGACACTCCGGCAGAGCTCGGCACCCACAGAACCAGGCACCGACACTCCCCGGTACCGACTGACGTCCCCAGCACTGGCCCCTCAGATGCCCCTTCACGTACTGTGCCCACCCGTGCCCAGTGCGGGCGCTGATCCCACTGCTCCGAGTGTCCCAGCTCTCCGCGCCCTCCCCTGCCTGCTCCTGGGCGTGGGGAGCTGCGGCCTGGCGGCTCAGCACGGCTGTGCCCCCTCCGCAGTGCAGCTGAGACCATCCCCTTTTGGGGTCTCATCCCCTTTCAGGGTCTCATCCCCTTTCGGGGTCTCATCCCGCCCCACCACACCTCCGCCCCAGCAGGACAGGGTTAAGGGGACCTGGGGGTGCCAAGGCCTTTGGAAGAGGACTGCTGTGGGGACAGTGACAGTGACAAGGCTGGGTTGGCTACAGTTGTGTCTGTGGGAATGGAGGCTGGTGTGGATTCTCTGCTGTCTAGTATGACCTGAGTCCTTCCCTCATCTTCCCCAGAAACCAAGTTTCACAAAACCTGTAGGGACAAAATCTGCTTGAAGTCACCCAAAGCTGTCAGAGGACAGTGGCCAGAGGGGCAATGCTGCATGGGCACAGGGGGAGCAGGGCCCATTCCCAGCACCCACCTCTCCCAAAACATCCTAATGGCCCAAACAAGGTCTTGCTGTCCCCAAAACAGAGCTGCTCAGCCCGCGGCCATCCAGAAATCCATGGCACAACCAGGATGTGGCCTCAGGGATAGAGCCCCTTGCCATCCTTCCCTGGCACATATGCAGAAATGGAGTCCCCACCTTTGGGCAAGCAAACATCAGCCTGAACCCTGAGGTTTTGGGTCCCCAGGTCCCCTGAGTTCCTGTGAAAGGACCTGAGTGTGCTGGGGACAGCAGTGACCTGAGCTGGGGGCTGAGTACTGACACCAGGAGAGTGTGTTTAGTCAACTGCAGAGCAGGGGACACAGTAAGAGCATCTCTGTGCACAAAAAGCACTGCTTTTTGCAGTTTGCTTTTCATGTTTTAAAGAAACAAGGTTCTTTATCACCAGGAAGGGGACACTGAGCACAAGGTGGTGGCACCTCACTGCTCACAGGCAAGAGGGATGTTTGGGAGGTGCATGGGGATGGATGTCCCCATGCACAGGCACCTGAATGACCCAAACCCACCAGTTTTTCCCTCACTGAAGCTGCCAGCAGCCATTGCATCACTCCAGTTGTCACCTGTGTTTTCAAGTAGGCAATGGGCACCTGCATCCCTCCATGCCACGTGTCTTCCATGGTGCCTGCAGTATTTTCTGCCTCTGCTTCCCCAACAAAAGGCACTCATCCTTTATTTCACTGAGCTGCACTGGGGCTCCTGAAGACTCTTTGCATTAAGCCCCAACCACCTCCTCCATCCTTCCCTACTGCCAAAATCCCTCATGATGGCAGGAAGGGAATGGTGCTCCCATCCCCTCCAGGGGCTGGGGCTCTGCTTTGGCCCCCCAGGTTACAATGAAACCTGCAGCAATTGCCTTAGCTCAGGGGCAGATCTTGTTTGCAAATGTTTCCTTTGATTTTATATTATTATTGTTATTAATTTCACTAAGGTAATAGAGTGTGGCTGAAAATTAAAAGGAAAACTAAACTGAGTGTCCCCAAGCTTGCCATGTTTCTGAGCCCAGCTGGGGATGAGGGTCCCAGCATTGAGGACTCCCTGTTGAGTCCCACTCTCTGCTGGAAGCAGGTCCAACCTTGGGGCCAGTTTGTGCAAAGCCAAATCTGCAAAAAACAGTGGAGGCAGCAGCCACAGCTCCAGCCACGCTGCAGAGCCGCCCCTGCCTTCCTGGGCTCAGCTGCCTCCCCGTGGTCACTGCTGCTGGGAAGTGCTTTGCCTCTGACGGGTTTCAATCTTGTCACTCAGTAATTCCTTGTGTGACGAGACAGAAAACACCCCCAGACCCCTCTCTGGCCCATTTGTTTCCCTGCACACCCTCCCTCCTGCTCCCACTCACTCACCACCTTCCAAGGCAATCATGGTGCTGCGATTGCTCTTCAGGAATATATTTTTTTTCCTTTTCCCCAGGTGCCTAATCACCCTTATTACCCTTTTCTGATTAATTAATTCTAATTAATTTTGCACTATCATTTTTGAGAAGAGGTGACCAGGACGGCACATGTTGTTGCAGGTGATTTGCAAGGCAGGTCCTGCAGTGCCAGCACGGCCCTTCCCTCGGTGCCGTTTAACCCGGGTCCAGGTGGGCACCTCCTGCCCCGTGTGCTGCCATTAATGGCAATTAATAACACACTGAAACCTCCAAGGCCATGGGCAGAGCCCTGAGGTGCTTTCCTGGGAGCCACAGGGGATGTTCCCATCTCCCCTGCTCCGCCTCGGCAGCAGGGTTCAACCCTGGCCAAACCTGCCCCCATGTCCACGTTTGCCCAGCTCCTTCAGCCAGCTTTGCTATGCCATGGCCAAGGCTTGGGAAGTCAGAATAAATTAGGTCAGGGCTTCTCCATGCTCTGCCAAGAGCCACCAAGGCACTCAGAAACACAGCAGAGACACGGGTCCCTTCGTCACCTCTCATCTTGCAGCACTGGTGCCAGTCCTTCTGCAGGTACCAGCAGGGGCTTCATCTGTGTTGCCCAAGGCCTTTGTAGCCAAAAGCTGACATGGTTTGGGTGATTCTGCCCTTAAACACAGATGCCTTGGGGACAGAGGTCATTGTCCCTTTACTGTTTATTCAGAGGCAGCCCCTGGTCTGCACCCCAAGCGCCCAGCAAAGAGAGGGGACATGGGCTGGGGGGCTGCAGCCACACTCTTCTCTTGTCAGGGCTTCCCATGTCCCTGTCACCAGCCCCTGGTCGCTGTCCCCAAACAGTCTGGAGCTGGTCAGGCACTTCTGCTGGCCAGGTGGCCACCCAGCACAGCTCAGGGCTGGGACTGTCCATCCCACCTCGCTCCCTTGGCTGCTGGCTCTTGTCAGGAGGCTGCAGCACCACCACCAACACTGCTGAATCCCCCAGCAGCCCAAAATATAAAAAAATGTTTATTATTTGTAGTATAATAGATGTGATAGTCTATAAACTGCAGCTGGTAGATAATGTGTATAGTGAATGTATATATAAATACTATGTATATAAATACCATATATATATATATATATATATAATATTGTGAATATAGCTGTGTACATAAGTGTATATGTACACATATATAGTGTAAATGGACCATTTATTCCTACAAATATTATATATACAGCATACCATATACACCATTCATATATACACATATATCTGTACACCAGATAGGCAGATAGATATATGTACATGCAAATATTTAGGTACACAGATATAGATATAGAGATGTATAGATATACATATGTACATACATAATACAAAAAACATTTTAATGTGTTTGAGTGGTGTACAGGTTTTGGTGAGGGGAAAGAGGGAGAGAGAGGGAGTATGTATGGTATGTGTGTCCTGGCTCCCTGGCCAGAGCAGGGCAGTGAAGAGGAAGAGGAGGGAGACCCAGAGGAAAGGTACAGCAGGGAGGAAAAGAGAGAGAATACAAACCGCTCCAAGTTACAAACGCTCCCCTCTTTGATTAATTGTACTTTCTGTTTGATAAATGTTACTCATGAGTATAAAATATGCAAAGCACTTAGCAAGTTCACACTGTTTAAAGAACTCAACTAACTAAATTAAAATTCGATGATGGAACGGAGCCGCTGAAGAGCAGCGTGGCAGCGCTGTCTGGGGAGCCAGCCCTGGGCCACGGCCACGCCATCCTGCCCCTCATCCCTCCCTGGAAAACCCAGCCAGGGCATCATCCAGCCCGAGGGGAGACGGGTGAGTGTGGTGAGGCCATGGGTGGGCGTTTCTTGTGTGGTCCCCAGTGCCCTGGTTGGGTACCTGTGGGTGGTGAGGGGCTGGAGGGGCCATTCCAGAGCATCCTCACCCCCAACCCTGCTGCGAGGCTGTTTTCTGGCTTGGACAAGTTGGGGCAAAAGTGCTTTAATTTCTAAGCTCTAGCCATTGCATCCAAGAAACCTGCTCTAGTGACCCAGTGGCTCCAATCTACCACCCAGACCCCAGACCAGGGGTTTTCTGGCACTGCTGAGCCCCAGTGCAGCACCCCACAGTCCCACCCTGTGCCCCCTCACCCTGAACCACCACATCACCCTGGTGAGTGACACCTTCCTGCACACTCTCAGTGCTGTATCCTTCAAGCCCATTGAAAAAAACAACTCAGCCTCTCTTGGCTTTCCCAAAATGGCAGCTGAGCTCCCTTAGGTGACAGGGAGACCCCTGGCATGGGAAGGTTGAGGGATCCAATCCCCCTGTGGGAGTCCTGCCAGCTCCTATCTCTGCCCCAGCTTAGGGGCTGGGGGATGCAGCGAGCACTCTGGGGAGGATGAGGTGTGCCCTGGGAGGATGCAGCAGGAGGATGCAGTGGGAGGATGCAGTGTGGACACTGAGCAGTGTCCCTGGCTCCCAGTGCATGGCACGTGCCCAGCTTGCACTGGCCACACTCCTCGGCCTCCAGCTCTCTGCCATGCCAGCCCAGGTGAGCAGGGCTTGCTGGAGGCAGCTGGGCTTCGAAAGCAGCAGCAGCAGCAGCTGTGTCAGGCAGGTAGCAGCTCCCTCCTGCCTGCAGTTGAGAGGAGAAAGAAGGAGGAAAACCTGGCCTGGATCTGGCCTGACTGAGCTCTTCCCTCACTGATTCAAGAACCCCACTGGAGAGGTTTAAGTCGTTGGACAACCCACAGGACCCCAAGCCACCATCACTGTCTCACAGCACCTCACTGGAAACCTAAAAACATCCTAAACCCAGCTTTAACAGTGATGGAGCTTCGAGTTTATAATTTCAGTGATGCCAACAAAACCAGACAGAATGCTGGTGCTGACGGGAAAAACTCTTCAAGTCTTACTGCCATGAGGTATTTCTTCACCTCCTCATTCTCCTGAGCCTCTTGCCAACTCTCCAGCCAAGCCCAGCTCTCAGGGCAAGAAGATTCAGGCAGGGAATGAGCAGAACAGAGGGATTTGACCAGGGGAAAGAGAATCTTTTTCTCCAGAGACTGAAGTCTTCACTAGGTGAAAGAATCCTTCTGCAAGGTATGACCCTGCATCTCAGACGGGCAGAGAATAAAATAATCCACACTTTGCAAAACTTCCTGGGAGATTTCGGCCGGCAGGGATGAGCTGGTGTGGCACCACAAGGCGCTGCTGCGGAGCCAGCCCCGAGCCCAGCCCCGAGCCCAGCCCCAAGCCCAGCCCCGAGCCCCCGGCGCGGCCCCGGCGCCCCCGGCACATCCCATTGCGGCACGGCCGATGCCGCTCGCGGTGGGAAGAAGCCGGCTCAGCTTATCCTTGCAGTTTGAGCAATGATTTCGCCCCTGTGAACCCACCCGGCTGTAAATCCTGGCACAGACAAGCCCCAAACATTCATTTCAGGCAACGCAGTTTGTGTCATCTCGGCATTAGCATTTGCACTCTTATTAATTAATACTTGTTAAACCAAGACTAAAAATAAAGCGCTCGGCTCCCCGTCTCAGCTAACGCCTCTTTGCCCTCGCCCGGCAGCACGGCTGGGCTGCGGCGGGCTCAGCACCCAGCTGCTCCCTTCTCCAGCGCCAGAACTGGAAGAAAAGGACTGTGTTGGAGCAGGAATCCTGCTAAAGGAAAAATCGCCCCTTTCTGCACCACCTTGGTGGGACAAGCCAGCCTTCCCGACCATGGCTATGGGCGTGGGGGGAGTGACAGGGACAGAAGCACACACAGCAATATACTTTTTTCTTTTTTTTTTTTTTTTCCAGCTTCTGAATTTGTTTTTCTTCTGCTGCCCTTTTTCTTCCTTTTTCTTCCTGGGCTGGGCCAGCTTGGTTGCACTTCCCATTTGAAGCTGATTTCATTTCCCAGGCAGGACATCCCGGGAGGGCTCGTGTTCAGGAAGGAAATGGTTCATCATGGTGGGCACAGGTGAGCTCAGTGCCTGCACACAGGCAGGTGCTGCCACTGCTGCCTTCAACAACATCCAACAAATGCTGCCAAAATCCCTTTTTCCTGCCTGGGACTGGTACTGCCCCTCAGCATCCCTTTGGATGGAAAGCAAGTGGCTGCACATGTGGGTTAGTGCTGCTGCTGGGACACCTGTGGAGGAAAAAAGGGCCTGAAATGGGGGTCGGAAAAGCTTTTGGGGAACCCCAGGGGTGAAACCCAGCTGGGTTTGGGCACAGATCTTGGTGATCCCCTCCACAATCCAGCCAAGCATTAAACCTACCAGGGTCCATGTTTCCTCTGTTCCCAATTTCCCAAGCTCTTGGGCCCCCTTCAGACCTCATCTGAGCAAAGAAAGCAAACTCTCAGATCAAACACCTTCCCTTATAGATTCTATAGATTCCACACAGATCTACAGCACACAGACCTATGGAGCACTCAGGCCAAGGCACCATGCTGGATGGATGAGGCTGTGCCAACCACAGGGAAGGCAGCCTGGCTTGCAATATTTAATAACATTAATGATAATAACAGTAATAATAGTAATAATAACAACAGTAATTTGTTAGTTAACCGTTATTAATGAAAAGCAAGCCTGCAAATTGATGTGACTCCAGGAAAGCCCCAGGTCACCAATCTGCTTGACTTAAATCACCAAACCCTGTAACTCTTGGCCATTCCTCTGCCTTGGCTGTTCTTCCCAGAGCCCCTTGGCTTTAATCTGCTGGAGAAGCCCAGGCTCCAGCAGAGCAAAGCTGGAGTTCAGGATGCCATCCTCCTTTGCTGTGCTGTGGCAGCCAGGTGTGGATTTGGGGGATACCAGGAGTGGAGTGAGGGGGTGGAGGGCCTCTCCCAGCCTGGGCTGTGGGAAGGAGAAGCTCAGGTTTCCCCTGAGCCTGGTTGGGTACCAGGCTGGCAGCAGGAGCAGCACTTGGGGATGCAGCACAGCTCACACGTGTTGGGAGTGAATGTTAATGGTGCCGAGCTCCTGGGAGAAATGATCAAATTCTTTGAATAAAGCGGGTAGGAGAGGAAGGGGAGGGGGAGGAAGGGAAAATAACTCCACAGATTAATCCTGTTGATGAAAATTAAAATTGGGCATTGCTGAACCAACCCCAAAATGAGCAGCTTTGGAGCCACAGCTCAACCTCAGCCTGGGTTGGGTCTGCCTGAGCTGCTGCCTGTGCCCCCAGACCCCCAGTGGGTTCAGCCAGGAGCTCTCTGTGTGGCCTTGGGACAGGATCAGGTCCCAAGGCTGTGAAGGGATGTGCTGATCCTGCTGTGAGCATCCCCCCTCCAACAGCGTTTATCTTTGTCCCTGGTGCCTGCCCAGCTTTACTTGCCCAGAGGACAAGTTGGAGCACCCAGAATTGTGAGGTTCATTTCAATACCAAAATTTTTAAAAAATGAAATATTGTGAGCTTTTAATTAATTAATTTGTATTAACTACCTTTAGCCTTTAAAGACTTGCTTTTGTCCACTGTGGTCTCTGGTGAGGGTGGCTCCAAAGGTCCTCCTAGCCCAAAGAGAAGGCAGAGACTCAGCAGTGATCACAGGACTCAGGGAGCTGCTGCTTTAAAAGAAAATAAGGTAAAAGTTTGGGAGTGGACCATGCCATGAGCTGCAGGACACAACCCTCTCAGCCAGCAGCTTCCTCCTGCTCTGCTCCTCTTGGAGCTGGAAAACCTCCTGTGGAGCCCGGGAAGTCCCGTGGGAGGGAAGTGACTCCAGCATTCCCAGGGTGGCCCCAGGGGCACAAAGGGACTTTCCTTGGCTCGAATCACCACAGGCACATTGGCTGGAGCTGCAGAGGGCACAGGGCTCTGAGCTGGGGGGCACAGGGAAGCTTCAAAGCTCTGTGCTGGGGTTGGGGCTGCAGCAATCCCGGGGGGACACCCATGGGTGGGACTCCCCTGCACGTCCTGCTCTGCTGCACCCCTCTTTCCCCCCGGCCTGCGCTGCGCCGCCAGCCAGCCCCTGTCCCTGGCTGTGATTTCATTTTGATCTCGGGCTGCTTCCCTCCCTCCCTTCATCCCTCCTCCCTTGCTGGCTGCTGCCAAGTCCGCAGGTTCCCGCTGTGACCTTGAGCTGGTTTCTGGAGCCGGTTGTGGGTTTCTTAAAGGAGCCATGGGGTCTCCCACCACCTCCCTCCTGGAGTTCCAAATTCCAGCCCAGCCATGCACTGGCCCCCCTGGGGCTGGGGGGAACAGGGAGTGAGAGCAGGGGCCCCCCAAGGACACAAAAATTGGGAGAGGGTGGAAGTAGCCAATTCTGTGGCCGCAGAGTCATCGGTTGGCCACACTCACCACCAACTCCTGCGCATTCTCTGAGGTCAAACAGCCACTGGGAAGGGGGTTCCTGGCCACCAGTCCCAGCTCTGTGCATGGGGTGGAGGGGGCAGAGCCCTCAGTTGCACATGGTACCCAGAGAGGGTGGTGGCAGGTGTGGGGGTGCTTGGGCTGGGGGGTGCACCCACCTCTCAGCACAACGGAGGGTCCGTGGCCCCCCCGGCTGGGCCGTGGCCCTTGAAGCTCCTCAGCCTCCAGCCATAGCAGAGAGAGCTTGAAAGTGAAGGTGCTGCCAGCTCCTCTCCAAGCCACAGGGCAGATGACAGCTGTGGAGAGATGCTCCTGGCTTCCTTGCTGGCCCACCTGTGTGTCTGTGCCAGCACAGTGGGACTCATGGGGAAGCTGTTGCTTGCACTCAGCAGTGGGTGCTGCACAGAAACTCCAAATCCCATGAGCATCCCTCTGCCCCAGTGAGCAGTGAGCAGTGCCTGGAGCCTCAGCAGGACAGAAACCCCTCAAGATGTCCTCACTCCAACTCCTAAAGCTGCATCAAACCCACCCAGAAAAATAATTCTCCAGGTTAAACCCCATGTGGGATGTGGCATGGCCCCATGGGGAGTCTCAGAAGCCACCTCAAAGTGCAAACAGCTCTGGTGTGGACGTGCACACGGAGGCTATCTCAGGAGCAGCAGTGTCCTGGTGCTCATGCCACAGAGGTTTTAAGCTGTGATTTAGCTAAGCTGGACAGGCTGAGATTCCAGCCTTGCTTGCCCAGTCCAGGCCATACTAAAAGCTCCATCAGCCAGAGTGAACCCCAATCAATAGGAGCCTTCAAGGCAAGTCATAAAACTTTGAAATTATGCAGGCAGCTCTCAGTGCTCCGCAGCAAAGGCAGTCTGTAATTCACGGGGATGCTCCCGGGGAACCAGTGAGAGGGCTCTTAAATAAGGGAAAAGAACAAGGGGCTGCACTGCTGCCACCTTCATGGGGTGTGCAGGGCTTGGATGGGCTTGGAAGGTGCTGCAGTGACAAAGCCACAGCTGAGCCTTCTTCCCTGCTCCGCCCGAGCACCTCATACACAACCCATTGGAGGTGCTGAAGAGATCCAGAGGTGCCTCCAGACTCCACCTTGGAGCATCTCTCAATCCCAGGGAGATACTGAGCACACAGCACCCCTCTCAGCCACCTCATAGGGGCAGGGATTGTGGGACTCCATGGTCCTGGGGACCCCAAAACCAAGCAGTACCCTGCGAGCTGGGAACCAGCAACACCTTCTGCCTTGGACATGGAGCTCATGGAGCTCATGGTGGCTCATAACAGCATGGGAAGGAGCAGGAAGGGATGTTCTCAGCCCCCTCTACTACAGATATAGAGGGAAACTGAGGCACTGCAGGGTTGCAGAAGCAGAAGGGATAAAGGATAGTTACAGGAGAAACTCAGTATGTTCCTTGACCTGGAGCAGACCGCTCAGGGAATGAAAACCCAGGGAAAAAAAGGCCATAAAATGTAAGAGTCACGTTTGGACCACACAAAGGCACCAACAGGCCACCAAAAGTCACAACACAGTAGCCAAGGCATCCCTGGGAGCCCTTTATCCCACAAGGATAGGAGAAATCTCACCTCTGCCACCTTCACCCAAGCTGTTGGGACTGGTTCTCTGCACAAGGAGCCAGGTCCAGCCCGTGGGTGACAGGGACCAAAGTGCTCCGGGCTGTTGAGGCAGCACAGGAGGCTCAGCCATTGTCCCCAGCACCGTGGGGCCAGCGCGGGAAAGCCCAAGCCCACATCCCAGCCAGCGTGGGGACACAGCCCTCAGCTCAGGCAGCGCCACAGCAGGAGGAGGAGGGAATGGAGCGGGATAAGGAAGGAGAGAAGGGAGGAGAGGGAAGAAAAGGAGAAAAATGAGTTTTCCTGCTGCCCCAGCGGTGTGGCGATTGATCGGGTGCAGGCTGGTGTGGAGCGGTGCTGAGAGCCTCATTCCCCACCGCCGGCTCACAATTATTGGAAAAAACCCGGCGCTGCTGCTGCAGTGAAATTAGTTATTGATCTCTTGTCTGGGTGACAAGCGCGGTGCTGGGGCTGCTCTCCCACCGTCCAGCCCCGCAGCTCCTCCGCCCACCCCACCGGGGCTCAGCCCCCCGCGGCCGCCCCCGGCTGGGTGTCCAGGAGGGACCGGAGGTCTCAGTGCTCACCCGTGCTCCAAAGCTGCTCCCCAGCGAGGTTTTGCTCACCCCACCGCACTCAAGGAAGATGCCAGTGGGAGAAAAAGGGCTCTGCCCCACGCAGGATGGGACCCCTGAGTGCTGACAGCCCCCCGCCCACGCAAAGCTTTGCCCCCCCACCCGCCACCATCTCCTGTCCCCCAGGGATTGGGGTCAGGCTGTCCTGAGCCCTTTTCCATTTCCCGATAACCTGGCTATCGCGGAGGGAGATAAGGCAGAAGGAAATCAGGCAGCCAGAGAGCTTTTGTTGTCTGGAAAGGCTCTGCTCATCTCTGGCTGCAGCTGGCCGGAGAGGCTGCCCCAGCGTCGGCCGCCTGGCCCCGCAGGGACAGGGACACGAAGGGACTGGGCTGGGGCAAAACCGTGTCTGTTCTTCCCAGGGGAACTTTCAAAGTTTCAATAACAAAAATCGGGTATTTATTTTCTTTTTTTGTAATTCCCGGCGGGAGGCAGGAACAACAAGGGACATTTCAAACAATCCTGTTTTCTTCCAAACTTAGTCACCGGAGAAACACTTTGCCCCGGGGCAAAGATGGGGTTTGGTTTCCAGAGGGTTTGTTTGGAGTCTCACCTTCACTTAGAGTTCATCAAGGTGTTTCTTGTCACTGGCAGGGACAGGCTTGAGGCTGGCTCTCGAGTCTCCTCGGTCCCTTCAGGGCTGTTTGAGAGTTTATAGGATTTTTTTCCCATCAACATTTTGCCCCCAAAAGCAGCACCCTGAAGTGATCCCTCCCCGACCTGTAATTAAAGTGGCTTTTGGGATGTAAATGAAAAGCCAGGTGATGGGGTCCTGAGGGCCAGAGGTCACTGTAAAACCCACATAATTTTTGCTTGGGCTTTTGTAGGGTCCCTGTGATGGGGATGCAGTCGGTGACCCTCTGCCTGGAAGGTGCCACGGGTGGTGGGTGTAAAGTGGCACCTGGAGGTGTCCACAGGGAGGGCATGAGCTGGTGGCACTGGCCATGCACAGAGCCTGCAGCGTGTGCTGGTGGCAGGATGACAAGAGGGGACACAGTGGGGACAGGATGAACCAGGACCTGTCCCATGAGTAGCACCCAGGGACGGGCAGAAAGTGCCAGTGATGTGACAGGCAACGGGGACAACGGCTGGAGGCCACTAAGGGACACCAGGATGGCTCATGGGATGTCCCCAAGCCCTGTGGCAGCGGGCACGGGCAGCTCTCACCTCCCGCCTCCCTCTCAACATCCCGAGCAGGCAAGACCCTGTCTGCATGTGTGTCCCTGGGGAGGCTGAGGGATCCTGGCCCCTTTCCCAGCCCCAGACAAAAGCCTGGGAACAAAAGCCTGCGGGATGCGGGAGGCATCTCCCGGCCGGGGGGTATTTGTTTAGCCCGGGGGGAGGTGAAGAGGGGAGAGGAAACTGCATTTCAAAGTGTTTCACCCTTTGAAAACCCTTCACAGCCCCCCCAGTGCCCTCTGCATGGCCCTGGTATCTCTGTGAGAGGACACCGAGTCCCCTCTGGTCTCTGCTGGGGAGGGAATAAGAAAGACGTGGAAAGTGAAGAAAAAAAAAAAAAAAAAAAAAAAAGAAAAGAAAGCGGGGGGGG
>VZRH01004701.1:15242-112712 GCA_013397555.1 Urocynchramus pylzowi | reverse complement strand
AAAAAAAAAAAAAAAAGGAAATGCAGCCAGGAGGAGGGAGCAGATCGCTGCGGGAGCATTTCTCTGGCTCAGCCCCTCTCTGGGTGGGGAAGTTGGAGCCCCAGCCCCAGGGACTGACTGCTGGGCTGAGAGCGAGCTTGAGAATTCATGGGTTTCTCCACAGTTGTCTTCACTTTCACAATTACACTGTGGGGTTTTTGGGGTGGGGGTTATCCTGGGGATGGATCAAAGCCTGCACCTGGCCCCTTCCCAGTCTACCAACACCCAGAGCAGAGCCCCGGGCACACAGGATCTGCTGGGAGGTACTGCAGGAGGTTGGCAGAAGCCACCAGTCCAAGCCCATCCCTCGCAGCCCTGCCCAGGCTTCTCCAACAGGGTGCCACCAACACAGGGAGGGCTCTGGTCACTGACAGTCATCCTCAGGCTGCTTTTGCAGGTCCCTTCTCCATTTCCATCACCCAAAGCTGGGCACATCCCTGCACATACAAACCCTCAGCACCTCCAGCCCTGGCTGTGACACCAGCCTGTGCCGCAGGGACACCGCACGCATCAGCTCTCAGGCTTCCTGGGGCTGTTTCGGTGTTTCACCACCCTAAAAACACCATTTCCTCTGGGGCCAAGAAGGGAGGTGCAGCAGAAACAGCCTCTGGCATCTTCTCCTGAGATGCAGCTTCCCAGTTTGCAGCTGGGCACTGTCCCAGTGAGTTACCCTCACCCTGTCACTGCACAGGAAGGCACCGTGTAAGTGAGGCAGCGTGGCCCCAAACCTCCCAAACCCCAGTAAAGGTGGGATGTGCATCCCAGCCACTCCTGCCACCCTCCAGAGCTTAGCATTCCGTAGAGATGAAGTGGGAGAGAGGTGCAGACAACGGGGCTGACCACATCCATCGGCTCCCCGGGCTCCCCGCTTCCCTCCGGCGTGCTGGCGGAAGCCGAGCCCACGCCGACAGCGGCGGCTGGGCAGATGGAAAGACCAAATGATGGCTTTGCAGGGGGCCTGGGATTTGTTTGAGCCATCGCTGTCTCAGTGAGTGACTTCGAATAACGGATACACTTGAGAAAATCGCCATCTGCTCCCGGACAATTCGCAACCAGAGGAAAAGGTGAAATAAATTCAGCGACTGTATTATCCGCCCGTCCGCAGCTCCGACAGCGGGGTCAGGCTTTGTGCAGCGTCCTGAAAGTGATTTGGGAATGAGAGGATGGTTTGGGATGAGCAAAGAGCAGACAACCAGAAAAGGATGGAAGAGTTGAAGCCCCGGGATGTTGCGCCCACAGCAGGGCTCTCCTGGCATCCCGGGTTTGGTGAGTTTGGCAGGAAGACAAAATCTCACCAGATCCTTTTGTTTTTTTTCCCATCTCTGAATTTCGAGTGCCTCCTGCTTCCAGCTGGGCTGGAAATACCACAAAAACAGATGCTACAATGCAGCACATTTCGTGTTTCAAACACTGGAAGAAATCAGACATGAAAAATAAATGCAGGGGGTTGCAGTGGCTGGGCTGGCGATGAGGCTGAGGGCACTTGGAAGAGCCCTTGAACCCACAGCCCAGCCCATGCCAGCTCAACAGCTCCAAAAATCAAACCTTTCATCCTCAGCAAAGCAAACCCATTTCCAGGAGCAGATAAAAATGCCCCCTGCATCTCTGCTCGGCCATGCCTGTGAGCCCAGAACCCACACATGCTTAGACTGATGGTTTTTATGCAGTTAGGAGGGGATGAATCTTTGCCCCAAAGTCACAGCACTGTGCAGCAGCCCCTGTCTGAAGGGATCCCTGTTGCTTCCAACAGAACCTCACTGGGGGAGAGAAACACTCAGAGTTTGATCTTGCAAGGGCAGGAGGAACTGGGGAAGAATAGGGCTAGATGGGACCATTTTTGGTGCCCTTTTACTCCTGGCAAGCCCAACGTGAGGGTGCACAAGTGCCCAACATTAACACTGCCCTGCATTCCACCTGCAGCAAAGGGAGCCTGTTGCACAGGTGATGATGGGATTTCTTCTGCCTTTTCTTCCTCACTGAACTTTACCTGGGCATGAAGGTGTCTTTGGCACCTGGGGAACACCACCCAAGCTGGCCCCACCAGCCATTACAACCACCTCAACCACCCCAGCCCTCCCCAGTGGGGACACAGCCATGGGGGGTGGATGGGGCAGCCTGGCTCCCCCCCAGCCAGCCCCTCTTCGCAGGGAGAGGCTCCTGGCCCTGCACATCCCAGAAACCACATTGGACCCATGGTGCTGCCACAAGCCAGGGGCAAATGAGCCAGGGATAAACCTTCCTGAGGGGCTGCCAGTGCTAGTGTGGGTGTGCTGGTGTGTGGGTGCAGGGCAGAGCCCCCCGATGTGTTTGCTGCCCACACAAGAGATAAAACTCACATTTATTTGGAGCAGGCAGGAGGTGGGTGCCTCCAAGAGAGAGGAAAATGCCTGTGATCCAGCCCCAGGGGCACAGCCCTGACTGGGGTGTCACAGAGAGCCCCTGGCTGGGTGGGTCACTGGGGGTCCCTGCACAAGGTCCTGGGGAGCTCTGCAGCCACACAGGGGTCCCCCCCTCTGGCACAGCATCCCTGGGCACGATGTTCTGCTGTGCGCTTCTCCTCGGCCTGGCTGCGGCTGTCACAGCGGTCCCCTCCTCACGGTGGCGACTGGGACGGGTCCCCACCTGGATCCCAAAAGGTTTCCTGCTAAGAGGCACAGGCAGCTCTTGCTCGGCACGGGGAGGAAAAGCGAGTGCCTGGGAGCAGGAGCCCAGCTGGCACCCTGAGAAACCGGAGGATGAGGAAAGGGAGGAAGCAGAGGATGAGGAAGGGGAGGAAAAGGAGAATGAGGAAGCGGTGGATGAGGAAGCAGAGGAAGCGGAGGATGAAGATGGAAAGGAAGTGGAGGATGAGGATGAGGATGGGGAGGCAGGCGGGATTGCAGGGCAGACCGTGTAGCCGAGCGGCAGCGAGCGGGAGCGGGAAGGCGAGGCAGCACGAACGAGGGAGAGGGAGCAGAAATCTGTTGCCCAGGCTGTGCGCTTCGCTGTCAGCCGGCTCTGATTAACGGGCTGCCTTCC
This sequence comes from Urocynchramus pylzowi, assembly GCA_013397555.1. Taxonomy (NCBI): domain Eukaryota; kingdom Metazoa; phylum Chordata; class Aves; order Passeriformes; family Fringillidae; genus Urocynchramus; species Urocynchramus pylzowi. The sequence goes on along the minus strand of VZRH01004701.1, from coordinate 109,655 downwards.
AGCTCCGCGCCGGCTGCGTTCCTGGCAGGAGCGGAGCCCCCCGGCTTCCTGCCGTAGGAGTGGCTCGCTGAAAGGTTACATTTGCACAATGTGCCGCTGGAAAAGCGGTGCCAGAGGTTGCAGGCGGGGGAGCCGGGCGAGCGGGCGAGCAGGCAGCTCCGCTCCGCTCCGCTCTGCCTGTGTAATGGAAAAAACCCTCTGGGGACGAGCAGGAAAATATCAACTTACGCTCCCCCAGCACAGCAAAGCTGGGCCCGGCCGGCCGTGGATGGGGGAACGAGAGCACGGGATGGGGCGCTGGTGGTGAGCACCCCCAGAGCCTCAGCGCTGCTCCGGATCAGCCCCGAGGCGGGGCAGAACAGGGCTCGGCCAGCTCCCCCCTGGCCGTGGGCTGGGGGGCAGAGAACCCTTCCTTCGGGATGCTCCCCAGAAAGCCTTTGCACTTGCCATCATCAGGATCTCTCCTCTCTGCTGCTTGGTGGGGAAAGCTGAGGCTGTTGAGGGGAAATGTTCGAATCTGGCAAGGAAGAATTTCCTCTGATGGAGGCTCAGCCCGCACTGCTGTGATTTATGGGGCTTGGCACAGCCACGGCTACATCCACACACACGCACATGTCTCATCCCCAGCTTTCCCAGCCCTTCTACCTCATAACTTTTGGTCTGGGAATATTATTTTGATGTCTGGGAAGTCCAGCTCAGATTGCTGAGCCCACCATAGCTGCTGTCTGCTCTAGAGCATACTCTAAAAAACTCTGCTCACCTCCTCCATCATCCCTCTTGCACCAAAAAAAATCTCCTGAGCAGCTCAGCACCCTCCAGGGCAAAGCCTTTCATCCCTCCCTGCACAAAACCTCCTTTCACCTTCTCATTTCTTCATTGCATCTCAGCTTGGTCACTTTTTTGCACCACAGCCACGGAGGAGCGGTTAGGGCAGCTGGGGCAGCACCCAGCCTCACCCCAGGGTGCTGGAGCCAGCTTGCTCTGTCTTGCAGGAGCAGACATTTTCCTTTCTGTCTCCCTTGTTTCCTTGGTTTCAAGCTTTTTCTTCCTCATTGAGCCCCTAATTAAAAAAAAAACTCTGGAGGAATCCCAAAATCAGGGCACTCAGAGCAGGGCTGCAGCTGCCCCTGCAGGCTCTCCCTGCTTTGGTGTGGGACCCATGGTCATGCCCTGGCTCCTTGGGTTTTGTCCCAAAGCTTTTAAAGCCCCAGACTCCAAACCCCACCAGGTGGCCCTGCTCAGCATGGCCCAGCCAGGTCCCCACCACGCTGGGGTGCGAGTCCTCCCCCTCCGCTGTCCCCGGCTTCCCTCTGTGTTTTCATTAGGATTTGGAGATAAGCTTCCAAATAAAGGCAGTGTTTTTAACCACTCTGCCTTATCAGCCAGCATCCAACAGCATTCCCCATCCACACAGCCAGGCTTGGAAGACACTCTAGGGGAAAAGGGTCCCCAAAGATGCAGACCTCTCCTTCTCCCAACCCCACAGCCAGCACTGTGGCTCTCTGGAGGGCACCAGTGGCTTTGGGAAACTATTTCTAGTACTGGCCCCTGCTCAGGGACACCAGTGTTAATGCAACCACACGCATGGATACAACCTAAGGACCGATTCAGCACACCTGGATTTTATTCCTGGTTGTGCCACTGGCCCGGGGATGACCTTCAGCGAGTTGTTTCCCTTTCCTGTGCCTGTGTTTCTGCTTGCTGTCCCTCCCTCAGCCCTTCCTAAGCCCAACAATGCTCTGCCCCAGCCCAAGGAGATTCCACCTGAGTTCACAACATTCCCCACAAAAAGGTGAGCAAATGGCAGCAGCTCTGAGCATCTCTGGGTCCTACATCCTCCAAGTGCTCACCAGAGACCCCCCTCGCTGAGTCTCCTCCCTGCTGGGCCATCCCATTGCTCATTTTTCAGTGTGTTCAAAGGCCTGAATATAGGAACCAGCTGCCAGCAGCTTCCAGCCCCCAAACGCTGCCCTGAGGAAAATCAGCACCTCACAGGAGCCTTGCCCTGGGGTGTCCCCTGGGATGAGGCTGAAGATGGGTCTCACTCTCTTCCTCTCAGTATTGGGGATTGTTATGGGGCACAAGTCCTCCAAGGAGAAGCACAGGGGAGTGACACCAGTGATGGCAACAAACCAACCCCAACACCCCAAATAAGCCCTACTGTGGTTGCCCGAAGAGCCACCATACCATATAGGATCCCCATTAGAGCTCAGCCCCATTAGAGACCCATTTCTGGCAGCAGGAGCACTTCTAGCTGGCTGGCATGGAGGAACACAAATACAGGCCAGTCTACCCCTCACTGGCAGGATCTTGGTGCACTGCAGGCAGAAGCTTCTGTGGGATGGGAGCAGGGAAGGCAGGAGATGCATCAGATCCTGGGCACAGCATCCTGCTCACACCACAGCCCTGCTGGGCTCCCTCCCTGCACAGAAGGAGGTGTTGGGGGTTGGCTGGGAGAGCAGCATGGGGGCCACACACCCCTCCCATCCTGGGGGAGGAAGGTGATGGTGTAGTCTGTCAGCACCCACCTCCACAGCACATCCAGCCCTGGGAGCATGGCAGGAACCTGGGACTGGGAATGGCAGGGGCAAATATGTCCTGTGGTGAATGCCTCCAGTGCAGAGGGGATCCCAGAAACCTCCACTGCAAGCCCCGTTGCCAGAGCATGCAAAGAATCCCAAAGCCAAAGCACGGCCAAGAGACTGAGCTCTTTGGGGAATTGAGCCTGGCCACAGACTGGTGGCTTCTGGGGACAAGCGTGTCACCCTGGGAGCTGCTGAGTGCTCTCACCTCCATCCTGCACACATTGCCTTTCATGAGTCAGAGCCCATCTAGAGGATGAGGTTGTTTCCTGCCCTTTTCCCAAACAAGGTCCCCAACCATACCAAAAACCCTTGAGTCCACTGAGCCCTCGCCTGTAGACAGCAGAGATCTGGCGGATTGCATGGGGCTGGCGCTCTTCCTTCTTTCCAGCTGTTAAATTGCATTACAGACAGTTAAAAATACATCACATACTTTCCTAATGTGACTTTTCCGTGGTAAGCAGCAGCACGGCTGGAGGTGAGATGCTGGAGGTCGCAGGAGAGCTGCTCACTTGTGCCCATGGATGACAAATTTGGGTCCCACAGAAGGGGATTGTGTGGCAGATGTGACCTCAGCAGACTGACCCAATTTGTTCACTGTCTCTTGCCTCAGTTTCCCCACTTATGGTCCGTTCTCTGCAATAAGATCTCACATGAACTAAAACTTGACAGGGTTTGTTGGGCTTTATAGAAAACGGGTCTTCTGCACAGGGATCAGAGGTTAATAGAAGTCCAGGGCTGAGCTGGAAATGATCTGTTAATACACTGTAGCAGAAATGCCTAATTCCTGAGCATGACTGGAAATGGCCCCATGGAATCCCATGGAAATGCCAGAGGGACGTGGCCCGGCCGGAGCCCGCAGTGGGCACGGGGCAGCACCAGGGCAGCTGAGCTCAGCCTGAGGCAGAGCGTTGCCGTGAGCCATGTGTGAGCTGGGATCAATCTCCCAGCAGCACAGCAAGCTCTTCTGAGGTCTGGAGTGGGTGGAAAAAACCCATTGGCTTTCTAGAGCACTTGAAGGAACAACCTGTGTCCCCAAGGATGAGCTCCCTTGCAGCCAGATACACCTGTGGTGCGGGGAAGGCAAAAAGAGAGCAAAGGTGACCCTCTTGGATCCAGGTCCAGCCCCCTTAGCCCTGACCAGACCTCATCTGACCCACTCCAGCCCTGACAGCACTTCCTCAACCCCTCACAGGACCGATGCCACAGCCCCAGAGAGGAGCCCAGCACCCCAAAACAGCAGACACACCCTGGACCCCAGCAAGGGGCTGGGATGGGGAGGAGAACCTACGAGAGAGAGTAGGGTGAGGAAAGAGTTAAACCCCCGGCACTGCCAGCCCTCCCTCCTGCTTCTCTGCGAACTTTGGGAGGAAGGGAATAGCATAAAGGTAAGAGTGGAGGAAGGAGAGAGGAGACAGATGAGAGAAGGAGCGAGGGAGAGGGGGAGCGGGAGAGAGGAACAGACGGCAGAGAGGGAGAGCGTGGGGGGGAAGATGCTGACGCTTCTCCTCCATCTCGGCGAGAGGCAGATAGAGGGGAACAAGGGGGGAAAAAAAAGAAGGCAAAGACCAAGGGAACATGGGAGAGGGAGAAGGAAGGAGCCGGAGCGAGGGAGCATGTGTGAAAGTCGCAGTGAGAGAAGGGGCCTCTTTGATTCCCCGTGCCTCATACCAGACAGTGTCTAGACTGCAGCAATTATTGTCAGCTCAGAACACCCAGGCATTGCCATTTCAGCTGAAAGGGAGCTTAACAAAGAGCGAGGGAGAAAAAAAATACCCTGCTGGCGGTTAGCTGGGCTCCCTCCAGCACAAGGGGCTCTTGGGAGGGTCCTCCACCGCCCGCGCCCCCCGCCAGCCCCAGCCCCAGGTGCCCTCACTGCAGCGGCTGTGGAGGAGGCCACGGGTGCAAACAATTCCTGACCCAGCCCTGGGTGTTTGGCTGCTTTTGGGGTACAGCTGTTGGGTTCAACTCTCCCTGCAAGCCCAGGTTATGGGGCTGAGGGCATGGCAGGCAGGGCCAGGAAAAAAGGTCCCCCTGGGGAGGGAGGTCGGGGTGTCCCAGTGGAGGGGCAGGTCCCCAGCAGGCAGCATTTGGCCGTGAGTGCCCATGGGCCAACAGCTGATGGTCAGATGGACACCTCGGCCTCACCCCAGAGTCCAGGGGTGCACACACCTTCTCCAAGCAGTGGGGATGTGAATCCTAGAGCTGGACACCCCGATGTACACTTCTCCTGCAGCTCCTCAGCTCCCCTGGGTCTCAGGAAATCCTGGGATTCAAATTCACAGGAATAAAAATCATCCCTCCTGTCCTCTCCTCTCCTCCATCCTGCCTCCCCACCCACCGCTAGAGGAGTTACTCTTTCCCCTCTGGAGCCCTTTGCCCTGTGAGGGGGTTTTGTGCTGTCTGCAGGTCTGGGATGTGGCTGAGACTCCCAGGAGGGAATTAACACCCAGAACTGGCTGTGAGTCAGGAATTCCTGCCTCCTGCTGGAAACACCCTCCACGTGCCCCCCCAGCTCTGTGGTGACAGCCAGCTCCAAATACCTCAGAGGGGAAGAGGTGAGAAGGAGAATTTGAGTGCCCTGTCTCAATCACTTCCATGGGTTTGGGGGTGGTGATGATCCCACTCAGCTGTCCATGGGGCTGCCCTGCACATGAGCCCCTTTGGAAGCATCCCCAGCTCCAAGGCTGTGCCACCCATCTTCTAAATTTGGGTGCACCAAGCAGAATGGCCAAGTGACCTTCTCCACTGCTGGATGGCACCGGGGACCGTCCCTGCAGAGGCTCTTGGTCCATCTGCTGGCAAAGGCAGCTGATCCCTCCAGATACTGGAGCTCAGCTCTGGTTTAATTAGCACTTTTAATGCTTGGAAAGGAGGCTCGAGGGAATACCCAGCAGGTTGGACATGATTTCCTCACTCAATCCAGCCTGGCAACTGGGAAGCTCCCCAGCTTCAGCTTGCTCAGCTAGGATGGGGTGGCTTTGGCCTGGGGTCTAAATCATGGTAAATATCCTTGGTGAGCCCCACTTGGGCCCCTCAGTGCAGGGACACCTTTGTCAGAAGGCATTTTTGTAGCAAACCCCAGCAGTCAGCATGCTCTGCCAGCGTGGGTTGTACTGTGAGCAATGCCTGACCCCAAACCAGCTCAACTCAGCTGTTTGTCCTTGTCTCTCTCTGCCTTTGAGGAACAATATCCATTTTCTGGCCAGGTCTGGTCATGTCTGCTAAATCAAGGACTTTTTCTCCCCTGGGTACATGGCACTGATGTTGCTGTGTGGATAAAATCAGCCTTGTTCGGGACCTGGCCGCTGTGGCAGATCAGAGGAGATGACAGCACAGGTCCCACAAAGGGCCAGGGTGGCAAAACCTGCCTGGGGAGGGACTGGTCCCCTTGTTCCTTTGGCTGGCCATGGTGTGTGTGTCCAGATGATGCCATTTTCCAGTGCAGGGTTCCCCGGGCGAGGGTCAGAGGAGGGGAAGGCCAGCTCTGCCCATTGCTCACGTCCCATCGTAGTGGTGTCCTCAGCTCCCAATGCCATGGTGCTCAGCTCCCTCACGGGCTTCTGCATCTCAAGGATGGGGTGTCCAGCTCCAGCAAAGCTCCACAGCCAGGGCTGATAATGCTCCAGCCATGGAGGACACTGAGATTCCAACACATGTGGGTGCTGCAGTGGAACAAATATGTGATATGAGCAGTGGCAGGTCTTTCCCTGTAAGCTTGGGCTTTGTTTGACCTTCACAAGGAGATTTTGGCCAGCCCACCCTGACCCAGACCTGCGACTGACTTGTGGGCTTGGGGAAGTGTTTTCCCAAAGACCTGAGTAGGCACAGCCATGAAACGCACCGGGACTGCCACCGGGCTGCCACCGAGGCCTCTGTGCCCATCTCCGATGCCAGACTTCCACTGAAGCCTAGGGAGGCAATACAGGGAAGAAAGGCCTTGCCTTCTCCTCCATGCCACTTCCAGCATTCCTCCCTCGGGCAGCCTGAGCGTTCCAGAGCAAGCTCAGTTCCAGAGCGCCGGCTCCCCTCAGAGCCCCAGCTCCCCTCAGAACCCCTGCCAGACTCAGCCCTGCAGAGGGACGCGGGGGCCCACAGCAGGCCACAAAGCCACCACCATGTGCCCACAGTCAGGGCCCCCAGGGTGCCCTGGGTGTCCCCAGCGTGTCCCCTGATCTCTGAACGGCCACAGTTCCCGGCAGCAGGGAGAGGAGGGATCCGGGAAGCCACAACCGCCGGGGTACGTGCCGTGCCGTGCCGTGCCGTGCTGTGTGTGTGTGAGAGCGGCTGCTGGGAGGGGAGCAGGCCGCAGGCCGCAGCCCGGGCCGGCCCGGGGCAGCGCCGTGTGCCGGCAGAGGCCGGAGGAGGAGGCACAGGGCAGCCGGAGGAGGAGGCACGGGGCAGCCGGAGCTCTCTGGCCGCAGCAGGGACACCATCAGCCGGACTTGGCACGGCTCTGCATCCTGTCCTGTCCTGTCCTGTCCGGAGCACCGCGCCAGGGCCGGGGCCGTGCGGGGAGGCACATGGGCAGCCCTGGCACCCCTGTGCCACACCACGACCCTCGCTCACCTTCCCGCTCTTCATCCCTCCCCTCTGCAAAGCTGTCTGCAAATGCCAACTGCCTGTTTTCCAGTTCCTCCAGATTTACGCCCTCCGCCACCTTNCTCGCGCCCCGGAGAATAGCTCGGCTCGGCTCGCTCCGGCCCCTCCTCGCTGCTCTCTCCTTCCTCCTCCCCACCCCCTACAGGGATCTGACTAATATGCTTGGGCTCTGCTTGCCAGCTCAGCTGGAAAGGAATTTAACCATTGCGTGCCCTGGAGGGAAGGAGTGGAGAGCCCAGACCTCTCTCCATCACCCGGGACCCCTGGTCTGGGTCCCTGCCCGGCTGTGCTCCCTTGAGGGCTGCCCAGAGGATGATGGAGGAGAAGGGATGCACGGTGCCAGCATCCCATGGTGAGTGGTGGTCTCAGCCCCAAACTTACACAGGTGCAATAACCCTCCTGGGTTCCCTCGGAGGTATCCTGCCTTCCTGTAGGCAAAATGTAGCACCCCAGTGCCGTGGTCCCTGTGGCTTGGCCCGTGGGAGATCCTGATCCAACCACAGGTGCTCCCTGGGCACCACACTCTTGCCTGCAACCTGCCACGGGCCCAGCACTGGGTGAGGGTGGCAGCTGCGCTCCCACAGATGCTGCTCAGGGGTCACAGTGGGACCAGCAACTCCAGCCCCACAGCTGTGAAGTCTGCAGGGAGTGGTCCCTGGGTTCAGGGATCCATGGCTCAGCCCTGCTGCAGTGCAGCTCTGGCAGGAGCTGGCAGCCCTCCGCCGACTGCTGGGACTCAGCTTCTCCTTTAGCACAGGGAGTAGGAAGCAGGAGAAAAGGCAGGGTGACACCTGGGTAAAAACCACACAGGGGGAAAGCTCCGCCGAGGCTAAATCCCCTCCACTCTCCCCCCTTGCCAGCCAGGCTCTGAGCACAAGCAGATTTCCCAGCACAGTTGTGGGACACAGGGCGCTGCTTTACAGCAGGGCAAGCAAAGCAGAAAGCCTTGACTAAGGTTATCCCAATAAGTCTGTGGCAGAGCTAAGAACTGACCCCCCCCCTCACTTCCTCGAGGCTCCAGCTTGCTGGTGTATTGCAGCATCTCCCTGCTCGGCCAAAAACTCCCCTTGAAATCTCCTGGCCAATGCAGAAGGACTCCAAGGCCAGAAATCCTAAGCTCAGCACCCCAGCGCCGAGCGGAGCCAAGAGGCAGCGGCTCGGCCGGCGCTCACCCCCCGCGCTGGCTGGCTCAGCCCCGCTGCTCCAGTGCCAGGGCACAAAGCGTCCTGGAGGAGGACACTGCCCTTCCCGGAGCCGCTGCCGGGAGAGCTGGAAGTACAGCCCCTCCGGAGATGGGGCTGGGAAGGAGGAGAGGGCACTGGGCACAAGGAAGGGACCCGGAGAGCACAGGAAAGCTGCTGCCAGAGGATCACCCCTGAGTGCTGGGATGCTCTCTAGAGTGAGGTCCAGCGTTGCAAAAGGGATGCGAAAGAAGAAGATGTCTTCTCCCCAAATCCTCCCTTAAATGGCAGTTCTGCTGTAAAATAGGGTAGGATGGAGCTCAGTGTTTGTTTTCTCTGCAGGACCCAAGCATAGCTCAGCCTGGGACCGTGAGTGAGGCTGGCTCCTCACCGACAGCCCCGCCGGAGCAAAATCTGCAGCCCTGCTCTGCTCTCCCAAACGTCCCTGCAGAGCCAGGGCAGGAGACAGGAGGGGAATAAGTCTCCAGGTAATTCCTAACTTAGCTGCTTGCCCTTGCAGCTGGGGCTGGAGGCAACAGGATGGGAGTGTGGGGGACCTGTGAGCCCTCACTCTGCAGCAGGAGATGCATGGCCAGAGCCCCTGTGGCCCCACAGGGCTGACAGTCAGGGCGTGAAAGAAGTGATGGCAGGACACAGCCGGGAGCCAGGGCAGGGCCAGGCTCTGACCATCCCTAGGTGAGCAAAATCACCCCTATTCCAAATTCCCTGGTGCCTTGGGAGCTCCCTCCAGCACTGCCTGTCCCACAAGCCCTGCAGCAACCTCAGCAGCCAGGAAATGCTGGCAGGAGTGAAAGGGATTGAGAAATTGCAGGCAGCAGGATGAGACATGAGCCAGCACAAGCAGGATGTGACTCGGGGGTGACTGGGACTGCCGGAGGGGTGTCACCAGGAATCAGTACCTGGGGCCCATCCTGTACCCTCCCTCTCATGCTCCTCACAGCTGAGCCCAAGCCCAGGCTCTGTTCCCCACACAAGTCACCAGGTCCCACTTGTGTTTCACCTAAATCCTCTGTTAACAGCACGGCGATATCTTCTCCCTCTCTCCACTCCAGGCTTTTGCACTCCCAGCCTGCCCAAGGCTGTTGCCCAGGGCTGTCCCTGTCACCACAGTGCCCCAGCCCCCTCACCCCATCTGCAGGGCACACCTGATATTTCCCAAGGTTTTTTCAGCACAGCCTGGATGGCAGCAGTGGGAGGTTTGGGGTGAAGGGGAGCTCAAACACTGGCTAGACTTTCCTCTTGTCCTGCCTCAAACGAGCTGTTACAGTGCTGCAGGAAAGGAGGAGACGATGAACGAGGAGAAGCAGAGAAGAAAAAAACAACACAGGAAAAAAATTTTCACCCTACCAAGCACCCAAAGCTTTGTTTATCTACCAGCCCCTCAGGCTGAGGCTGGCTGATCCCAAGGTGGCCCCTTCCATGGCTGCTGTCCTCCCTGTAGCTCCCATCTCCTACTCCCTCAGCTGCCTGTGTGTGCCATGATCCCTGATGGGGTGTCCAGCTCATCCTCACATTTCATAGCTCCAGCATGGCTAAGGAAAGCCAACTTAGCTGGCATTCCTGCAAAATGACCTGTTCTTCCAGCCAAGGAATTCAGCTCAATTCCCAACCCCTACCTGCATCTGGGCTCACCAGCGTTCCCTTCACATGAGAAATTATTTACCTTGGCTGAGGAAAAACAGAGCAAAAGGGGATAGATCTTGCTGTTGAATCCAGTAAAGCCCAAAGCTTCTTCTGCTTCAGCTGCTTCCTTGCTATGGGGGAGGAAAACAGGGAGATGTCAGCCTGCCATGGGCAGAGCCCAGGACACCCAGGCCCCTGGTAGTTAAGGTCATCCCACATTCTTACAGAAAAACACCATGGAAAAGACCCTACTGCACCAACAGCTCCAGCACTGGACAACAAAATCTGAAGGGGTCCAAGATGTTGCAGCTCTTCTTTTCCATCTCTCCTACAGGTAGGGTACAAGGACATGTTCCCAGGGGAGAGAAAATTCCAAAGCTTGGGATGGAGAAAGGGCACTGCAGGAGTGCAGATGAGTCTGGAGGCCAGGATTTCCTCCTGGGACACACCTCTGGACTCAGGAGCATGCAGGAGCAAACCAACACATCACAGCAATGCCCTGAAACTCAGTTGCTCTCTGGGTAACACAGTGTCTCCGAGGTGGAGCAAAACCTTTATCCTCCATCCATGATCCAGGAGTGTCTCCATTGTCTTTCCAAGGCCAGCTCCAGCCCTGGCAGGGAGGCACCAGCTGGGAGGCTGTGATGGGGACTTGCACTGTGCTCTACTCTCTTGGTCACTGTCATCTTTGTAGGAGCTGAGGGGGATTTTCTTTGTTTGGTTTTGAGGGAATAGTAAATTCACAAACAATTGGAAGATTCAAAAAGGCTGAATCATCCTGAAACTCTGGGTGAAATTGAAAAATTATTTGGAATGAAAAAAAGAAATACCAGTGCCAGGCAGAGGAAATGGCTTTGAAGATGTAAACCACCTTCTTCCATCAGTCACCTGATGATCTGTTGTATTTGGGCATTTTCTAAAAGAATCTTCTTGATTTCTTAATTAAGAAAAATAAAAGCTTAATTTTTTTTCAATTCAAAAAATTGTCTCAATGTAAAAGAAGATATCTACATTAATTAGACAAATCCCAAACAAAACAGAACAAAACAAAAACATTTCAGGCTAAACCAAACATTCTGGCTTTACCTAAAACAATTGCTTGCACTGGGATGGGGTATTTTGTGGTTTCTTTTCTTTTCCATTTTACCAGAAATTGCCTACTAAATCCTTGGTTTGGGCTGGTATGGTCTAATTCCCACACCCAAGACATTCCATTTGGGCACCAAGCAACACTTTCCATTCATTTTTCCAGCACCGTGGTTCTCCACCAATGGACCAGACCCACTGCAGTAACTCCCTTCTCCAAGAAAGATGAACCCTTTGGTTCTGCTTCCTCACAGACCTCGGAGCCTGCCCTGTGCACCCTTCCCAGGACCCTCAAGGAACCTCCTCTGGAGCAGGGAACAGAGTCTCTTCTCAGGAGATCTGATTTCCAGCCCAGCCCAACCCAGTTTAACTCAACCCAACCCAACCCAACCCTACCCATCCTTCTCATTGCCATCACCCATGTCCCCAACCTCCAGCCTTGCCACCTGGACTAGGTGGCATCATATCCAACTCAAGCTCACCACACAGCCATGGCCCCAGGAAGAGGGATTTACTACCAAAAAAAAAAAGAAAAAAAAGAAAAAAAACCCCGCAGTTTTCCTTAAGGATGCAGTAGAGCAGGTTGGGAGGGGGGTGTTAGACAGAGGTGCCGGGCTGCATTTCCACCCTCACACCTGGCTGCAGAGGCAAGCGGCAGCAGGGCTGCACATTCCAACCTCAGGCAGAGAGGTGAAACCCCAAGAAAGTAGCAAACAAGTCGAGGCGTAAATACAGCACGAATCCACGGCACTTCAGCGTGGTTCGTTATCTCCGCTTACACTGGAGTCGGTGGAGCCGGGTTTGAGAAGAGCAGAAATATCAGCAATTAAAGATATGTCGTGTCAAAAAAACTCTAAACTGATTAAAGTTGAAGGCTCCGTTTTCTTCTTTTCATCAGAGAACGGAATCAAAACCTGCCTGGAAAGACGCGCTCCCCCCGTTCCCAGCGCTCCGAAGGCAGCGCCTGCATCCGTCCTGCTGTGTCCCTGCATTTTAATTACCACCTTATTAATATTCATGAGGCTAGGCACTCAAGGGGGATTGCAGTCTGTCATTCTCTCTCTCTTTCTCTCTCTTCCCCCCCCCACCTCTCTCGGCTGAGTCGGTGGGGTTTTTATTCCCTTCCCCTTCCCAACAGTTGGCGTGCTGCGGCTCCGCACGCGGACGCGTGTGCGCGCAGCCCCGAAGGCGCGGAGCGTGCCCGGGGCCGCGGCGCGGGGAGGCCGCCTGTGCCGGCTGCTGGCAGCACCCAGGGATGCGGGGGGCTGCGGGATTGCCCCTGCCACGCTCGGCAGCCCCGGCAGCCGGAGGGAAAACTGCCCCCGCTGTGGGCGTGATGGTGGCACACGAGGGAGAGCTGGCGCACGGGGGAAATGTGTCTCACGCACACACAACTCCTGGTAGCAGCATCACTGCTGAGTGCTGGGGTGATGTTGTAGAACCTCCGAGAGAAGAATGGGGCCGTGCAGAATGGCACCATTACAGCTGCCCTCAGCCCCCACACTACCAGCTCTCCTTGGGGACTGAGCATCCTGCACCCCAGTTCACCCTGCACCCCGGTTCACCCTGCACCTCAACTCTCCATGCTCATGCAAAAGCACCCAGTGCTGAAGCAGGTGAGGGGACCATGGCACAGCCACGATGCCACTGTGTCCTTGATGGAGCCACTGCTTTGGCCATCAAGGTGAAGTGGCACCTAAGGAGACTTGCAGGCATCCAGGAAGGGGCTGCCCCCCAGCTGTGCCCCAGCTGCTGGTACAGGTTCTGGCTGGGCAAATTGGAGCCCATTTGTTTTCTCAGGTCCAAGGCACTGAGGAGAGGGGCAGGAAACCTGGGTTAAGGGCACACAGAGGGAATGGAGCTGGAGGTAAATCGATTTCTCATTCCTAAATTGAGCAATGTGGGGTTTGCACTCTCCTTGCTGCCATGCAGCATTTAACCCTTTCTACCTCCAGTACTGAAAGCAGAAGCCACGTGGGCAGCAGAAAGCTGTCCTGGCTTTGCAAAGCCTGCTCCTCCCTATCCCCTCTCAGGTGACTGTCCCAGTCCCTCCCTGAGAGACGATGCAGAGCCCAGCCACAGGTGATGGGCAGATGCCCCCATCACCTCACACTGTCCAAAGCCATTGGCAAAGGGACACACACGGGGCTGCCCCATCCCAGCAGCCACCAGCTGCAGGCTGGAGCCCACCTCCATTTTTCAGGCAGCTACAGCCAGACCATAGTCCCACCTTCCCCCAGTATCTTCCTCTTCCATCTAACCCTAACCTTAACCCTAAGGATACCCTTCAAGAACCTGAAGCATCTTTGGGGATGCATCCTGTATCCCACAGTGCAGCCTCCCCATCACCAACCACCTGCAAGCAACCTGTCGAGAGACACTCCAACTCGGCGGCTCCCCAACGCCCCACTTGCTCAGCTCCACAAATATTTGAATTAAGGTCCCCTGGGGAGCCACAGTCACAGAGTAACTGATTTCTCCTCCTTCATTATATCTCTGTGTAATTTACCGAGGGACGGCTGCATGTGCCTCCGTTCGAGCGAATTCCCAGCAGGACTCCCAAGAGCTCACAAATCAGGAAAAGGCAAGGCATTAGAATATGAAAGGTGAGGATGGTCTCCCCACCAAGACTCATCTTGCTCTTCCCCAGCTCCCCCAGCTCCACCAGCCCTGAACTCTGCTTTATTTCTGCCTGCTGCCCCTTGTGCAAGCAGGGAGGTCATGGGTTGGGGACGGGCCATGGTGCCATGTTGTCAGCTCTGTCCCTGACTTCTGATTCTTTCTTGGCAAGAATAAGGAAGAAAGGGTCTCCTCCCTCATGGAAACATCTCAAGAAATTCCAGGGAAGCTGATGCAGCAAAGGTTTCCAAGTGAAATTGTGTCCCTTGGCCCTAAAATCTGATTTCTTTTCACCTGGACAAGTAGCCTATGCCTCAGTTTCCACATCTACAAAAAAAAGTTGTCATTCCCTCCACTAACTGGTTTAAGACTCCCAGCACTCAGATGTTGGAGTCTATAAAAGGCATGAATCCATCTGTGATGCATCTCTAGCAAGGAGGAGCAGGGGGACAATTTTGCCAGCATAGTTCTGAAGTTACCAGAAGGAGCTTGAAGAGTCACCAAGGAAAAAGAGAAAGGAAAAATGAGGAATTTGGACCAAATATGCACAACTGAGCTGCTTTGCATTGTTTTCTTGTGAAACACGATGTGTGAGGAGGTTGGTCTTGGTTGGACCACCTCAGTGTGAAGACAGCCCAGCTGAACCCGCGGCCAACCCCCACGTCTGTCCTGTGCCGAGGTGCCAGGGCAGCAGCAGCTCACCCTGAGAGTGGGAGGCTGTCATTCCTGGTGGCTCAGGGAGGATGACAGCACCTTTTGCAGGTCTTTGCAGCATCTATGGGCTGGGTGGGAGTTGTCTCTCTCCAAGTCCCCTGACCACTGCCACGGATGTGACACTGGAGTAAAGCGCTGGACGGGCTCGGACGCAACGAATTTTCTGTTCCAGCAACACTGCAAACAGCGGAGGGCAACATTTTGCTTCCTGGAAACCCAGAGAAAGAAGTATTTTTTGTGAAGAGCTGCAGCTCAGAGGCAACCTGTAATGGAGATTTCAGAAAACTGGGTGTTCCCCCTTCCACCTCCTCTGCAAAGACAAAGACTTGGCAGATGGTGGTGGTGCTCACAGGGCTTGTGCTGGGCTTTTTTTGGGATCTGGGTATTCAAACCCTCACTTTCATTCTTCACTTTAGAGGTGTGAGTGATATAAAATCTGCCCATCCCAAAATCAGCCCGTCCCTGGGCTATCTCAACTTCTCAGAGCTCTTTCCACAAGCTGAGTTAAAGACCTGGGGCTGTTCAGCCTGTAACAAAGAGCTCTTTTCTCCCCAGCCTTCACCAGTTGTTGGAGTTAAATAGGCTGCGCTGAAACCAAACCAAACAAAGCCCCTGCAAAGCAGCTCCAAATCCCCGTCCCCTGGCCAGCACTCTGGATTTCCCCCGGAGCACAGGCACGGCACTCCTTGGTGTGCCACTGCTCCCTCCCCACTCCAAAAGGTGGGCTGAAGCGGCAAAGCTGTTTTCCCTCCTGTGCCTCTTGCTGCTGGACACCCACGGGAGGTGATGAGGGGGTCTCAGAGTGGAAAACGTGCCATGGAGCTGCTGCAGCCTCTGCCTGCCATCCCCCTGCTCCAGTGAATTTGCTCCAGACTCTGGCTACGCTGCTGCCAGCGCCGTGACCCCCCCGAAGTAGCACAGGAGGAGCCCTCATGGGCACCACATGGCTTTCCCGGGTGTGGGCACCCTGACGGGACCTTTACAAACACGCTGCCTTCCCCACCCCCTCACAGCCCCTACGGGGCAAGATCGCCCCCTCCCATTTTGTGGGGCCAAGTCCCTGTCCTTGGGCACCGAGCTCTCCTCCCCCAGCATTGCAGCGACCAATTCCATGAAGCAGCTGCCTTCCCCGAGCAGGGATGTGATGGCAGACGGGGGTCTCCATCAAGGCGGGGGGGAATTTTTGGCCATGCCAGCCGCTGGAGGGGCTGCTGGCGCCTGCGTCCCGGGGGTGCCGAGCGCGGGGGTTCGGGGCTCTCTGTGCAGGCAGCTCAGTGATCAAAGCGCCGAGCACAGGCCGGGGCCGGGGGGAGGCAGGCGGCGAGAGATGAAACGGAGCAAAGTTCCCTGGGTTCGGACGCGGGAGTTGGAAAGGATTCGACGGCAGCTTGGAAAAGGAGGAGAAGAGGGCCGGGAGCAGCAGCGTTCAGCAGAAAGGAATGTCCTGATGGGACGGCAGCCTGAACGCCGGCCAGGAACCCCCCCTTCCCAAGGCTGTTTAAAAGCCCCGGACCTCTCCGAGCCCTTTAATTGGCGCTTTAAAAAACTTCCTTGTTCCTTGACGCGGCGAGGTTTNAAAAATCTCCTTTGAAACGTTTGCTCGAAGCCAGCTCCATCCCCTCCCCGCAAGCCTCGGTAGCCCCCAGCCCTCACCCCACCAGCCTCTTGTGTGTATTCTTGTTCTCCCCTAATAATCCACATCCCAGCTGCCTCCCTCTGCCTTCGCCCTCCTCCTCCCTGCCTCTCTCGCTCCCTCTTTCTCTCTCCTCCCCCCTTCCTCCCCCTTTCCATAACTCAAAAGCTTGTCAGGCTGGTTCCAGACTGCTGGCGCCAGGCTTCACTCCAGGAAAAAAATAAAGCAAAAGAGAAAGGCATGCAAGGCAAAACAGCCCCGCCACATGAACACACATCAAACCAGCCCTTTATCTCCCCGGAATGCTCTCCCCGCTGCAGAGCTCCCTACCCCGGCCCAACAGCCGCGCTCCCCATCCCCGTAACCCCGATGCAGCAGCGCCAGGCTGCGAGCGCACACGCCCTGCCAGAGACAGCGAAGGAGCAAATACAAGATCTATTATTTATCAGTGTTATCAATTATTTAGAGCCTCGGTGCAGGGAAGGGGTGGGGAGAGGAAGCCATGGAAGAGGCAGTTCTTACCCTGGTAGTTCAGGTGAGGGGGTTCTGCATGGTCCCACCTCCCCACTGGTGCTGGGATGTCTCCAAGACCATCCCTTGCATCCCACCCCACTGACATGGGGTTGTTTCTGTCCCTGACCCATCCTGCCTTCAGCAGAGCAGGGCTGCCCCTCACAGCAAGCCGTGATATCCAGTTCCAGAGCCACTGGTGCCTGAGTGGAGAGCTGCACTACCCCACAGGCAGAGTGGCCAGTCAGAGGGTGAGGGTTCACACATGGGGACCTTGGACCCTGACTCCTTATCCAAGGGATCAGTAAGCTCCCAAAAATGCAAATTTTAGCACCAATGTGCATTTTCTCAGGCACTTCCAACAGCACTCTCCTGGTTTGCCAGTGCATGTCTCCTCTCCTGCAGTCTGGAGGATGCACCACTGCTCATCACCACTCCCAGACTGCAGAGGTGGCTGGTGCAGGGCTCTGGAGCCTCAAGTCATCCTCACATCCAGCCAACCCTGCTGGAGCTGGTTTGGCTCAGGGCAGGAAGAGGAATGTGTCCAGGGCTCTCCTCCTCATGGAGGTCTCAGGTCAGTCTTGACCCCAAAAGGTCAAAACCAACATTCCAAACCCAAAACCCAGCCCTTGCTGCAGACGGAAAATTACTCCTAGTCCACACAGCCCCTTCCAGCTCTGTTTCCCCTTGGATTTCAGAGCAAGCTCCAGCCCACCATCTTTGTGACGATGCTTGCGAAGGGTCCCAGCCACCAGGCAGGTGACACCCACGGCACCGTGCCGATGGGCACGGGTTCATCCGTAGGCCACTGCCGCAAGGCAGATGGCTACCGCAGCCTCCCCGCGAGGTAGCCGCCTTTCCGCGGCAGATCGCACCAAAGTAGCTACAGTGGGAACGTGTGATGAGGTGGGTGTGCTAAGAAGATTTTTTTTGGCAGACTTCAGGATGACTTTATTGCTCACAAGCTCTCGAGTCATGGCTGAGTAACACACTCATCGCATGTCTGAAATGAAAAAAAAAACCCCTTACCCCAGCACAAAATAAATAGCCTGGACAAAGCCTGTTTGCTTTGCTGCCCTTCCCTGCTCCAGGGGTTCCAGGGCTCCCACATGGGCTGCAGCAGCCGCTCTCTGTGAGCCTGATGTTTCCCCCTGAGTTTGAGAAAAGCGGCTCCCATGCACACAAGCACCAGTCCAGTCCTGGGAGCTCCTCATCAGGTCCCCCTCCAAGTGATGGGCTGTGTATTCAAGGCAGAGGAGCATCATCCACTCTGACACCATCTCTGTGACATGGCTTTGATTTGGGTGGCTGAATTAGGCTTGTTGAGCCCAGACTTTTGCATTGGAAGGTGTGACCTCAGCCTTTTGGTCTCAAGTGTTTTCTTCTAAAGCCCAAGAGTTGTGCCCCATGTCCCCACATCCCAGCCAAGCTGTGTGAAAGCTCCTGGGTTGGGTCAGGAGAGACCCTCAGATCACCAGGGAGGACAAATTTCTGCAATGCGGTTTGGATGTTCCTGGGTGCCAAGAGGGTGCAGAGAGCTGTGTTGTCTAAGGATAGAAGCATCCCCACCTCCAGTGCCTTCAGCTCTGAGAAACCAGTAGCTACTTTTGAAAAGCAGCCAATGTACTTCCAGCCTGGAAGGAAAACTACTGTCCTCTGCTTCAACTGAGTCAATGGGGGCTGATCAAATTCCTGTGGCAACTCAGTGATCAAAAGGTATCAGATGCCTGCCTAAGCCCACAGGTGCAAAGCAAGTGCTCTCCTCTTCTCGAGGTAGGGAAATGAATGTGAAGAGTGACGAAGTGACTTCCCCAAGGTCACCTGGGAAATGCTGCTGGAGAGCCCAGAACAGAACCCAGGTTTCTGCTGTCCAGCTCCCAGGTCCTCACATCCACCCTGACCATCCCTGGGTCAACCCCTGGGACAATCCCAGCCCTCCCACAGCCCCACGGACCCCCAAAGCCTTCTGTACATCCCTCCACTGGAGGGAAAAGAAGGTCAGAAGCATGAACCCCTCCAGATGTTGGTTTTTGGGTGCCCTCCAGCCCCAAAGGAAGAGTTCAACTGGGATGGAAAAATCTTCCCCTTGAGTAAAGAAAGAGTAGGATCTGCTTTCTGCCATTTATTAGCCCAGTTCTCCCACCCTAAAGACTAAGAGCAGATGAGAACTAGTTGGAAGAAGGGGGAAGAAACAAAATTAATTTCATTCCATTGTAACAGGTTTAAAAGGGATGTTTTAATAAATTTTCTACTATTTTGGGGGAAAAAATCCAGAAAAAACAGAACAGTCTTTATAATTGCTGTGCCTCCTCCTGAAAGGGCATATCCTGAGGAGAAAAATGGGGGCTTAAGGAAAGGAGAAATTTCACTGAAGACTGAGGGGGGAAGAGCAGAAGGACAGGAGGAACCCTTAATTTAGAAATGTCACAGTCAGTTTCGTGAAGAAGAAAAAAATCCCATTATGTTGAGTATTTTTCACAAAAAAACTTTTTGTCTGTTTGTTTTTAAAGGCTAGGGTTTTTTTTCCAGCTAAAAATAAAACTCCACATGTTCAAAAAAAAAAAAAAAAGTCATCCGTCCCTGGGCAAAACTGAGAGCGCTGGAAGGGACAGCAGCTACCCTGGGACGGCTCGTGCCGCTTCTCGACAGGCGGCCCTGATTGCGGTGACACCTCCGGCTCCCGCTGGGGGCCGGGAAGGTTGGAAGGACGAGATCTGCCCCGTGCCGCCCTGAGCGCACCCAGGGAGCCGGGGCGGGTCCGAGCGAGCCGGAGCTGACGGTCCCCAGGTCAGGGCTGTTCCTGGCTGCCAGCTCCTGGCACATGGGGATGCCGATGCCCAAGAGCAGCCCTGCTCTTGCCAGTGGCCGAGCTCCGGAGCTGCCTCGATGGGTGCATTTGAGGCAATCCCTGGTGGAAGTCTCCGGGAGCTGGGAGCTAGCCCTGACCCGGCCCATTGCCCCAGCCCATCCTGGGGGAAAAGCGGGAAGCGGGACACTGCTGGGGCCGAGCACACGGGTGTCACGGCCGGTCCCAGCTGTATCCTTTTCCCATTTCCCTTCCATGCGTGCGGCCGGGCTCCCCTCCCTGCTGAGGTCAGCTCCGGCTATTCTCTCCTCTGTTTCCCCTGCTCTTGCCATGCACTTCCCGTCTCCCTTTGAAATTTCACCTTCGCTGCGTCATTCCCCGTGGGCCGTTTTGGGGCTTGGGTTCACGTGGACGTGCTGTTCCCTGTAAAGAGTCAAGGTGGGGCTGAGCCTCGCTCTTTGGGACCCCTTGTGCTGGGGAGCACACAGAATAACCCAGCTCGCACAGATCCCTGTTCAGCTGAACAAGCACGAGCCCAAATGCTGAGCTTGCACCGACAGCCTCGAGCAGCACAAGAGTCAGAAGGGAAAACGCCATGAAAAATAACGAGGAGCTGGGAGGAAACAAAGGCTGGGCAAAACAGGGAGTGTTTCCAGCAGATGGAGATGGCCAAATCCGGCGGTCTGCTAGCTGTGCTCAGCTTAACCAAAGCTGAGCAGGACCTGGCCCTGACCCAGGGCAGGCAGAGGAGCTGCCTCATGTCACAGCCACCCACTGTCCCAATGCCACTGAATCGAGGGAAGATGGAGGCAGATCTCTCGCGGGTGTTACAGATGGGACACCCAAGCACCCACTCAGCTGACACGGGGAGCAGCACTCTGCCACAGCATGAGTGAAATCTCCAGCAGGGTTTGGGAGTGAGCAGCTTCCTCGTGCTCCCACAAAGCCCCAGGGAATTGAATGCCGAAGAGAGAGCAGCTGGGCTCCTCCCCAGGCGGAGCGACTGCCGCGCTCGCACGCGCCCCATTTTGGCCAACCGTCCTTTCCATGGAGGAGCCACAATGTTGAACAAAAGCTGTCCCCGCCGGCCCCCAGCACTGCCTGCCGCGCTCCCCGCGTGGCACCGGGCCAAACCCCTTAACAAAGGAGGGCTGGAAGCAGAGCACACATTAACTCCGTGGTGGATTTCCCTTGACAGACCCCAGCGAGGAGCATCGCCCACCCCGCCGCGGCAGAGCCTGGGCTGGCAGCGCTGGCAGCACGTGGCACTCACCCATCAGGGCAGCTGCAGTGACGGGGTCACTTCGAGCTGCCTGGACCCGTGGCATCCCCAGGACACCACTCCAGCTATTTTCCAGCGACAGCCGACGTCTGCCGGCGACCTCCTGGACACGGGCTACAGCCAAGCCGTGTCAGCGAGATGAGACACAGCACAGAGGGGCTGCTCCCTGCAGTTTGAGGGAGGAGGTGGAGAGAATCTCATGACATGAGAGCCTGGAAGAAAGGCCTGACCCCAGGTTATAGATTTTTGCCTCCTTCCATGGCAATCACTGACAAATGCTCACAAGTACATTTCCTTGGAGGAGCACACACTCACTGAGACGAGAGAGCTGAGGGCTGAAGGGCTGCACGCCTTCTCCCCTGTGCTCCCCTTCCCAGCTGCTCCTGCCAGGAGAGGCTCAGCCAGCCCAGGTCACATCTCACCCCACTTCAGGGATTCTCTGCAGGCAGGGAACACATCCTGCTCTGCAGGTGGTTCCCAATGAAGAGCAGTGCTGCAGGGCTATAGGTGAAACTGCAAACGCTTTCTTTGCCAAATGGCTTTAAAGTTTCCCCATCCCCTTGGATTGCATCACCTCTGTCACTAAAATGTTCCCAAGCTCTCCCCTCTTATGTCCTTTCCATGCAGGAAGCTCTCATACAGTCATGGATGTGCTCCAAATTATCTTAGACGATGGTGATTACTTGAAGCCTTAATTGGATATCATCCATAAAGGGAAGAACCCTCAGTGCTTTCTCCACTCTTCTTCCACCTCATGGATGCTAAGGATAGGGTGGATGCCTTCAAAAAGTGGCACAACCATCTCTAGCCTGGACCTTGGGGGTCCTCAAGGAGAGAGGAGGGGTTTGAGAGACAAAATCTGTAGAAGAAAATGTAAACCTGGCAGCCTTGTAACCCGAACCATGTTCTGGATGGTTATGACCTCCTGGCCCATTGCAAGGAGCAGCAAGAAACAGGCACCATTTTGTGTTTTCAAGCTCAGAAATAGTGTTTGAGTGAGTCACAGGGAGTTTTGGCCCTCTCCTGGAGGCTTGAGATTCATTCACTCTTCCTTTCTTTTGTTATTTTCAATCATCTGAAATATTAGTGAGCTGAGCTGAATATGCAGGATTTACTCACCACCTCCAAAGGACTGAAATACAGCAAAACAGCATGGCAAACCCCAAATATTTAGAGCTCCTGGAGATTTCCAGACACTAGAAAAATCAGGGAAGAGCCTTTAAAATAATGAGATTTGCAAGGGAAAAAAAAAAAAAAAGAGAGAGAGAGAAGAAGAAAAAAGGAGAAAGAAAGAGGGCCAGTTGCCTCGCTTTTATTTCCCTGTTGGCTTTCGAGCCTGTAGGCCACTCTGACGTCACTCTGCTAAGCTTGTCTGTGCAACCATGAGGTGGGAAGCCCTTAAACCAGACCCCCCCTGCCAGTGCTCTGCAATCACACAGCTCCACAAAAACACAGGAAAGGAGGAAACCCTGGGATCCAAGGGAAATCTCAAGAGGGTTGGAGAACCATTCATAGGACCAAGAGGAGCATCAGTGGGCAAGGCAGAGTGAGAGGTGTCCTTGAAAGCCCCTCTGCCCCCACGGGGTGATGGAGAGCTGGGGACAGGGGTTTGAAGCAGGGCAGTGAACGTCGCCGAGCGCCGGCGCGGCCGTGCCGCGTGGCTGGCTCGCTCTTGGCAATAAGGACAGTCCCAGGAAAGGGAAAAGACTTCCAGCACATCTCAGCAATTTCTCTCCACTCCCAAAGGAAGCGTGTTTATTGGAAGCCATTTTCTGCATAAATAGCCCTTTCCTGCTGTTTCCCACAAAGTCAGACTAAAATAATTTCCTAGGCTTGAGGACGCCAGCCCACAGCTTTCTAGATGGATGCACAGAGCTCAACCTTGAGCAAGAGACCAAAGACATTCTCAAAATTCTACCCAGAGTCCAAAGCAGAGGTTTTACATCCCCTCCCCAGCAGCACTTGCACCAATTTCCGGCTGCCCCACCACATCACCCCACCCCAGCACTTTCCTTTGGGAGTCTCAAAGCCCCCTGCAACCTCAAGCCCATTCACACTCCACTCACGTCCCAGATGGAAGCAAGACCCCAAATCACTGCTCAACACACAAAGAACAAGGAGCAGCTTACTCAAATACCCAGGCAGTGCACGCTGGAAAATAAACTGGTCTTCAGCCCCTGAAGAACTGGTGTGCAAAGGAAACAGCAGGGATAGAAACAGTCCAGTGTCAAGGTTCTCTCACCCCACACAATTTAGAACTGATATCTTCTCCACAGCAGGGAGCTGGTGAGTGGAGCAGATTCACACACAGAGGTCCCCTGAAGGGCCCATGCAGCAGCAGCACTTTGGGGGCTGCAGGGCAGAGCCAAGGTGCTGCAGTGCCTGGGGCAGGGTCTGGGGTGGGGTCCCCCCTCCATCCTCCCTGGTTCTGCAGCACAGCACAGGATCCCCCCTGACAGCTGGAGGGGTCTGTGCCTGTGCTGCCACTGGCTCTGCCACCGACCCTCCTCGGCCCCTCCATCCGGGCTGGGGCTTGGCTGGGACAGCTGAGCCAGCACTGCAGGGCCCCCAGCAGCCTTGGCAAAACACCACGGGGAGATCATGACCACAGTGATGGAAACCACCGTGCACGTGGCCCGAGCGTTCCCAGAAGAGCCCTTGCTCTGCACTCCAAGGCCAAGCAGCCCATGGATGCTGCGTGCCAGGCTGCTGTCCTCAAGTTTAGGCAGGGAGAAAAGAAGGAAGGTTTGGAAAAGCCTCTGTCTGAAGCTGCTCGGGGACTGAAGGCAGAGGGACTGCAGCGCTCTGGAACTGGAATTGGGCAGGACACAGTTAACGCCTGGTTCCTCGTGAAGGATCAGGAGGAACTTGGCTTCATATTTCATGTGTGGGATGTTGCAAGAGGACAAGGAGCCCTGAACTCCAGCGGCATGCGTTCCCTGGGAGGAACCCACGACGTGCCCCTCTCCATGGCCGCTCCGCCGAGGGCAGGACCCTCCCTCCCGGCGAGGGACGGTGCCACCACTCCAAGAGACACCGGAGAAACACCAAGGCCGTACCGACTCCACGGTGGCATCGAGAGGCCGCCAACCGAACGTGCCGCGGCCGAGCGAGCGGTCGGGGCTGCCGGTGGAAGGGCCCCACGCGTGGCGTGGAGCTGGGGGCTCCGCAGCGCCCGGCTCCCCGGCTCCCGGGCGCACATACAAAGGCTGGGCTCCCCCAGCCCGGCTGATGCTCGACCTCTCCGTTGTCCTCGCTGCACGCCTGTCCCAGTTCCAGCAGCCGGTTGCTACAGCAACTGAGCTCTGACTAATCATTTGCGCAATGACCTTTTTTCCCCCCAGAGAGAGGGAGGGAGGGAGATGGAGAGGAGGGAGGGAGGGGAGGAGAGGCAAAGCGAGCGGAGGTTAGCAAGAAAAAGCAGCCAGAGAGAATGTGGGGTTTTTTTAGATGATGCAAGATTTTTTTGGGGAGGGAAATTAGGGGGATGAGGGAGGCAGGAAGGGGAGAGGAAAGCAGGTGTTGAATGGATCCCCCACTGCCGGCTCTATGCTTCAGAAAGGGTGGATGGATGGGGGCAAAGTCGGCTGCCAGCGGGCAAAGAACCTCACTGGCATCTCTTCCCTGGCTGCGGGGGTGGGGGGACTCCAACCGGGGCTGACATTGCAGCCCTTCTCCTCCTCCTCCTCCCCACCCCACACCACACCGACCCTGGCCACTGCTGAAGGGCCAGAAGTCAAGAATTTGGCTCTGCCTCACCCCCGAGTGCCTGCAAAGGGCTGGTTGTCCCCAGGTTAGCTGGGATGGAGCACCCCAAGCACAAAGCCTGACTGGTGGGTGGTAGCTGGGGAAGCCACACCAGGGCTGAACTGAGCTAAAAACTCCCGTGTCAGCGTTACACCAGGAGGGAACAGGGCTGGACTCTGCTGAGCCAGGAGAACCAGCCAGGGAAGAAACCTGAGCCCAGCTCCAGTGGCTCTGATGGTGTTACTGGGAGGGCTTCACTCCCACCTCTATTGCCTTGAGCTGAACAAGCCCAGAGTCAGGTCTGGCTCCAGCTCCAAAACAGAGTAAATAATGCAAAAGCCTCTTTCTGCAGAGCTCCGAGAAGAACATGTGAGGTCACATCTTCCTGAGTTGGTAGGAGAAAACAGTTTAGAGGTTGTGTATTGTTCCTCACGCCAGAGGAGAAGAGAATAGAAGTTGGTGAAACCAAAAAAAGCAGTGGCAAGGTCCTTCTCACCAAGGGGTGGATGGTTGTGCCCCAAGTTTTCACAGGAAAACGATCTGGTCTTTATCCCAATGGGATCAGAAAACACTCACATCTGACTTTGACCAGCTGCAAAGTGCTAAGCCAGCTGAGATGAACAACAACAGTGACCAAGAGCAGTGTCACAGGAAAATGGGTTGGCAATCGGAAAGAATGGGAAGTTTGAAGAAAAATTAGTTTTGTGGACAGAAATTCCACAACACATCCTGACAAACTGCAGTTCTGTTGTGTGAACTGGAGAAGGAGGACGTGGTATGAATAATGAGCAAACCAAAGAATGAGTTATATCCTGAATGGTGCTGAGAACACACTCTACACACACAACTCCTGCTGGCACAGGACAGGGAGCTCTCATTAGGCAAGACAAAATCTCATTCAAAGTGGTTTTATGGTGGGGCTTCTACATCTATGCCCTGTAAAGTTGGGCCCTCTCCTTAAAGCAGGTCAGACAAAATCCTAGCTCCAAACACCTCCAAAAGGTCCTGGAGCCAATCCTTCTCTTTCAGCCTATGCTTCCCTCTGCCCATCAAAACAATGCAATGGACAAGACAAGTGTTCCCAGCTAGTTTGTACACCTAAAAAAGTAAAGCAAGATTCACAAAATCACCTGTGGCTTAAGGCACATAAAGGAGAGGCCAGGTTGTGAGGAAGACTCTACACTCAGTGAGCACCCAACATATTTCTCTTATCAGCATGACTTGGCACCTACAGAAATTCCCACTGTAGCATCTGATCCCAAACTTGGAGAAACCAACAGGAGGGTTGATGCTGAGTCCATTGCAGGGCTTGAACTACATGGGGCACTGCAGGCAGCCACAGCTTGGGGCTAAGAAGACCAAAGCCATGTCAAGCTCAGTGTAAAATGTGCTTCTGAATGGCAAGAGATATTAACTCAGGCTTGGCCACGGTCACAGGGCTTGCAGATCCAGCCTGAGCCCACGCCCGCCTCCGATCCTCCTTGTAGGTGAACCTGGGGCTGCACTGAGCCTCAAACACCGTGTGTAGAAATAAAACTCCTTTCCACCTCTTTTCAGTTAAATCGCTCTGCAGTTTGCAGAGCTCCACCAAGGACAATTATTTCCAGCATGTGCCGTGCATGAATGCTGTGAGCAAGGCAGAGCTGGAGTTTCATCATAGCCCAGCTTTGTGTGCAGAGTAAAGAAGGAGGGAAAAAAAATAGAGGGGAAAAAAACCCAACATCAACAAAAAAGGAACTTGGAACTGGAGGCCCCCCCGGCCTCACCCTGATCCCGAGGAGGCTCCGCTCTGCTCTTGCTCAACCCAGCTCCGAGAATGAGGAAGCGGAGTAGACAGGCGGGGGAGGCGGTCAAGCTGAAGACAAACAGCCTCTGAGCTGGGCAGCTTGGAAAGCTTCGGGAGCGAGAGGGCACCGGAGCCAAGAGCAGGCGGGGTCCTGAGCCCTCTGCCCGTCCAGGCTGGGGCCTTTGTGGCTCTCTCTCCAGGGGATGCTCTAGATTTTTCTGAGTCCAGGTCTTAAAGGAGATGTTCTCCAGCACGGAGCTCTGCCAAGCCCTGCTGTGCTGCCAGCCCTGATCTTGCACACCCCAGCTGTGGCCGGTGACAGCCAAGCTCCCACTGGCCACACCGCCCCGCCCAGGTGCCTCTGCGGTGCACGGGGATGGCAGAGCCGAGCCGTGCAGTGCCATGCTGGTCACAGCCAGCCAGCTCCCCCCTGCCCAGCCAGAGCCAGCCCCCGGCACAGCCGGCAGCTCAGCATTCGCCTCCGCGCTCTGCGACACCGGGAAGTGCAACACCGCGCTCGCTGCAAACAGGGCTTTGCATAAAAAATTTAACCCCAGCCAAATGTGAGATGTTCCAGACGGCTCCACATGCCTGGGGCTGGTTCACAACATCCCAGTACCCTGCACCTCACCGCTCCAGGAACTCAGCTCCCCTCACCCTCTCTGCCAATGGCCGCTCTCACCTGCCCCGTGCTGGTCTCTCCTTCTCCTCGTGCCCTGGGGTAGGAAGAACCCAGCTGAAAAAAGCCCAGTGTCTCCACAGCCCCACTTGTGGCAGACCAAGACCCCAACATGATATTGTCCTGCTGATCTGCCCTTCTCCCTCAGTAGGCTGGAAAGGAGTTCTTTGATCTCACCCATCTTAGAGCAAAGGACAGTGTGGCAGAGATGCAAAGGGATGTGTCCAAGGCCAAGGAGGACAGAGCAACAGGCAGAGGAGTTGGTGGGGTCCCCCTGTTTAAATGGTTTTTTTTTATGACAAGCAATATTAGCTGTACCCCAGAAGTGCTATGACTGATCAAGATGATCCCATACTCCCCAAATCTCTCTTGCTACACCAGCAAATGAGAACCAAAACACCAAGACTCACCACCTCGTTTGCCCAGTTCCTGGTTGCTCACAGGAATGGAACTATGTTGGAGTCATCACATCCCTCTCAGCATGTCCACATTCCCAGCATCCTGAGGTGAGGGGAGGCTATGGCAGGAGGGAATTGAGGTACCTTTCTCAGGATCAGAAGGGCCATTTCTGGAGTTCATGAAACCAATCCCAAAGGAAAGAATTTGTTGTTTCCCAAGAGAAGTGTCAAATTCTACTGGATCTCAGATGGAACTGCCCTTCAGGAGTGTCAGAGAAGTACCAAAACTTAGAGACCAAAAGACAGGGGAGGGAAAATCCAGCAAACTCTGGGGAAAACTGAGGTGTTTTTTCCCTTCCACAAGGCTATCACAAGTTGGGAGCTGGGGTGAGGAAATCTTTACCCCCTTCCCAAGCCAGGCAGCACCAGAGCCTGCCAGAGAAGATGCTGTGGGAAGAAGGACAAGGGCCAGGCCCCACACAATAGTGAGTGAAAATTCTGTAAGTTTACTCCCAGCTTGCATTAGGTCACTGAGCACTGAGTCACCTGTGGGACCCAGCTGGGACTGAGCCCCTCGGAGCAGCAGCACTGGGTTTAAATAAATAAATACAATTCTGCTGAAAGGGGAGAAGAAAAATGAAAACAAGAGGAATAAAGGATGTGCCTCTCCAGCGCCTCCTCCCCTCCCATAAACCTGTGTGCTATGCAAATATATGCAAATGAGACATGGAAGCAGGGATGAAATTGGCTCTCTAAACCAGCGTGGTTTTAGACTGGGGAGCGTTGGAGGCAGCTTCCTGGGAAGTTGAGGCAGAAATAGCTGCACCATGAGAGGGACAAGTAATGATGACTGGAGGGGATGTGTCCCCAAATGCCTTTGGCCATGGGATCAGCTCCCACAGAACCAGCAAAATGCAGCACCAAACCTCCCTCTCGACTCCCCACTTCAACAGCTGGGGTGGGGAGGGGGGTGGAGGGAAATGAGAACTTGCTTTTCCCCTGTTTGTGATTCCACTCATGATTCCTGGGAAGGGATGGCAAAAAGCACTGCAGTGCATGCAAACCCAAGCAGCTTGGTCCAGATCAGGGGATGGCCAACACAGGCAGCCCAGGGTGATGCTCCCCGGGGTGGGCACTTTCTCCAGGGACTGCTTAAGGAGTGACATCTTTCTTACATGAAGAATGGGATCGTACAAATTCCAGCTCGTTTGTTCCAGGCAATTTATCCACCCAAGTATTGCCTTGTTCAGTAACATTTTCTCAAGGGGTTTCTGCAGAGAAGCAGGTAAAATCCAGAAAGTCTGAAGGCTTCGGGGTGTAAACAGCATTTGCCTGAGCAATGCTGCTCACGTTGATAGTCAATGCCTGAGTGTTTTTTTGCTGAGAAACAGGAGGGATTTTTGTGTTAAACATTCTCTGCTTAAGAACAGACCTGGCTGCAGCAGAAGCCCCTTTCCTGCCTCCTGACCCAGCACAGGATTTTTACAGAAATAGCCCAGATGCTCTGAGCTCAATGGAAAGTTTAGGATGGACTGCCAACATCCCAGACAGCCCTGGACCACAGCAGCCCTGCTGCAGGGAGCCAGCAATCTCCATCAGCATCACTGGGACATGGCTGAAAAGTTTTCCTGCAACTGCAGGGCTTCCCAAACCCACCCCAGCCACTGGAGATGGGGGAAGGGCAGGGGAGCTGAGACACCATTATTTGTGCACTTTGAGACCAAAGGTGCAACACAAAGGTCTGTTTCATATCTCACAGTGGGTTCTGGAGAAGTAGGGTACCTGCAAAATGCACTGGGAAGGATTCAAGGGCTCTCTGCTCTGAGCCCATCCAAGATGACCATCTCCTGCAATTGCCTCTCCAGTGTCTCCACCATCATTTGCAACCCCAGCTTCCCTCCAGGAAAGTCACAGTGCTGCATTCAAGACAGCTCCCACAGCCCTGCATCTTAATTTGCTTTTCATTTTGCTTTATCTGTCTCATTAAAGGCAATCTCCAGCAACTCCGACGCCAGTCTCTGGCATGGCGGGCGCTTGTGTTCCCACTGTTGGGTTGAGCAACTGTCAGCAGTGACAGCCCACGGGTGCCACACTGTCATTTAGTGGCACTGAGTGTGGAGCAGAAGCATCTTCCATCCCCTCACTGCTCTGCACTCACTGTGGGGTATTGAGGGGTGTTCCTGCACCCCAGAGTGACCCTCAGACAGATATTATGGCTTCAGCATCACACATTCTCTGGGCAGGGCTCATTACCTGTGTGCCTGGGGACCTTGCATCATGCACCAGACACTTATGGACATTGTCCATAAACCTGGGCCCTTCCTGTGCCACAAACCCAGTTGCTTTACTTGAGGTGGTCTGTGACACAGGGACAAACTTGGGCATCTTTCTCGTTGGTGAGGAAATAACAATGCACCTCAGCTCTTCCTTGTGTTTTTCTATCCTCTCATCTGCCCTTTTTACCAGATTTCCCTGAGCTGCCCTGGCACTGGGGCTCCAGAACTGGAGCTGTGGCTGTCAGTGCACACACTCTCTCCAACCACTGTGGTGTTACTCAAAGCCTCAGAGTACACAAGGGTCCTTGAGTATGGTGTTCTGTGACTCTATCAAAAATACAGCCTTAACTCACCTCCCTGAAGAGAGTTTCCACGAAAGCATCATGGGGTGGCAAGTCCTGGAGATACCTGGCAAAGGGAAAAAGCTGCTGCTCGCCCACCTCTTCCCAGTCCCTTCCCCAACTCCTGCTTCCATCTAAGGGCTGCATATTTCTCCCCCTGCTCACCCTGCAAAACACTGTGAACCTGAAGAATAAAAGGTGCAGACTAGCTGGGATTTCAAATTCTGTGATTAAGGATGGAGGCAATTTCTCCCTCCCTGGGCTGATAGAGCAGGCAGCAGATGAAGACAGCTTTTTAGCGTGCTGCCAGCAGCTGCGATAGGCGCCTGTGCCGTCACCAAGCAGAGAGATTATTCTCTGGATCTCCGGGGCTGTTTATCAGGAACGCTCACTGCTGCAGCCGCTAAACCAGCTTAAATACCAAAATTAAAAAAATAATTAAAAATAAACCCAAAATCTTTTCTGTAACCTCAGAAGGAGAGGGATTGGGAAAGGGGAAGTAAAAGCACCTGGGAGACAAGTCAGGGTCTTGATAAAATAGCCATAGGCATAGGCAAAACAGGCTCTGTAGCTGGCACAGTGGGGATGGCCAACCCTGGCTGGAGGGATAGAGCAGCAAAACCCACTGTCAGGAGCCCCCAGAACATGCCTGGAGCAGGCAGCTGCCAGCCTCAGCCAGAGGGCACATCACTGGGAAGCCAGGGTGAAGCTGTCAGTGCCAATGCCAGCACATTTCCCTGGCTCTGCCTTGAGTTTCATGGGATGGGGAGCACACAAGGAGCAGCAGCTTCGCACCACGGCCAGGGCAGCCGGCTCCGGTACCCGAGGAAGGGTATGCTCCCTCCCCATGCACAGCCAGGGAGGGAGTGGCACATGTCAGGGATAATAAATTGCATGAGAATCTGGATCTGGGAACTGCATGGAAAGAAAAGGCATGAGGTCTGATTTCCTTGGGCATTCAGAGCCTTTGAAGATCAGAAAGCAGCTAAGTGCAAGGCAGGCTTTCAAGCTGCCAGTGTGGGTTAGTGGTGGGCCTGGGACTCCCCGGGGAGCAGGAGCTGTAGAATCCCAGCTGCCAGGTCAGATCCTGCCTCCCAGCCACAGGAAGGTAAATGGCAACAGCTCTATCGACACCACATGAACATTCTCCTCAATGGGCCCTTCACTGGCACGTGGGTGTCAGCTGGGGAGCACCGAGCTGCTTGCTCAGAGCTGGTTTTTGAGCATCCCAGCACATCCACCTGCTACAATCCCTTTCCTTGACTCCTGTTTAGACAACCCACTGTGGGACTGATGGTCCCACCCCTGACATCAGAGGTATGATGCCCAGAAGAGTCTTTCATGGGCAGAGGGGTCCCTATCCCACTCTGGAGGCAGAGTTGGATCCTCCAAACCTGCCACTCCCCTGGAATGCACGACAAGCAAGACCCTTCATGGAATTTCTGGCTGTCAGGGAGTGTCCCAGCCACTTACATGAAAGGTTAAGACCACTTTCCAATTAGAGAGGCAGGAGCCATCGCAATAAAGCTCTTCTGAGGGGATATTAATCAGGGCATCTTCCTCTTGTGTTAATGCAAATCAGCAGAATGGAAACGGGAGTGATTAGAGCCAGAGAAGAACACAGACACATCGATCCCAGCTCCATGAGCAGCAAGGGCCATGAGGGCACAGGAGAGCTGCCCCAGACTCCCACATCAGAACTCAGGTGGAGGAAGGGGGGACCCATGGGCTCTACCTGGGAATATTCAGCATCAGGGAATATTCAGCATCAGGTTTTCAGGTCATCACTGGTGCCAAGGACACAGGAATGGTCCCACTCATAATAAACCATCCCCCAGGCTGGCTGCAGGGCTCTGGTCCATCCTCATGCAGCCACCCAGGAGCGAGGATGGAGTGGGCACACGGGCTGGGGACCCCACAGGGGAAATGGAGAAGACACCAGTGAGGGCAGCAGCATCAGCTAAAGGATGCAGAAAGGAAAGAGAGGGGATGAAGAGCAAAAGGTGATGCAGAAAGGGGCCAAAGTGTGGGCCAAGGTGGTGGGGTGCACAGAGGACCTCCCAGCCCTTGGGCAGGGACGCTGCGCAGCGAGTCCGGAGATGGCTCTGCTCCTCACGGCAGGAGGCATTAGATCCAGCTGAGCTGCTTCAACGCAGCGTGCATGTAAATCAGCTGGACAGGCAGAGAGGAGAAAAACAAGGGAATGAGATAAGAGGATAGAGAGAGAAGCAAGGGGAGGAGGAGGAAGGAGAAAAGGGGAGGAAAGAGAGGAGCAGGTGTTGAGAGAAAGAGAAGCAAAGAGAGAGGGTAAAGGGAGAAAGGGAGAGGGAGGAGGAGGGGTGGGGAAGCAGAGAGCAGGAGGAGGGCAGGGTACTGGGTGGGGGTCTCTTGGTAACTGGTCACACGTTCAGGCCAGGGCCAGTCTCAGGCAGGGGAGCACAGGATGAACAGGGTGGAGGTGCCACAACATGACCCACTCTGGGCCAGGGCAACCCCGGACCTGGGCACCCTGCTCCTGCCTCTTGGCTTCCAAACCCTGCAGCAAGTCTGGGACCCTGCTGGGGTCTGGGATAAAGCAGCACCACACTGAAATTTTCCAGCCATGAGGGAGGTGCCTACACAAGTGGCCAGTCTGGCATGCTCTAATCCCTCACCTGCAAGCACGATGCCTTGAAATCACCTGTCCTGAAATCTGGTGTACATTTATGATTGAAGAGTTGGTGGGTATCAATCCACAGGTGACTGCATCTGGGGGATGAAATGACATGGACATGTCACTCCTTTAAGTCAGTAATGTCTTGCAAAGCACAGTGAGTGATCCCCGATAAATAATACCTGGCCCTGCCTCTTTCAGACAGGGAACTCAAAGGCCAAATATTATTACAAAACCCTCAGCCTTTGGATCAGCAGCCTCTGAGAAGTTCTCGTGACTGGGCAGGACACAAGGATCCCCTGACATCAACATGCACTAAGCAACCAAAGCTGATGCAAATACCATCTGCTATAATCATGACATCACCTTTAATTACACAACAGATGAGGATGTCGCCACATACGGACTCCTGACATCACCAGCAGAGCTGGAAAAAGATCTGGAGCAGGATTATAAAAAAAAAAAATTAGTCCAAAGGAGGAAGATCTCAGCCTGGAAAAAGCAGCAGCCAGAGAGGCACACTTGTGGCCTCAAGAGGGTGAACCAAGATTGATTGCTTGCTGCATCTCCCAATAAAAGAATTAGGAGATATCCAATAACATTAAGAGGCAGCAGGTTCAAAAGAAACAAGAGGAGACGGTTCCCTACACGGTGCATGGTTAAGCAGTGAAGTCCTTGCCACAGCTCTCTGGGGATGATTAAAACTTACGTGTTTACAAAAATCAACTAGACAAATTCATGGGAAATCCATTGAGGGGTATTAAAGATGAAATGCCACTTCAGCCTGGGGAGTCCCTGAGCTGCCACGTGCTCAGGGCTGGAGATGCTCAAGAGATTCATAGGTCCCGGTCATTGTGGGGACAGGCAGAGGACAGCTGGAGCAGGGACAGCCCTGCACAGCTCCTTACGCTGCAGATGGCAGGTGACATCTCCAAGCCAGCACGCTGATGTCCATAGGTCCTGTGTCCCACCCTGGGTGATGTCCAGGTCCCATCAGCCGGGTGTATTTACAGCCCAGTCTTGGGGGTACTGAACAGCTCCAAGGCACAAAGTCCATGAGAGTGGGACCACACAGTGCCACTATTGCTGTCACTGGTTTAACACGACATGGAGCCACCCTTAACCTCACCCATCCAGCACTGGGCTGCACTCACATCTCTTCACTCAACACCGTTTCCCAGGATCCCACCGGGAGCCCGGCTGGATGCAGGGGCCATCCCTTGGGAGCCTGGCCACGCACTTCCCTGCGCGCAGCATCCCTTCCACGCACGCCAAATCCGTGCACGTAGCAATCCCAATTAAACCAAACTGCCTCGCAGAGGGGCCTGGCAGCGCTGCATTTATCAGCCTGCCTGGAAGGGGCTTGTGCAAGCTGTCCCCCCGGCTGACGGATTAGACAGCAGACAATTAGGTTTCAGACACACACACACACACACACACACACACCCCACACGCACGCACGCAAGCAAAGCACACGCAGGCACACAAATCCTTTCTCTCCATCCATCTGCAAGGCCGAGGTGGCCGAGCCCAGCTGCGCGGCCGTCCGGTGCTTCTGAAGCTGCGTGCAGCTGAATAAGAACGAGCCCCCGTGCCTCGGCTTTCAGCGCCCGCTCGCGAAATGAGCGAGAGGTCCCCGAAGAGATGACACAATTGCAATGGAAATTATTAACCCTTGGCGGGCCGGTTTCGCCGCCTCCTCCCTGCTCCTCACAGCCGCAGCCAGCCTGGCGGCAAACTCCCACTCTTTGGGTTTCAAGGACAAAGCCGGAGGGAGTTGCTGGTCAGCTGACATCGCAGGGGACGAGCAGCCTCCTGCGTTTGTGCTCCGAGGTGAGCTGAGCTTTTTTGGAGTGCAGATTATTTCAGATGCATCCCTTTGCTGCTGGGAAAATCCCAGCTCCTGGAAGTGGGGATGGTGTCTCAACACGAGCACCACTTCTGCAAACATCCCACCAAAAGCAACACCTCTTAACCAGGAACTGTGACTGCTATGTGCAGATTCCAGGTGCAGCACAAGCCAGTGGTGTTCCTCAGATTGTTCTTTCCAAGGGCTACTGAGAGCAATAATTCAATGTTTCAAAATTAATTGAAACGTGAAATGGCTAAGATAGAAATGGAACAAGCCTGGCTGGCTTCTAAAGGCAAAGCCTGCACGTCCTCTCTGGGAGAGGATTTCTGATGGAATCAACAAAACTATGGATAAAGGGAAATCACTAGATATAATTTATTGGGATTGTCCTAAAGCCTTTGAAAAAATCCCACATGAGATGCTATTAAGGAAACCAAGCATTACTGGGCAAGATGTAAAATATTGCTGGGGAGCAGGAAGCAGTAAAGTGGCACAAACCAGTGCAGGAGGAGATGGTTAATGCCATGCCAGGATGGAGGAAGATGGAGCATGGCCATGCTCTGAGCCCAGCTCCTGCCAGCATCAGGAGCCAGGAACCAACAGCTCCAGGAAGGCAACACTGTGGGTGCTCAGGGGACACCAAAACCCTCACAGAGCAGCCCCCAAAGTCCCTCACTCCTCACAGTCTGTCCCAGGCTGTTTGCCCTCCCATGGGGCAGGGGTATGGAAACATGAGCAGCCTCACCCTCCATTCTCCCTCACACCTACTTGAGGGACAATATGTGGAACAGGACACCAAAAAGGACCACGTCAGCCCCTGACCTCACTCCTCACACTCACAGCCCTTGATCTGCCCAGATCCTTTCAGGACACCTGTCAACCATCCATGTGGAGAGGAGAAAGTCCCAGGAGAGCAAACTCCCATCCTTGCTAGGAGTGGGACATGCTGGGAGAGGGAGGATCCTCTGGAAACACCACACTCAGCTGTGCAAAGGGCTTTCTAGAAACAGCACCATATTTTAATTTTTCTTGTAGTTACTTTTTGAAGAAAGGGAGATTGAATGAGAAGAGCCCTTTCTGGTCCTTGGTACCCATCTCACCCTGGTAGAGGACGCAGCCATCTCCAAGACAACGGATGCTGAGGTAGAAACATTACAAAGGTCACTCAGCACATCCCTCAAACCAATTCCAGCAAATTTTTAGGTATGTTTTCACAAGATACAGACATAAGCCCTTAGTGTTACAAGATGCATCATCCACTAAAGTTAGAAGAAGCTCTCCAGATGCACTGGGGAATGTCTAGATGTTTGCCAAGGAAGATTGCTGCTCTCCCTGAGCTCTGATTATTATTGGCAGCATAACAGTAGAGACATGAGGATGGACCTGACCTCACAGAGCACGTCACACAGGAATTTAGGACAGCCTGGAGGTTGCCACATTTGTCACCTGTGAACTGCTGGGTCACAAAACCAGCTCTGCCCACACGTGAGCTGCTCCATATCCAGACCCACCAGCTTTTTCACCTGCTCCAGCAGGGCTGCCCCAGAGTCTCATCCCCTCCTTCACCAGAAACCAGCTCCTCACTTTCAGCCTTAACTTACTTGTGGGTATTTTCGAATCATTTGGTCATCAGCCAACAATATCTGTCAGTGAAACAGCTCCTCTCCTGCCCTGGTGCTCCGTGGCCTCTCATCTACTAGATTTGCAAAGCTGAGTTTGCAGAGTCTCAGGAGATGGGCCATTCACCACTTCTCCTCGGGGATTTTGCCATCATTTCATGTATCAATCCATAAATCATCCCTCCAGGTTTATCAAGGACCTACATGTTTCCCTCTGCAGCACTAAGCAGGGACCTGAGGAGAATCTTCTGACAACTGCATTGCATATTCCTTTCCTCCATTCATCCCATTATCCATAGTTATATCCCTTAGACCACTCTAAATAATTACTCAGCTGTGTGTTTATGACCTTCAGATATTTGTCCATCTCTAGTTTAAGTGAACTTCTAGTCAAGCTATGCTTAATATTTAGACTGCACAGAGAAATGCACATGTTCAAAATACATCCAGGCTGTGTGGGGAAGTCAACAGAAAGGGTTGATTATGCACCACGTGCCACAGTTCTGAGGCCATTTTTCAGTTCCAGGCAGCTTTCTGCTTCCTCAGTGTGATGTATTCCCACTAAAAATCCCAATACCTGGAAACCTCTCCATGCATGCTTCCTGCCCCTGTCCTTAGGGAAAAGGGAGTGCAGGGACAGTTTATTGGGGGTGGTTCACACTGAGGTGTGAGATCTCCAGATAAAGCTGTTCACACACCTCCTTTGGGAGGAAGAGCTGGGGTGTCTGCAGAACACCCCTGGGAATTACAGGGAAGGGAGGAACAAACCTTGCAAGAGGAGCCAGCCTCCAAAATGACAGCTGATGAGGCCAGGAGGATCCAACACTTCCCTTTGTGCCAGGAACATCACTGACATCAGGAGGAATCCCTGTTCCCCTCTGGCCTCCCAGGGATGAGAGCCTGGGCGAGGTGAGGGTCAGGGCCACAGACAGGGATAGCAAAACTGGCCCCAGTAATGGAGATTTACTGCTCCAGGCCCATTAGCTGGGCCATCTGCATCCCAAGCATCAGCACCAGCTACTAGAGATCACAGAATGATGTGGCACAGGCACAAAAGCAGGGAGAAGTGGGAGAAACTGCAATGGCTTCTTCCCATGTGGGAAGAAGGTGGGAGCTCCAGGAAGGTTTCTGCTGGAGCAGAACCCCAGCAAGGGGAAGGAGAAAGGGAAAGGCACACTGAGCTCAGGGATAGCAACACAAACACCCCGGTGGTGCATCTGCACTCCCAGCTCTGTGCACAGTTTCTCACACCCAGGCACAGCCCCCAAACAAAATTATGAGGAGGGTCTGTAAGAGTTTGTGTCTAAAGAGTGCTCAGTTGGGTGGTTACGGTGTATCTTCTGCTTTTTGATGCTTTATGAGGTCACATTTACCTTTATTGCTTTTTTGCTGTGGCCCCAGGAGGTGGAAACCCTGCCTTTGTTTTTTTACTGAAAAGTAAGATCTCCTCATGGCCACCAGAATCCATGACCTTTACTTTAAAGTAAGCATTTGTGATAAAGCAAAGAGCCTGGGTTGGTGTCTCCATTTTGTGGGGCAAATCCCCCAGGGCTTGGCACAACAACACTTTCTTTTCTTCTACCCAGTCTGGGTTTCTGTTCCTTTTCAGTGAGCTTGGGTTCAATGGTTAGACCCAATATGCACCATGCAAGAGGCCCCCATCTGACTCAGAGAGGGGAAATGACTCGCTGTGGTTATGAAGCACCACTTTCCCAGAGAGGAAAACAATCCAGCACATGAAACAAAACCTCTGTCCATCCTTAAAACTGGGCATCACCTGTCAGAACAAAACAGACGACCCAAGCTGACCCACACATGATCTGAGAAACAAAACTTGGCTTGCATGGGTAAAGTGTATTTCCACCAAACCTGTGCTAGTCCCTGGGCTCTCCAGGTACCATCCCAGATCCTCCACCAACAGCATGGCCCTAACCCTGGACTCATTTTGGTTCTCTGTGTGTGACCTGGCTGCCTCCAAACCTTCTGCCCCGAAGGGAATAGACCTGACCACATCCAGCCCTACAGAAGAGGATCCTTCACGCTTTCCCTTCAGCCCCCCCACCCCAGCACTGCAGAGAAAGAACCCCCCAGTCACCCCCTGATGGCTCCTCGGAGAGGGGCTGGAGCAGATCAAACAGTATGAGCGGAGGAAAGCAAAAAGAGAAAGGAAGGAGGACAGAAATAGGGCTGGGGATGGAGGAGACTGCCGGGCCAGGCTCCCGCAGGTCTCAGCCCGGCATCGGGCTATTTTCTGCCTTTTCCTTTTCCTCACTGCCGCGTCGCCATGGCAACCCCATCAGCTGAGCGGCTCCGCTCCCGACTCTGCTTCCCGCTCCGTGGGGATTTTTGGGGTTTTTTTTTCCATCCCTTCTTCTCATCTTGATTTCCTGCTCGAGCCCCATCCCAGGGAGACTCTCAGCCAGTGGCGACCAGAGACTCACAAGAGGTGCTGACAAGGTGTCCCCTGGACTGGCAGGACCCCGCTGTGCAGCCCCTCCCAGCCCCAGGGAGGGTCGGTGGTACCCAGCACCGCCCGGCTCCCCACCCAGTGAGGCACAGCACTGGCTTTGGGAGCAGAGCCCTGTGCCACACCTCTCCCCACACCTCTCACTTTTGCTATCCTTCCCTGGGACACATTTTCCCCTTTGGCATCCCCAGAGCCTCCAAACATCTCCCATTGCAAGGAGCAGGTGTTGATGTTTTTGGCAGCCATCCCACAGGAGCAGTGCTGCCCTGGGACAGGGACATCACCCAGGGAAACCTGGGAAGAAGCCCTGGGCAGGGTGGGGGACTCACTGCTGGGGAAAAGTTAAACATTATCTGGATACAACTCCTGCCACCAGGATACGTCAGCCCCCAGAGGTCACTTCCAGCCCTGTTTTCTAGGCCTCAAAATGGCTAAATGTCTCATTAAAAGAACAGCTGAGCCAGAACCTTGGGAAAATCCTCGGGTTTAGAATTAAACAGAGGAAGAGAAATGTGGCAAAGGCAAAATTGGTGACAGAGGATGCAGTGAGGTCGGAAGAGGAGGGAATAGGAGGATGGAATAAAAAGGCTTTCCTGCCCTCCATTCAGACAGCGTGTCCAGGTGTGACAGGAGCCCTCGACAAGGAAGAGGGGTTTTCAGAACATCCCCTGACATCAGATACCTTGTAGTTACCAGCACTGCTCCCATCTGTCTTTGAAATCCCCAACCTTAAATACAAAGGAAAATCTCTGCCTCCCTGAAAGCCTGAGTTTGAGGAGACCAGATTCATCTCCAAAGCATGCTCTCCTCTTTCTTGCCTTGCATTTGGTCCCGCCGAGCACTGGGCTGGCACATCCCCAGAGCACCATGAGCTCATCCTGCCTGGAAAGCTCCTCTTCAGCACAGAGGAGTCCCTTTGGGGTGTTTTGCATTGGTTTTGGTGCCTTCAGAATAGCTGTGGTTGGAAATCAGAGCTCAGTTAATCTGACCCTGTCATACATATCAGATGTGCAGCAGAAACAGCCCTCCAGTGAGCATTATCATGACATTTGGGCAGGGTGGGGTTTTTTCCCCCCTTCTTCTCTTTTTTTATAGCAGACATCTGCAGCAGGAGAAGAGGAATAGAGGAGAGAGGAATGAGAAGAAACAGCAATTCTTCTAACAGCCAAATCCCTGTGACTCAAAGCCCCCCATTACCCCCAAATCCCAACTTGCTCAGAGGGAGACCAAAACCCCTCTGGAGAGGAGCAGCCCAGTGGGGCTCTGGATAGCTCAGCACAGCCCCCTGGCACCAATATCCCTGCACACACCCCTGCCAGACTCCAGGTCTCTTTAAATGCAGAATCACACTGACTTCACTGAAGGTGCAATTTTGCAGCCACTTGCTGGGGAAGCAGAGTTTCTTTCCATGTGGTTTAAGTCAATTAGGAGCAGGTTGAAGCTGAAGTGAATTAAGGCATTCAGCTCCAAACAGGAGCATGTGCCTGGAGGAAAAGGGAGGGGAAGGCAGCTCTGCACCACTTTTAGCTAATCCAGTGCAACTCAACCAGTATAAATCCAAGGACAAGGCAGCATCCTTCACTCCTCCTCCTCCTCCCTGTTCTCACTTTTTCTCCCCCCTCCTTGCTTTCCTCATCCTTCCCCCATCCCCTCACTTAAGAATTCTTCTCCTGCTGTTCATCTCTTCCCCACTTTCTCAGCTCCTCCCGGTGCCCACATGCGCGAGGGGGCTGGGAAGCAGTTGGAGATCAAACTCCTGGCAGCACCGAAGCATCGGCCACGCCGAGAGCCCGAGACAGCTCCGGAGCAGGGAGGCAAAGGAGTGCGATGAGGAAAAAGTGGGTGGGTTTGGGGATAAGCAGAGGAACTGCTTGCAGCCTGGGAAGCTCAGGATATCAGGCAGCAGGGAAGAGTCTGATTTATAGCACCATGAGCACCTGGAGTCACCCAGAGCCCCCACACAGACCTGCCTGCATCCAGCCCCTTCCAGGACACGGGGCAGGGAGAGCTGGTGTGCCCAAGGGTCTGGTCTGACAGCCTGGGAACAGCTCAGCTGGCTCAAGGGGAAAGTGCCTTGAGAATCATCCTTTGAGTCTTTGTTGTCATCCACAAGGACATCAGCCAACAGTTTAGAGACCAATTCTTAGGGTGTTTGGGATTGTGTAAGGACACTATTAATGAAAGAAGATGCATTAACATGGATGCCAGAAGATGTTTTTAAAGTTTAAAAACTCCTAAAGTACTAACTTCCTCTATCCCCATCCCCACTACCCCCTCCTTAATCTCCCAGCTTAACATCCAGAAATAAAACCAGCAGTGTTTTAGACCTTTTAGCAGTGTTTAAATTCCTTTAGACCTCATCTGGCTACTCAGGTGTCACAGCCCCTGGATGAAGGAAGAAAAGAAGACATTCCTGCCCCCACACTGCAATGACAGAGGACCCTGGGCACACCAGGAAACAGCTCCAGCTGCTGTTAGCAGCTTCCCTCAGCAAGAGGAAGAAGCCAGAGAGGGTGAAGTAGCTCCAAACCTGAGCTGCTGTACTGGGTTTTCAGTGATGTGGAGTATCTGCATCTGTCCCCTGCAGCCATCAGTGGGGTTTCCCCAGGAGGCTGGGGGAGAGTAGAAGTTGACAACCCAACCTCACAGAGCTGCTCAGGGGCTGTTTTGGAGATGCCAAACTCTGGCTGCTCCCAAAGACACACATGGCACAAACAACCTGCACAAAGAAAATGCCACTGGAGCAAAGCCCCACACACCCTGCTCTGCACCACAGAGCTGCAAAATCCTCATCCCTGGGTGCTCCCTGCAAAAGGGCAAAGGCACCAGATATTTCCAGCAATCCCTGCTGCAGGTCGAGCTGTGGCTCACGGTATTGGCTGCTGCCAGCAAGAGAGGGAGGAACTGGGGGGGAGAACAGAGGAATCACAGCCGAGGGACAGTTAATCAGAAAAGCTGCCCGATTCGTGGACTTGCCAGACAAACTTTGGGATGTCCCTCCACACCTCATCAATGCAAATGAAGCAGGCAGACCCAGGAGATAGCCCAGGCTCCCCATTGGATTTGTCCCCAGATAACCAGATGACAAGGCTGGCCCCCGCTGCTCCTGGAACCCTCTGACCCATCCCTGCAGCCTTTCAGTCTCTGCCAGCACCGTCTCGGACAAAGATGTGGGAGCTGCTGAGTGCTGAACCTGCTGCACTTGCAAACAATGCGACTACAGGAGGAAATGTGCTGTGGGCAGACTTGTGTAAAGGAGCTGTGACCCATCACAAACATCTCTCCCCTCCCTGCTTCCCTCCAGCCCCCTCAGCACCCATGCACACTGAGCTCCTGGTGACACACAGCCCCAGGCCACCTTGGGACCACTGGAGTGCTGCTGTGATCTTCTCAGGCCTTAAAAATACCAAATCACTCTTTACTTCCTAAATACAGATTTTCCTTAACACTCTGTGGTTAAGCACCCTAAAGAAGCCCTTTCCCAAGAAGGAGAAGCAGGATGAATCCTTGCATAGGGTCTGTTCTCTCTTCCAAGAAACATCAGAGTTGGCATGGACATCCCAAGTCCAGGGTACAGGAAGCTCCAGCCAGAAAGATGTGAGGCAGGCATGTGCTAAGGGTTAGAGAGAAAGGCTGAACATGTGGGACAGGAAGCCAGATCCCATTCCCATTCTATCCATTACTTGCCCCATGACCTTGGACAAATTCCAGGGGCACCAGATTTTCAGACAGCTTCTGTTCCCTTCAAACCCACACTTACGTGGGCAGACCATGGCATGGCAGGTCACTGAGAGGGCTGGAAAGCCAAAATCCATTCAACACTTTGGGTTTAGGAAGGCTTCCTAAACCCTTCCATAGGGCATCACCAATGCTACCTTTTCTGCCACCCCACTTCCAGCTGATTTTTCATATGTACTGGGGTGTAAAAAGATACTTCAAATTTGTTCAGCTCTCCAGGAGTTAGAAAATGTCCTGGGGATGTGGGGGGAAGGTGTCCAGGAAGAGAAGAAGCAATAAAAACACCCTCCTTAAAGAAACCAAACCAAAGTTTTAGGTGCTTGTATGGAGCCAGGATGAAGGGTGAATTCATGGGTCTTGTTCTCTTGGGGGAGATCAGACACACTGTTTAAACACAGTAAAAACCTTCTGTGTTGAAGCAAGTCCCTCACAAGGGGCTTTGATTTCTCCCCAATGCTCTGGGGTGCCAGAAGCCCAAAGCATCCCCAACAGGGGCAACATTTGTGTTATTTGGAAAAGGGAAATTGGAAAAAGCAGCAGTAGACAGAGCACTAGGTCTGCCAAACCCCAGCATGCTGGACAGGGCTGGCCTTTGCTCTCTGCTTTGCTGCCCCCAGTAGTTGTGTAGCTGTCACCCAGCACAGCTTTTTGGGGACCCTCTGGGGCAGGGCAGCAGGGGCGAGGCAGCACCTAATCCTGCAGCATCAGCTCTGACCACTCCAGCTCTGACAGCAGCAGCAAGGAGGAATGGAAAAATACAGAAAGGAGCTGAATGGAGCTCCCTTGTAAAGGGGCTCAAACCACGCTTTGGACCCTATTCCTCACCCTTGGTCCCTTGTCCTGACAGCTGCACAGTGTCTCCGTAGGGAGAGAGCAGATTCAAGCTCCAAACTTTAAAAAAAAAAAAAAAAAAGGAAAAAGAAAAAGAAAAAAAAGAGAGAGAGGGAGCGAGCAAGCGAGAGAGTGTCTGACTACAGCCCTAAGGGCTGTCACAACAGATAAAACCTCAGCCAGGATTCGCAGTTTGAGCTCCTGCACGCTAATGCACAGCAGAGCTAAAAATACCGACGTGTGGAAAAGCAGAGGCTGCTGTTGCTGCCTTCCGAGCTGATCGCAGGCTCCAGCTTCCCGGCCAGCCCAGAGCAGCCAGATGCACGGCCACAGAGGGGGAGCTGCAGCCCCAGAGAGGGGCAGGGGCACCCCGGGGTCTGCCCCACCGCCCGGCTGCAGGGCAGGCTCTGCTCATGCAGTGCCCGGCCGAGCCATCTCGGGGAAAGATCTGGGTTAGGTTTGTGCTGATGTGAAGTAAAATATCTGGGCCACGAGCTTTCTGCTCTGCAGGCAGAGGGATGGCAGTGGAGGGATGGAGCAGCCTTGGGGAGAGCGGCTGACGCCAGAGAGGGAAGGATGGAGCCTGTGATGAGGAGGAGGATGCAGCAAGGCTGCAGGGGATGACAAAGAGGCGGGACAGCTCCAGAGCCCCAACTCTGGGGCTGCAAAATAAGCAGCCCAGTGCTAATCCCAAAAGTCGGCCTCGTGTGAGATGGAAACCAGCTTGTAGCTGTGTTGTCACACTATCTCCCGATTTTTGCAGCCATCTTTGCCCTGTCTGAGGCCCGGGAACAGGAACATACTTTACCATGCACTTAATTCAAGAGTGCACCAAAAGTCTCTTTCCTTCAGTGGAGCTGAAGGATGAGCTCAAGGGTTCTCACCTCATTAGCTGCCTTCACCAAGGTCAGTTCTCTGAGCTGGGGCTGGCTCAGGGCCCCCACCCAAACCTGGGGAAGGCACCTGGGTGTCCCCAAGCTGTTACATCTCCTGTAAATGCAAAGCCCACTGCTCCTGGGGACAGCCATCCTCCAAAGTGCTGATTAACACCAGGTATGGTCGCTCTCCCTGCATCAGGTTTGGGTTATCTTCACCGCACCAGTGCAAGCCATGATAGCAAATTGGTTCTTGAATAATAACTATTATTTAGATTAATTAATTGATGTTTCCACAGTGTGTTGAGGAATTAAAAAGAGGGGGAGGTGAAGGAGGGAGCAAATCAACAAGAAAAAAGTGTTACCTAAGGCCAGGGAATGAACGCCATGCAGGAAGAGAGCAGCAGGTTGTTATAGTAATTATAATGTCAGTATTTATGGATGTGGCCAAGAGGATCCCCCCAAGCATTGACTGCAGCTGGGTCTGTCTGCAACCAGCCCCACTCGCACAGGATGGGGCAGGAAAACTCCCTTTCTGATCCCAGCACAACCCATCCAAGCTGAGCATCAGCCACTCCTCTGTAAGTCGTTCTGCAGCATGACAAACTCCTAAAACAAAAAAACTTGGCTTCCCCCCCCTCTAAATCCAGCTTCCAAATCAAGTAGACACTTGCCAACCAGCCAGCCCAGCCCCACACTTCTAGTATTTCAAGGGTGCTTCCAGCCCTCTTTTTTTGCTGCACACAAGCACATTCTTATTATCTCTACACTAGATATATAAACCTT
Organism: Urocynchramus pylzowi; assembly: GCA_013397555.1. Lineage (NCBI taxonomy): Eukaryota > Metazoa > Chordata > Aves > Passeriformes > Fringillidae > Urocynchramus > Urocynchramus pylzowi. The sequence continues at coordinate 64,948 of VZRH01004701.1, read as the reverse complement.
ACACATCACTGTCCAGCTATAACCCAGTGTTGGCAAATATCACAGCACCATCACAAGGTGTTGCACAACCTTTTGATTTCCAGAAAGCCCCTGCTCCCAGAGCCATGAAGTTATAGAATAAAAATTTTAAAAAGTAAAAACCAAACCTCTTCTTTCATTACGCAGGAAAATCCTCAGTCCTCATGGTTAGAGGCAAAGACTTGAAAATATGAGTTCTGAAAATACAGCTCCTAACCACACAGGAAAGGGAAAGCACATAGAAATCAGAATTTTTCACACAACTTTTATAGCAGATTTCTGATCTGGGGGCAACAACTGGCATTACAATCACACTCCTTATTTGCTTACATTTGAGCATACAAAGGGGAGAGTTCCCAACAAAGCAGCACTGACAACCAGGAGCACTTTTCCAAACAGAGTCAGCTCCAGCAAAAATCCAGATGTCCATGGAGATGTCCATGAACCAGACATGATCCCTCTAACAAGGAGCTCCATGGCCCAGGGATGTCAGACATGCAGATCCCCTAACAAAGACTGCAGCCCCACCCATGACTCAAAAATCCTTGGTTCCTCATCCCTTTGGCCCAGAAGGTCACTGGTACCCACCAACTCTCCTGCTGACCCATCACACAGCTTCATCATTAAGCTGTTAACTGAAAACCCTCCAGAGGCAGCTGCACCAGCTGTGGTCACTTGAGATGGTCTCACACTTTTAGCCCTTTTGAGAAACCTTTTTGCAAAACAGAGGTAAAGAGGTGTTGAAATTCCATCTGGAGCTGCCCAGATGGGCAGAGCTCCCCAGCCCAGGGCCTGACAGAAGGTGCTCCATATCCAACATCCTGCCTGAGGTATGGAAATCCCAGAGCCATTTCAGATGTGGCTGCTGTCCCTGGGGTGAAGAACCAGGCATTCCCACAATTCAGAAACCCCAAACCCTGCCTTGGCCCAAACTCCTAAAGATGCTCCCCTTGAACACTCCTGTCCCGAATTCGTCAGGCCTCTTTGCCAGCTCTGGCCTCTTGAAATTCTGCACACTAATAAAATCCTAACTAATTTACATCCAAGATGGGGAGTGAGTGGCAGCTGTTGCTATAGAAACCCTCTCCCGAGTCCTGGCTCCTGGTTGCTGCTCCAAGATGAGAGACTGGAAGTCAGCTTGGACCCCAGTCCCGATGCCACTGGTACACCCCATGGTGTCCAGCCATCCCACATGGGCTGAACCTGCTGCTGCTGCCCCAGGTCCCACTGCAGCAGGGAGGACATGATGGCCACCACAGCCACCAGCCAGCCCCTGGTGTCCTGTCATCCCCCAGGCTCTGCACTTCCCACCCTCCATCACTGAAGGGTCTTCTTTGCCTGCCACCCTTCCTGAAAGCCTTTAACCTCCTTAAAGCACTTGGAGCCAAGGGCAGCATGACAAACCCCGCTCTCACTTCGAGAAAGGAAGATAAAGATGAAAACAAAGCAGAATTGCTCCCTGAGCTGCCAGACTTTGGGAAAATGCTGGAAAACCCAAGCTGAGGATCCCACCAACAGAAGGAAAACTTGTAATGTGTTTAACACTCAATGTAGATCTGCTTTTTCTTACATTGGACTGATAATTATTCAGTGCATGACCTCTGGAGGGGTTAATGCTTTGGGTAGATAACAGCAAAACACAAAAAATACACAAAACCCTCCCTCAGCTCTGAGCAGGCTGTGCCTCAGGTCTTTGCTTTACAGATGGAGCTCAGCTTACAGCATGAAACCTGCACCAATCACCAGGGCTGCACCAACAGCTTTGCTGGGAACAGAGACACCACATCTCCATGGTGAAGCATCCAGGAGTGAGCTTCTTCAGCAGAAAAGCAATCAGAAGACATCATCTCCCTGAGGAAGGGAAGGAAGCAGCTCCTCTTTCAGAACAGCAACAGAAGATCCAGAGTGACTGTCCCACCTCCCTCACACCAGAGCCAGGCAGTCATACCACCATGGGTGCTGCACACTGAGCTCTGCTCACAGCCCCAGGATGCAGACCAGGACTGGGGGACAGTCAGTGTGTCTGCTCCGTGGGGCTGGATCCTGCTCTCAGTCACCCCCTGCACAGCCTCAGAGAATCCTGCACTGACACTCCAGGGAGGGTGGAGGAGCGGCAAGCGCACACATCATGGACACGTGCTGTGGGGTGAACATGCTTCCTCCCCATGGATGGGTTCCTCAGGTCTTCCTGGGGGCAGGATCCAGCCCTCAGCACAGATGCTCCTGGGCCAACCCTTTTTTTCCCTTGGTTGGGAGGTCAAGGATGTATTGGAAGGTTGCTCAGAGGAGACATCTCCCTTGTCCCCTATGTATGTGCTGTGAAACATGGGCACCGTGACTCCAGGAGCGGGGTGTGGAAGGCTCCTGGCCCAGCACCCTGTCCCCAGGGACAGACGTCCCTGGCATACCTCAGGAGTTATTTATTCCTCCCTCCAGCCCTCAGCTGCCTGCTCTGTCACACAGGGAAAAACTGACTCAGACCTTCCCAAGATAAGGCGACCACATCTGCAGCCCAGCTCCCCAGGAATGCAATCAAAATAGCGACCGGCAGCCCAGGCGGGGGAAGGAGGGGGGGCAGCATTTTTTGCTGTCGACTCCGACCCCCTGATGGACTGTTGCCATGGAAAGCCGGCAGCCAGCAGCCCCAGCTGGGGTCTGCTGAAGGATTTTTCCTGCTTGGCCTGAGGCTAGGGCAAGAGGAAGAGGGGGAGATACCGGGAAAGAGCTTGCATCTGGCTGTGACAGCCCTGCCTTGCTAGCAGGTGTGGAGCTCACTTCCCTCTTGGCTGGAGCATCCCGAGATGGTTTGTGATCCAGCATGGCTCAGACGCTGCTGGGCAGTGTTTGAATCCTGGTGCAGGAGCACGGATAATAAACCAAATAAATCCAGCTCAGCATTAACGACAGAGGGACCAGGGAAGGGACAGAGAGTTGGTAACCTCAGACAGGGCTGCTGTCCTTTGAGTTGGTGAGGCCACTGGGGCACCCATCCAGCTCCTCTCCCCTTCAACCCGTTTCCATTCCCTCATTTTTGCATGAAGAATTAGGACAGTAATTTCTCTCCTGCAGAGAGAAACAATACAGGAGCTGAAGCCGACCCCTTGCAGGCTGCCTGAACAGGCTGACGTTTGGGGAAGATTTGTACAACTTTCTTACTGTGAAAAAACCCCCACGGCTGGAGGTTGCACAGAGCTGGGCACTGCATGGTTGTTGCTTGCCACGATGAGGTGGAAAAGGCCACAGCCTGAAGCTGCTTATTTACACCAGAGCCTGGAGCAGGCACTGCAAAATCTGCTGCCAGCAGCAAGCACCCAGAGGAGCTGCCACCCCTCCCGCTGCCTCGCCGGGAGCTGGCAGGAGGGGACGGACAGCTGCTTCTCCATAATCATCTCTCCACCACTGACAACATGCTGGAGCTCATTTTCAGAAGACACCTTGGGAAGAAGAATGCATTTACAACAGCAGAAGCACCAGGAAGAGCATCTCCTTCCAGAAAGCCAAAGATGCAGCAAAATAAAATGTCGCTTCTTGTTAACCCTCGCCTGTACCTGAGCAAGCAGGAGAAAAGTTGCTGGTCAAATCCTACTCACATTCACATCCTGGAGCTGAGTGGATTAGCTCCCTGGCTCTTTGGAGACCTTAGTGACTGAAAATCCTCCCTGAAGGAGGGACCATGCCCCAATTTGAAGCCAAGATTCCCTTTCCCAGATACCTGCTGAGATCATGGTCCCAGCAATCACCATTCCTGGCACCTTTCAGCTGTCCAGCACATGTGTGGCATGCACGGAATCCAGGATGGGGGATGAGGTGCAAAAACCACCAGCTAGCAATCCCAGCCCAGCTCTAGTTTTAAAAAGCTTCCCTGGCCCGGGAGGGGAAAGGAGAGCTGGAGAAGGTGAACAGAAAGGGAGGTGAAACGCCACCTGCGTATTGATCTGACGATATGAAATGGGTTTTTCTTCTGGTTCCTGAGCTGGAGACAGGAACCTATTGAATGCAAACCTCAGCTCTCCCGCTGCCCTGGTTTCAGCCACTCCAGGCTGCTGGTTAATTAGATGAGCATTAGCAGAAAGGCAGCTGGGCAGCTGGGAGGGGCCAGCTTTCTGCACCCCACGGTCACCCACCCGATGTGAGCGTGCTGCTCTCAAAGGCACCACTCAGTTCTACCTGCCCAGGCGTCCTCCCAGCTCCCCCAGCAGCCAGGCTGAGCCAGCCAGGGGCCTGCCCCAGACACACCAGGGAGCAGACCTGGCTGATCCTCAGGCCATTGGGACCCCAGCTGCCCCCAAACAATGCAATCATTAACCCTTTCCCCCTAAATTTCCAGCAGTCCCGCACAAAGCCCAGCAATGGGACAGGGTTTCCTCTTGCATCAGCCTCAGGTTCAGCTCAGTAATGACCTGGGAGCCAAGGAGGCTGGAGTGTGGAGCAGGCTGTATCCTATCTGGGAGAAATTACAACAAAGTCGTGAAGGATTTGCAGCTATTTTCACACTCCTTTTCCCAGATTAACACATGGATCCACTTTCTGTTCAGCAGTCTGAGAGCGTATTGTTTTGTCTCTGTCGCAACCTCACACTCCCACATCCCAGAGCTTTCCAGCGCCCCACTGATGGCTATGGGATATCAACAGGAATGAAGGAGCTCACTTTAATTAGCGTGCACTTCTTAATTGGGCTGCAAGCTCCTCGGTAAGTCAGATTGTATTTTATCTTCATTTTACAGACCTGGGAGCAAGGAGACAGCAGGAAGACCAAGGAATATGACCAAGGGTAGTCAGCAGGATGGTCAGCAGAGCAATGGAGAGATGCTGAGTTCCCCCACCCCCATTATCTGCACTGAACCCAGCAGCGACAATACTTGGTGACAGCTCACCAAAGCCCTCTGTTTGCAAGGAATAACAGGAAGATCCCATACCCACCTGCATTAATCAGCCTCTCTCCCTTGCTATCAGTGGAGCAATGCAGATTCAAGAAAACTGGGTTAGATCCACATTTATATTAGGATGCAACACTCACAGGTTAAGAGAAGTTTCCCCAACTATCTGACTGATGCCAAATCCCACCAGGGAAAAGACCCTGATCAGATGGGGCTTTATGTCGAGGTTTTACCAGGGACATGGGACAAGCTCTTATTGCCTGTTGTAAAATAAACTGTGCCACAATGCCAGGATACAGCTGTTTCAGCTGCTTTCAGTAGAAGACATATCTGTGGTGCAGATAAACCCAGTTCTGCCTTACCTGCACTCCCTCCACAGCAGTGTTAGCACTCAGCTCACTGCTATCAGCACATCTGCAATGCATCCATGCTGGAGCAGCCTCATGCCTGCTGGTTTGGAGAGAGAAAGCCAAAGTTTTGCATTGTCCTTCTCCAGTGGAGCTCTGGTCTGGCTGGTCAGAACTGGCTGTGGTGGGAGCAGGAGCTTTCAGCTTTGGTTTCTCACCCTGTTTTTCTGTCCTCGTCTCTTTCCGTGCATACTCGTTCCCAGACCAGCATGGAAACACAAGGAGAATTAAATGGCTCTGAGCTCCCAGGTTAACGTGGCACAACAGGGGGCAACAACCCCATGGTTAATGCATTTCCCCCTTGCTCTCTTATTGTTCCTCATCACCCTCGAGACAATGATTTCATGCTGCATCTGCCCAGTGAGAGATGTTAGACAGAGATGCACAACCCACCACAGGAAGATGCTGTGTCCCAGCTCTAGTCCAGCAAGCTCCAACCAGCCATGTGTTGTTCACCCCTAGGTCTGAAACCCCTTCATTTAGCTCAGGAAATAAGTTGACCAATACCTATGGAAAATAAGGGGAAATTGGGAGTGGGGGAGCCTAAGGGTCAGTGGAGACTGGAAAAAACCTATCAGTTCTGGGATGTGCTAGAATGTCTGGTGTTGGCTCTGGGATTGGTATTCCTCCATGCTGACGGACAAGTCCAAAGGATAAATTTTCCCTGCTGTGTCAGAAGACTCAAGGCAACAGCCCCCATGCATGACATGCCTCGACTGCGGAACCCCACCAGTGCACATATGAGCACTGGGAACCTCTCACAAGAAAAGCAGTGAGCACATCCCACTGAGCAGAGATGGAGCTCCAGCAAGAGCTGCAGGAAAGCTGTGCCAACACCTCCGTGCAAGCAGGCAACAGTCCACAAGCAGAGAAGGAGAGCTACAGGCACCGCCGTCCCCCTCCGGCTCCCAGCATGACTCACAGCGGTTGCCATGAAGAAGTCAACATTTGCATGCAGCCACCCCACGGTGGAATGAGAAGCTCCCTCAGCTATTTGCTGGCTCTCTGGGGGAGGGCAGCAAGCGGTGGGACCTCAGGGGCCAGCGTGGCACCAGATGGCAAACTCTGGCATTTCCACAGGCATCTCCAGGCTGCTACCAACGCGGTCTGTATGTGCAGCATACCCCAGACGATGCTCCGTGCAAATGAGATGTTCAAAACAGAGAAGGGAGTCAGGCACCCGGTTCCTATCAGATTTAGTTCTCCTTCAGCTTCTCTAAACTCGCAGCCTCAGAGCTCCCCACCCTCACTAAGCTCTGCACAGAATTAGCTCGACACAGAGCGGTCGATTCCGGCTTGTGAGCAGCTCACACCCACTCGACACACCCTGCTCTGCACAGAGCCAGAGTGAGCGCACAGACCCGGCCCCGCACTGAGCTCTGGCAGCCCCAAAACCCACCACATCCACAGGCACTTTCTCCCAGCATGGGTGCACCCACGGACGTGTTCTCCAGAGCGATGCTCTGGCCCCGCAGTGGGGTGGCTGCTCCTGCAGGCGTGTGAAAAGGCCCAGCTTGGGAGAGAGGGGGTAATTATATGCCAGAGGAGCAGCTGATTCAAACCCTTCCTGACCCCAGGCTGAAGAGTTCTCCTGATCGATCAAGAAGATGCTCTTTCATTTTCCTCAAGCGTTTCGCTGATGGATGGAAAAATCAATGCCCCATAGAGGAGTCTGGAGGGGGGTGGAGCAAGGGGAAGAAAGGGAGAGAAAGGGAATGAGGAATGGAAAGGAAGAGAAGGGAGAGGGGAGAGAGGAGAGCGCTGTGGGAAGCAGGGGCTGCTGGAAAGGGTGGTGGGAAGGCAGATGGGCTGGTAGTACCTATGGCTATCACCTGAACTTGAGGTTTGGGATCTCCTCCCCACATGGAGGACCATGGGCAATGCAAAGCTTCTCCCAGCTGCACGCCATGGAGCCAGGGCACTGCCAAGAGCCTCCATCAGGCTGGTGCCTCTCCATGCCAAGCACTGATCCCACAGCATTGATGAAGGGCCCAAATCTGTGCCGTGGGGTCCCCCTGCAACAACATTGCTGGTTTCCATGGAAACATCTCCCAGCTACCCATATGGAGACAGCCCTGGTACCCACAGTCAGAAGAAACCCTCAAAGTCCATAAGCCTTTTGGATGAAAATTCCCCATTACTTTGTTTTTCCTTGAAATTGCCTGCTGAGATCCCCTAGCTCTGACTCATCATGTGGGTGCAGTTCAAGCACCATCTTTGGGTCCCATCCTGCCCACACAGCTCTGCAGGGTACCCTGGGCTGGGACAGGATCCCTAGTGCCTCTGTGCCACCAGATCTTGCAATTCCAGCATCTTGCTGAGCAGAGATGCTGCCAAAAAGGACTTTATCCCTTGGGAGCAAATCTTTGCTAAAGACCAAGCTAAGACCCATTTAGCTCCTCAGTTTAGGAGTGCTGTGGTTTTCAGAGAGGGGGTCAAGCTCCTTCATTCACACTTGCCAAAACCAGACACTGGGAAAGACACCCAATAATCTCCCCTTGGATCAGGGGAAAGCCAGGCTTACACCACTGGACACAGATGAGGTAGCAGCATGCCTTAAGTTGGGGTTTTCCAGTGTTTTCTTCCCCATATCCTATTAATAATTAACACAACTGCAATGAGACCAGCTTTTAAGAGGCTTCACTGCCATGGGCTCTGTTACAGTCCCTCTTTCAGGAGCAAAGGTTTGTCTGTTACCACTGGAAACAAGGAAGGCTCCAGTCTCAGCCAGGGATGCTGTCCTCATGGGAACCTGATTCTGTGTCCCCACTGGGCTGAGCTGACCCATCACACTGCCAGAGCTGAGGTGAGGGAGCCCTGCCAAGGGAGCCCATCCTCTGCTCCTTCCCAAAATTCCACCCTGTGTTAGAGACAACTCACTGGGCCATTTTGAACTCTCCACTTTGTTTTCAAGGCTGACCTGGTGTATGCTCAGGAGGACAAGCTAATACTCTCCCTCAAGATGGGATTTGGAGGTCAAAGGACAGAGTTTGGGGGTAGTGGGTGGTCTCTGCCTGCTGATGAAGAACCCCATCCCCAGGCACCTTCAAAACAGTGAGTGAGCAAAGCCAGAGCAGCACATTTTAGGCCACTCTGGGGGGTGCTTTCCAGGATCTCCCTTTCTGAAGAGCTCCTTACAGATCACCCAGCTCCCAGCTGCCCAGATGATCATGCTGTGACAGGCTGGGGACAAAACTCTGGGCTATCTAGGAAGGAAAGACAAGGTTTCAAGCTATCCCCAAATCCTAGGATGTGGTTCCAGTGATCTCCATGTCTCCAAACACCCTGCTCGGGAGAGAAACAAACAGAAAAGAAGAGATGTGATAAAAACAACCCCCTCAGCCCAACCAGCCCTGTCTCCCAGCAGTTGCCCACCCCCACCCCAGGCTGGGGCCCCGCTGGCCCCACGCAGAGCGGCCACACCGGCCCAGCTGGTTGGGGGAGGCAGAGCAGGGCCTGCAGCAGCTCTGGCAATAAACAGCTTCCACATGCTCCTGCCGCGCTGAGCCCTCAGCCCCGACATACCAGCACACTTATTCATCCCTGTGCGAGGGGCTGAGGCAGCACCATGGGCTGCAGCCCCTCCTGGGACAGGGTCCTGCGAGCCCCCCGCAGTCCCTGGGGGTGGGGGTAGCCCGAGGTGCCCATCCCACAGCTGTGCAAGAGCTGCAGTGGTGCTGCAGACCCCCCAGGCCAGCAAACACCCAGCGTAAGTGTGGGCTCCAGTGCTGGCAAACCCCCTCGAATCTCACTTTAATTGGATCCCCAGTTTTCCTCATCCCACACTGTCTGCATCCCTCCAGGCCATTGTGCCATGCTTCTCCTTCATTGAGGACCAGTTCAAACCCATACCAGGCTCTCCCCCCACAGCAACACAATCCTGACCCTCCCTTGTCTTCTGGCCTCTCAAATTAGGGGTTGGGAAAATGTTTCACCCCCAGCCTTTGGGCAGAGGGGGATCAGTGCTCTTCAGAGCCTGCAGCTGTGAGGATGTCTGGGTCACAGCACCCAACAAGATCCCAGTGCTGTTCCATCCTGGTTGGGACTGTCCCATCCCACAGCCTCTGGGGATGATAAACCCCCTTTAGAGGCAGAGAGCAGGCAGGGCTCCAGCTCACTGGCACCCCAGTGGGTTTATGAGGAGATTTTTAGCAGCACCAGGAACAGTCCCCGGATTAGAGCTACAGGCTTCAAAAGGAGCTGCGGAGCGCGAGAGCCGAGGGCTGGAGTCGCTGCGGCTGAAAAGGGAATGCTGCACATTATAAATAGCTGCTCACTGGCAGCACATCTGTTTCAGACAGTGGCTCGGGAAGGCTGTGCGTGTTCTGGTTTGGCTATTTTGGGGGAAAGAGATTTGAAACTCACTCATTATTATTGTTCACCCAAGAGATGCCTGTTTCTCCTTTGCCTTTCCAAAGTGGAAAGCAAAATGAGGTGAGTTTCAAAGCACACAGTGGCGTAAGGTTCTCTGGGAACCGCAGCTCTCGCTGGGAGATGGTACAAGCACCCCAGTGACACCTGGATCAATGGGTAGTGCCACAAAACAAGGCTGGCCATGGGACAAGGAGAGCACAGCCCTTGTCACTGCTCAGCCATAAGCCACCTTTCAGCCTTGGAAGCTGTAGGGTGGGAGGAAGACAGGCAGCTGCAGGCAGCAATGGGGCCAAGGGCAGGTGTCGAGGTGAGGCTGTGAGTGACACTCCCAAAATAGTGTGGGCTCACCTGCACGCACCAGATGGAACTGCCTTGTGGCCCTGTTGATGCCACCATGTACCCCCACAGCTCTGGTCCATCTCTGCACCAGAAGAGATGCCAGACCTGCTCTAGGATCAACAACAGTGCAGAGGAGCAAGGCGCCGTGTCAGGATGAAGGCCACAACCCCAAGAATGGAACCATCAGGGCAGGGGACAAAGGGATGTCCCAAGCCTGGCTGTCCCATCCCTCAGAGGGCTGACATCCCACAAGAGCCCACACCAAGGAGATGTGGGGTGCTGCTGAAGCAAGCGTGCCTGGGGGCGAGCAGAGGAGGACGAAGAAGCGTCCAAAGTCCGGCGGGTTGGAGCAGCCCCGTGGTGCCCAGCCCAGCCCAGGCGCTCCCGTACAGCCCAGCAACGGCTCATTAATCACTCGGCACCACGGCGGGATGGAGGCCCTCGCCTGCCGCCGCCAATCCCCGCGCCGTTACCACAGAAACAACCCTCACCCTGCACAGGCTTCAAAGGGTTTTGTGCGTGTGCCTGTGTGTGCTGCTCCGTCTCCCCCCTCCCCTTGTTGTTTTTTGTGTGCGTGTACGCAAGAAAGAGTTGGGTTTTTTCCTCTTTCCTGGGAAGCGTTCGGCACCAGGGCTCAGATCATGTGAAAAGCAAGGGCAGGATAGACAGACAGACAGATGAAGCAGGAGAACCAGCCACGACAGCCCAAAGGCTGGGGGGGTCTTCTGAAAGGAGAAGGAGAAGGGTTGGGGGGCATGGAGGCAGCTGTGGTGCTAACGAGTCAAAAATAAATATTTATATGGGTAGAGTTTTAAAACCCTATTTTGCATCGTTATAATAAATTATTCATCTGCCTGTTTCTCCCTGCCTACCTCTCATGGTAGGGAGCTGAGAAAGGGGATGATGCTGCAGGGTGTGTGAAGGGGGTCATGGCTGACCAGGACCCTGGACCCCTCCAGCACCCCAGGGAGAGGAGGCAGGAAGGTTTGGGGAGGGAAACAGGGACAGCACAGATGTGGCTGGACCCCAACACAATCATGGCAGTGCCAGATGGGGAAGGGTGAGGAGAGGTGGGTATCAGGAGCAGGCAGCTGAAGGTGCCCAGGGGACTGCACAACCTCCCAGCCAGCAGCTTTAGAAACAACGTGGCTGCTCATGCGCTTGTTTTGATGGAGCCCTCTGTGAGTTTTGGGCTCCCTAATTTTTGTTTTGGCAAAGACAGCAATTTGGCTGATGCCCTGCATTGTCCTGCTGAGGAGGTGGGGATGGGGAGCTCTGCAAGGACTCCTGCTTGCCTGACTCCCCCAAATCCCCGGCTTCCTGCATGTCCTGCTGTCCCACTGAGGGTGGGCACACACCTGCTGGCAGGGGTACAGCTCCCATCCCTCGTGCCCACACTCTCACAGTCAGCCCAAGAGCTGAGCCAAAGGGAGCCCCACACCACCAGCTGAGACAGCACTTCCAGGAGCCATCAGTACCTTCCCATCTCCACCTGTGCACTGATAGTGCCAAACACATCCCTCTGCAAAGCTGGCAGCAGCTTCCCATCGAGGGCCTTGAGCAGCACCTCTGAGCCTGCCCCCTTAACCCTTCTGGTGTACCAAATTGGTTTTTTTATCCCAGTGCTCTGATGGCAGCTGCCATTGCCTCCACCAGTGTATGGGGCTTGAAAGAGCCACCAAGGACCAAGGAAAGGTTTGGGGAGGAGAGCCGTGCCCTGTGTATTTCCAGGCTTGCTGCAATTGCATTTGCCAGAACTGCTGCAGCAGAGACAAAAAGCAAGGATAGAGAAAGGCATGAACCTGGTTGAGCAAGCCACAAAAAGCCCCTTGCCTAGCTGGAGGCTTCCAGCCCATGGAAGGGACGGTAAGAGGGCTGAAGAGGATGAAAAATTATCTTCTGGATCACCCCACTATCCCAGCCTCTCCTGACAGCTGCTCATCTCACCTGCCCCTCCAGTGACTCCCCAGCAGCCTCCTCTGGTGCTACACCCCCAGCATATCTGAGCATGAAACCTAAATCTCTCTTGTACTATAATTTAAGCCCATAATTTCTTGTCCTACCCACCGTAGGATATGGAGAATCGTTTATTCCTGTCCTGTTTGCAGCAGCCACTGACATATTTTTGAAGGCTGTTATCACATTTCACCTTCAGTCTTAGACCTTTTCATGAAAGATGGAATAGAAACACGGGTTTGTGACGGGGAGGAAGGACAGAATAACAAAGAGGTTTTTCTGGATCACACGTAGAAACCAGGAAAGGCAGGGAGCCAAGAAATGAGCAAGGAGAAGCCTGTAACACCCTGAAGGATCTTCAGTGCCACCAGCCAAGCCCAGAACACAAAGGGAGATGCTGGAGACAGCAGGGAGGAAAAGTGAGGACACACCTGGACAAAATGGGCCTGGGACTCCCATTCAGGGAGATGTGGCAGTGCCCAAAAGGCGTGCTGGACTTGGCTGCAAGCAGGGGAGGAGCCAGCTCGACTTAGTTCGGATGGTACCATTATGAATGGCAGGTAATGTGCCAGCTTGGCCCTAAGATGCAAGGAGGACAAGAGACATGAACAACAGACACAGAGCAGTGTGTTCCAATATGCTTATCATGCCTTTGCACGGCTGCACGTGTCAAAAGTACTTACGAGAAGGAGATAATCTAATTTGATAAGGGAGAGGGTAGAGGAATGACACTGTGGGCACAGATATCAGGAGCAGAAAACAAAGGAGAGACTTCAGCAGGCAGCTGCTACAGACCCCCAGGACTGGCGGAGAGAAAGAAAGAACAAAAAGATTCCTGAACCAACTATCAAAGAGCTCACAAACACAGGATATTTGTACTCAGGGGGCACTTTAACCACCCAGACATCTGTTGGGCGACTCACACATCAAAACGTAGTCAGAATGGTTCCTTCGTTATGTAGAGGACAATTTACAGATGAAGGAAGTAAAAAGGCTCCACGAATCTACTCGCCAATAAAAAGGCACTGTTCAAAAAGCAACAGTAATAGGGGAAGTTTGGAGCCTGTGATCACAAGCACAAACCCACCAGAGTGAGGACACGGCAGCACAAGACACTTCACAGCAACCACGCTGGAAGAGGAACTGAGGGACAGGCAGAAGCAGCGGGCAGGAGCTGCGCTCGTGCCCTACAAGAGCATGGCTGTTGATAAGGGACAGGATAAACTTCCCAAATGTGATAGAAAGAAAAGCAGAGAGAGCAGCCCTTTGCATCAGAGACAGCCCTGAATGTGGGCTGTGGACCCAGTGAGCAGGGGAGGCTGTGATCCCACCTGGGCTGGCAGCTACAGTGTGTCTCAACATTCCCAAAGGCAGGCTTTTCCCAGATTCTCGGGGAGGTAAAGGCAGGAGCAGGCAGCTTGTGGAGCTCATCTCTAAACAGCAAGAATTGCCATGCCTGTTGCATGAAGAAAACCCACTCCTGCATACCACCACAGGAGCTGAGCACCTCCAAACACCAGAATGCCCCTTAAGCATTGCCCCTTGGTCCCTCTAACTCTGTGCCAAAAGCAAAGACAAGATCTGAGTTCCACGAGCCAAAGCTCCAGCACAAGGTCTGTGTGCTGCTGTGGTTCCCCCACAGAGGGACTTTTCCGTGCTGCTGCATGGAAAGGAGTTTCACAACATTGAGCACAAGAGACACAGAACACTCTTACACAACTTGGAGGTGCAAAAGTCAACAGATCTGACAAGTCCTACAGCAGCAGAGGGGGTTTCCCAGCACGAGAGGCCCTTTGGCTTCTAGAAACAAAAGTAACTTTGTCTATGAACTCCCGGAAGAGGTTGGAAAAGATCAGGCTTCAACCTAATTATCCATGCTCCATGGAGAGAGCCAGGCTTGTGGAGGGCACAGGCAGCAGGAGAGTGCCCACAGCTACCCCTGCCCTGGGGTACCTGGCCTCCAGCTCTGGGCAGCTTTCCTGCTCCACGCCCCCAAGCAGACATGGCAGCTTGGTAAGGCTTTGGCACTCCATAAAGGGCTTCAAAACTAACCAGGTTTTAAAGGTGTTTTGTGTTTAAAAATTAAAACAGTGAACGACTTGAAGAGCCTAAAATACACCTGAAAATCTGGCTCTTTGACCAGATTTAAAGTTTCACCACAGGAGGTGGGAAGCTGCATAAGCCTCCATTTCTCCTCCAGAGTCATCTGGGAAATGAAGGGATGTGTCATCCCCTGCTTCCCACACCAGGAGCAAGGACCTCCTCAGCCTTCACAGTTACCTCCAGAGATCGGCAACTTCAAATGGCCTAATTAAAAAAAACCAAACAAACTATTATCACTGGGGACAGGAAAAGCTCCCCACTTCTGGCCACGTTTCTAAAGTTTCTTCCCACATTTTGGCCTTAGCTGGAGTGCAGTTTCCCGTTTCACTTATAAAAACGTAGCTCCTGGTATACAAGTGTCCAGGGTTCACAGGTGCTGGTTTTGAAGTGCTTTGGAAAAATACAGCTATTAAAATTGGAAGGAAAACAAAGTAGCAGCAGCCATATACTACCGCCCTTGTAAGGAACTACCCTGGACATCTTGTTTCTTATTTATTAAAATAAATAAAAAAAAAGCAACCTAACATTGCTTTCCAGGCCTGAAACACTGATTCAGTTATGACATGTGTCTATTTATCAGGAGAAAAGCTGAATATTTCCACTATCACAAGATTATTGCCAGTGCTTAGATTTTTTTCCCTAACCTCCAGCTAAAATCCTTTGAAAATGGAATGGCATACAAAATACGCTCCCTGACTCTCAGAGTTGGAGCCCACCCCCCCTTTCTCCCAATAAACAATTTTGCATATATTTAAACCTCCTTTCTCTGGTTTCCCAACTCCTCCACCCTCCCCAGCAAAGAAATTACAAAAATCCGTCATTTCTCTCTTTTCCCCTTGCACCTCCATCTATCAGCGTTTCAAAGGCAGTCTCCTCGAATGCCGAGCAGAGCAGGAGATGGGCAGCAGTAATGGGAATGTGCTCCTGACTGTGCAAACCCACACAGAGAGTGAGGACAGGAGAGACTGCATTTGCATACATATTAAACGAGAGCAGTAAAAAATGCAGACGTGCAAACCATTTGGACATGGCTCGGCTCGGCGATGCACCCTGCAAGGGAATCAATCTTCTGCGTTCTTAAAGGGGAAAACCTGTTACGGAGAGAAAAGCAAAGCCCAGAGACGTCTGCCCGCAAACACTTGTCAAGGTTTCAGGACAATCTGACCTTTGCAGCCGTGCAAAGGCTGTTGGGAAGGAGGGTAAGGCCCCAGAGGTGCCCAGCTGCTGCCCCTGCCATGGTTCCAGCCAGGCAGACTGGTGCCTTTGGTCCTCTTCCCATTATCACCAATGGGAGGAGAGCTGGTGAGACCCCCAACGCCAGCCATGCTTGCGCTCGAGCTGAAGCAAGAGATTCTGACAGTAATCAAGCTCTCAGGTGAGGGCAGCACAGAAACATCCCTGAAACAGCCTGACTTGGGCTCTATGGAAGAAATAGGTGGTGCCTGGATGTGCTGAAGGAGTCCAACCTCTCCATCCCAGTACCTTTCATGACTGAAAAGTGAGTGCTGAGTGCACATCCCTCTTTAGATCTGGATGATCCCAGATATGGGGAGCTCCAGAAAGCAAGGCCAAGCTCCAGGCTAAGGCCAGCCTGGAGGACACGACTCCCCAAAATGGCTCTGGTAAAAAGTTTTTGAGTATCTCTTTGCTGGCTCCATGGATCTTCATATGCACCCTACCACTGCTGCTTGACTGACCCACAGGAGTCGCAACAACAGCACTGCACACATGAGTTTCTCCCATGGTCAGGTTCTACCTTGCCCTGGAATGACCCAACCCAACCTCACCTTCACTTGTCCCAATGCCCTGGTTAAGGATGTTCCCAAGATAGGATGTTACACCCAAGACAACAAGTAAGTACAGTGGAGCTTATGTGGATCATTCCAAAGTGTCTGCAAGGATACGGATCTAACGAGGCAAATCACGCAGGCAAACCTACTGATTTCAAAGTCTGCAGGTTCAGATGCATAAAAAGTGCAAAATCAGTAACTTTTATATTGCCACTCAAGGAACCACAAAGATAAAAGCAATATTCTGGGAGTGAAGATGCCATGAATATTTCTCATCTGCACTTATAAGGGATATTTGGGACCAACGGCTTGATTCTGCGTTAGCCTTGTTCAAATGAGATAATTTACATTCCCTGCCGACTGAAAACAGGCTGTCAAGGTAGTTACTTGTGTCAGGTTTCACTTCCCAGCCACAGCACTAAAACCTACTAGGTGCACATGGAGAGCAGAGGTCCAGGACCAGGAATGGCAAGGAGGGCGTCCAGTGTGGACACCCTGACATGGTGCAAGCTCACAAAGTGTAAATGTTCTGCAGGGAATCATGCTATGGTGTGTCAGCAGCTGCTGCTTTGCATCACATTCCCTCAGCTTCTCCCTGCAAGGGTCCCTTCTGGAAAACCAGGAACTTGCAAAGTTCAGCTGTCCATCCCTGAAGATCCCAAGGCTGCAGACAGACAACTGGACATACCTGCCCATCGAGCCTCGCTGTCCTGCAGGGTTTGGCCCCTCTGCTCCTGTGGGAAATGCTGTCTGGAGCCTGCCTTCTCCTCCCTTGTCCAGCTATCCCCTGCTATGGCCAGATCTAATCTAACCACCTGCTTCTTCGTGGCTGACTCACCCTCATCTGCCTTTGCACCTAGAGCCCAAAGGACACGCAGGGGAACATGCTGCCAGATCTTCCCCATCGACCTCCAGAAATATCCCTTTTGCCAAGTCCAGCAAGCCCAGGATAGTAAAGCAGTGCTCAGCTATCTTCTGCTCCCTACCACCCTCCAGCTCCTCTAAACCAGGCACTTTTGGGGTGGAAGGCAAACAAAACAGGCTTCCCAGTAGCCTTTCCAGTGCGGATTCTCTGGTGTCTCATAAGGGTTGAGTTCCCATGCAGCTATCGAGCACTCAACTCTCTTTACCCACCCACCCATTTTCACAAGGCTTGTGGGAGCCACACAAGAGCTCTTTCCTTCAGCCAAATGTAATTGGAACTCGTCTCTGGGTAAAAAACAGGGGGAGGCGGGAACAAATGGAGAGAGAGAGAAAAGGAGAGACACGTATGCACACATGCACAGGCTGGATCACAGAGGGCCTATTCCCTTAAAGAAAGGGGAAAAAGAGAAAAAAAATTAACAAAACAAAACAAAGTAAGACTACAGTGGCAATGTGCACCAGCTGAGCTGTTGACTTGCTTGTGTGCTGCACAGTCCCACCCCTCCTCCTCAGCTGCTGGAGATTTACAGGCACAAACAATCTGGGAAGGGTTGGTTCATCTGTACATGGGGGTTTCTACAGCTCCCTGAACAACACCAGCTCCCCTCCCAACAGCAAGGCACAATTTGGAAACATTTTGGGCTATTAACTATATTCAGATTGAATTTTTTTTTTTTAATAGAAATGCCTCTGTGAAAGAGCAGTGGGTAAGAATCTCACAGAGGGAACTCGGGGATTTCCACCCAGAAACTGTCCCCCTGCCCTGCCGAGAAACATGAAGGCAAAAGAAAATGGTGCTTGACAAAACAACAGAAAGCAAACTTATTGAATAGCTGTCACTGGACAAGTATAAATATATTAGTGATTGTGTCAATATTAAGCTGATATCAAAGGTGATTAATTTGATAATTGCCTGTGCAGAGGAAAAAAAAAACACAATCAAGTATATTGCCACTGGCATCTGAAACGCCTCCTTTGGTTAAATCAATTTCCTTTTTAACTTAATTTGAGTTAATAGATAAGTTATGGTGTAACCATAACCCAAAATCACACTCCCCCTTTTATTCCTTTTTTTGACTGACCTTATTTTCGCATTGGCCTGAGAGCCTGAAGGAACCAAGAGCTTTATTTGTCAGTTTGGAAAAGTCAAGAGATAGTAGAGAAATTAAAATTGTTTTGCTGAAAAACTTGTCCACAAACCTCCCCAGTGTCACTGAGTGCCACCTCCCACGTGTGCCAGGTCCTCCCGCAGGACATGCATCCCAGCAGTAGTCAGTGATGTCAAACTCACCCCGCAAATGGCCCCAAATGACATTTTTAGAGAGGCTCTGTTATCTGAGACTACAAAATTAGCACCATATAACAGCCTTGGTCTGCAGGACTGTTCCTGCCAATGTCAATGGCGGTGCTGTAGAAGATCAAAGGCAAAGCACAGTCCTTCAGCAACAGCAAACGGTTTGGCTGGTGGGAGAACATGGGGGGAGCACAGCAAAGCCAGCAGCAATCCCTTCCCTGGGCAGAAGAAGCCCCATGAACCCCAGAATGCACCAGAGCAAAAAATCATTCCTGCCATTTGCTTAAATCAGGCAACTTGTGCACAATTCTTCAGGAATATTCAAGAGATTTATCTAGAAAATCAGCACTAAAAGCATTGACCTTCTGCCAAAGAGTTAACAGCCCTGAGAGCGAAGCGGAGGCCTCACTCTTGCTGCGAGATTTCTCCCAGTGACACCACGTTCCCACTTGGAGACAAGTTTCTTTGTTTGCTTTTCCCCAGTTATATAAGGGACATAAATTTTTCTTGCAGAGAGAACTCCAGGCAATCTACATCTCCCTCAAAGTCTGCATCTCCCTCCAAGGCTTCTCACTATGTTTCGGCTTGAATACTACTGCTGTTGTTGCAGTTTTCCAGCTCCTGCCTGTGTCTGCACTAAACCCTCTCCCCTGCCCCAGGAAGCAAGAGCCTGCTCGACACTCAGCTCCCCATCAAGTGTAATCCCACAGCATCAGCCAAAGCACCTTGCCACCCTCCCATTCCCTGCCTGTGGCATCGTGAAGGTGAAGACATGAGCACAGGCAAGCTACGAAACCTTGGGCCAGCACAAAGATGTGTCCGAGGACCCTCCCCTGTGCAAGAGCGTATCAATGGAGCCCAGGCTGCTGCTTTGCAGCTCGACTCTTTTCCAACTGGAATCCTCCAGCTCCTGGCTCTGCTCTCCCAGCAGGTCCCTGATCCCCAGCCCCAACACTCAGCACCGAAGGAGCGAGCCAGGGGAGGCTGTGCCGGGAATTTCACAGCGCTGGGGCGAGGGCTGGGTGCTCTCGGCCGGCCAGCACCGCATTGCACACATACCAGCAAACCTCAGCCCGGCAGCCCCGGAAGGGCAACAGGCAGCCAGCAGCAGCTCCCAGGCCAGAGAGGAAGCCTTAACCCCTTCCCTGCTGTGGCCAAGAGGCTTCTCAAGAGTCCAGAGGCACTGGGAGAGAGGAATCCTCTCTAAGATCAAGCATCTAAATGCAGCACCACTCCCTCCCTAAAAAAAAAGCCCAGCAAAACCCTAAAAAATCCCTGGGAATGCAGCCCTCCTCTTCCCCTTCCCATGGCCTGATGGAGAGGCAGGGGACCATCCTCAGCCCTGGCCAAAAGCCATCAGAGCTCCCAGCAGCCAGCACAGCCCCAGGCACCGCACAGCCGGATGTCCCCTGCCATTCACAGCCCCATGTCCTGGATGATGGTCTCAGCAGGGTCCTGTGGGGGACCCGGGGACAGCCACAGCCTGGCAAGCCTTATTCCCTTCCCCAGAGAAGGGAAATGTTGAGTCCTTCCATTCACACCATTTAAAATCATGGTGCTGAGGAGAGTTTCGCATCAACACCACCAGAGAAGAAATGTCTCGGGGTGAGGTTTGGCTTCGAGGTCTGTCAGTGTGAATTCCCCATGACTCAGAGGCAGGATTTGGCACATGGCTGCTCGCACCCATCAAGAGCCAGCGACAATCCTGAGTGCCCAGAGGAAGCCCAGCGGTTGTGCCTCTCCCCAGCCCCTTTCTCAGCCTGGTTTGTCTTGATCTCTTGATCCCCAGAGAGATCTGATCTCTGCCCTCCCACACATGTTGGTCCCTGAGATCCAGGGTAGGAGAAGGTGGCACAGCACCTCCAGAGCTGGTACCAGCACATCTCACCTCTGAAAAAACAGCAACCAGGTGTTACATCAACCCATGTGAATGAACAAAAAAATGCCTGTGCCACCCCACTTGGAAATCAGCTTGGTCTGAACAGTCTCCAGACAGCTGCAACAGCTTAAAAGTCCCATTTATGGATCCAACACAACAGCAAACACTTTTTCTTTTTTTTTTTCTTTTTTGAACTAAGTGGAAAAACCAGACAAAGCCCTTCACAGCACAGGTAGGATCACTGAAACCCGGGGCTGAGCCTGTGGCTTTGGCAGGCAGAGAGAACAGAGGCTCAGGGGCAGGGGGTGTCAGCCAGCCCCAGTCCAGGCTGCTTTCCCAGTGGAGAACGGATCTCCCACAGAGATACTCAGCCCTGCTCGGCTCCCTCCAGCACCAGCCCCATCAGATCAGGCCCAACAGGATTAACCACATATCACAGAGCCAACAAAAGGCAGATTTACCTTTTAAAAAGAAACACATACACACACCAAAGACCATTTTAAAGGAATTGCCTTGGTTCAAAAGCTGCGTCCAGATTTAGGTTTGCTAAAATTAAGATTTCATATTTTTAATAGAATAGAATTAGACTCTTCATGATAGATTAATAATCAAAGGCCCACAGAAATGTTTCCATAAACGAAGTTTTCTAATTCCAAAGGAAACCATTTGTTTAAAAGAAGCAAGTGTTCCCCTGCAGAGCTGGAACTTCAGTAATTGCAGCATGATGATAGAAAATGGGGCTGGATAGCAAAAATAACTTAAAACTATTCTAAACAACCATGACGCTGAGTCATCTGTTTCAAAGTCCAAATGAAGCTATCCCAGTGACAGGGCCCACAGAAAATGCTAAGGTGCATAGTTAAAAGGGGAGGGGAGAAACAAAAACAAACAGTAAAAATAGTACAAATTCCTTCAGATACTACTTGTGACAAAAGATGAAAGCTGGGATTTTCACCCTCTTTCCAGCATCTCAACTGCACTGAAGCTCAGGGTTTTGTCACACCAGGCATCCCCAACACAACAGTACCATTGATGTACAACCAACACCAAATACTGGAGCTTAGTGTTCCTCTAAACCAAGTTAAGGGAAAATAAAAGCACTCTCTCCTCAGCTGGTATCAGCCAGTGTAACCCCATGAAGAACAGGGGAAGGAAAGACCAAACCCTGATCTCTCAATCTTTTGTACTCCAGCCTCACTTGTATACACTGCTATCACATTACACAGTGTGTAAGTCGCTGTATGAATGGCAAGGTGCCACCAACATAAATACATTCATATCTGGACAAAGGATCAGTCTGCATGTCAGGATCTTCATTAAAAACGAGTTTGTAAGCACTTCCCCTCATTCTTTTGGTTCGTTTCCACAAAAACAAAAATGCATCGTTGCGTCAAAGCTGCAAGGGTGCCCAACACGAGACTGGACCGAGCACTTGGTGCTTCAGACCAAGTCAGCTGTGCTTCCACAGCACTCCAGCTTTCCCAGGCTCATCAAGGTGTGGGTTTACAGCACTGGTATTTGCCAGTTGATCTAGCACAAGCTAGATCAACTAGCTTGATCTAATGATGGGTACATCTAATGATGTACATGTGACAAGCATGCGCTCACTCCAAAAGAGACAGAGCTTGGCAGACTTGGTCTTATCCAACACACCAAGTCCTTTATGCCCTGCTACCAAGACTAATTTAAAGCTAGTTTCAGGTAGATATGGGCACACCAGACCACAGGGCTTGCCCACACCAAGTTTACAATATGGCATTCAACTGGATTCACCTCAAACCAGCACGCTGTGGAGTGTGCTGATTCCAGAGCTGCATCATGAGCAGTGCATCCCCCTGTGTGTGAGCAGCCACAGGCAGAGCAGAGCAGGAGCCTCCTCCACTGTCCTCCCATGCCCTGGGGCACTGTCTTATGGCTGGGACTCCAAGGACAATTCAATCTCCTCAGGATTTCACAAACAATCAACAAAAGTAGGAACCCAGGAAGGAGGTGACAAAATGATGGCAAAGCCTGTGGGAACAAGCAGCCTGTTACAACAGAGGGACAAGTGACAGGGACAAACCTTTCCCCACGCACACTCAACAAAGGCCTGCTGGAAAGCTGGTGGTCATCCCCACTGTCAGCACCTCCCTCTCCAACAGCTGTTTCAGACTTTCCTTTTCCTCCTGCAAAAGATCCAACTGCCTTAAATTCTGCCTTGCACTGCTGTAACGAGGGAGGGCTCTTGCTTGCTGCTTACTGATGAGGAACCAACATCCAAAAAAAAGAAAAAGAGCATGGATCGAAGGCAGTCTGAGAGAGGGAGAAGGGAGAGGCCATAGCTTTTATCAGGCCAGCTGACAGAGCCAGAAAAACAACAGCCTGAATTTTAGGCACAACTGCCTTTCTTTAAGGTCTGCCTATGTTGCAGGCAGGAGAAGCCTGTAGTTGAAACAGGGTGTTCCAGTTTTTTTTCCTAGGCTGCACCCTGAGTTAAAAACACCACTGGCTGAAGGGCTGGAAAAAAGCAATGAATTCAAACAGAAAGGCATCCAGGAGGGGGATTTCCAAAAAGGTGGGGAAGAAACCATCAAAGCAAGATTTCCAAAGAGGTTGGCATTCTTTGGGAAGGGAAAGTTTTCCAAGATCTGACTCCAGGACTACTTCAAGACAATGATATCCTCCACGTGTGAAGCTGCCTCAGTCTCCACTTAAACACGGATCCAGGGAGGCAGGAGACAGATGGATTTCAGAACTAAGTACAATGGGAGATCTGATCCTCATGTCCCTTTTGTGGAGGGGATGCACTCTCATTGTGAAGAAGTCATAAAGCAAATCATCCCCTGAGCTAATATATGACTATTTTAACTCTTATCTTTTCTCAGCAAGAAAGGGACTCAACACATGGAGAGCCAAACTTCGCATCTTGATCACCACAATTTGATCCTCCACCTCCCAACAGCCAGGCAGGAAGACTGTGGTCTTCATCCTAGGTCATTGCTGGAGCATGGAAGTACCTTCCACATATGATGTTACAGCATCCTCCAGGCTTTTTGCAGTCTCCAGCAGTGCTGCCTTTGGGGGCCAGATACCTGCTGGGTGTAATGCCTGGCTGGGGAGATGAAGATCCCGTTGTTCAATGGAAGAGCAAAAGAGGATGAGTTGTTCCCTAATGATAAGCACAGTGTAGATTTGCCCAGACTCTCTTGCTCCCTCTCATGCCTAAAGTACATCCTAGGATGTCTCCAATTCTCAGGTCTGGCAGTCTCCAAGGTGCTTGTCCTCTGGCTGCCCCAAGAAATGAGGCAGCACTTATCTGTCTTTTGCAGATGGGTCACTAGAGGCAGAGAGACAAAGCCCCAGCTTCCCTCTACATAAACTCCTCAAAGCACCAGGTTTGAGGATTTCATGGTGTTAAGGCACCTGAACCTGGGCCCCGTGTCACAGAGAGCAAAGAACCAACTTCAAAATCCCAGAATCAGGGTCAGAAGCCCTGACCATTGTCCACCTTTGCCACATCCTGGCCAGCTGCAATTGCTTTCCTAGGTTTCATCCCAGCCTTCACGCTCTGGACTGCCTCAGAGAAGCCTCTGTGCTGCTGACAGAACAAAATTCAGCCTTTGATGCCATTGGCACTTCCTCCATTAGTTGCTTTGAAGATTAGGGCCAGAGCCTTAAATTGGATTCTGAAGCTGATGGGGAGCCAATGGAGCAGCTTGATCTCCTGGTGGCCCAGCCCTTTGGGGAGGTGAGTGGTCGTGTTCTGCACCACCTGGTCCCACCACACTGTTTCTACCTTCAGCTTCTGCTGCACTGCACAGAAGCACAGACAGCTTGAGCCAAGCCATGGCTCCAATACAGCAGACAAGATTGTCCCTATGCTGGAGGGAAGAAGGCAGTAATTTTGGAAACAAGCATTGCCTGGCCAGCATGGCTAACAAAGAGGCTGGAAAAATTTGGATTCTCCAAACCCCACCCATGGTTCATGGCAGCATAGTGACAACAGAAAGCAAAATGTCACTGCAGACTTCAAAGCCTCATGATTTCCAGCCCACTTGCCCTCCATCCTCAGCTGAACTAAGCTGCTCGTACCTGCATCCCACAGCAGCAGCAGCTCTGTGATTGTGCCAGTTGGGCATGAGAAATGTGCCCATGGCATCTCCATCTCCCCTCCTGGTGGGGAGTCCCTGTCTTCCCATCACACAGTGCTGCCTGACCAGTGGATGATGGGCAACACCAAGAAGGGGAAGCAAGCAACATGTAAGCCAAGAGCATCAGGAACATCAACAGGAGCCCAGAGTGGGAGCACACAGTTTTATTTTGGCATGATTTTGTTCCACTGTGTTTTTCACTGGAGCAGCTCTTATGCACAAAGGAACCATCTTTGCTGTAATCTGTTCAATTTCAGCACTAAATAGTGCCTGCAGAGTTCTGCACGCAGAGCTCAAGCTCTAGACACTCAACAAAACATCCTTCCCCCAGCCACATCCCCTCCTTGGCCCTCCATGGAGCAGCACACCTGAATTTCACCCACACCCACCACCCAACAGCACAGCATCCCCCAGCATGGGGGATCCCTTTGCCCAGATTCCTTCCGTGCCTTTGGAGACTGGCAATTCAAAGAAAGCTAAGAAAGGAGGAATAAGGATCACAAAAAGCCACAGCTCCTCTCCCCAGTCAAGCTGAATCCCCAAACGAGGAAGGAGATCCACGCACACTGAACTTGCTTCCAAAGCATCTCCCTCCTCCAGGAGCCAGGGCACAGGGGCAGCAAGACACTCTGTGCCGTGAAGTGACACACATCGAAGTAACATGTGGCTCAGTCACAGCAACTCTATTAATTTAAGTTAATTTCCTGCAGTTCTGTCTTAGTTTTCCAGCAGATTCAGGACTTAAAGGTTAAAGCGTAACCTTGTCTCAGTAGCTTGCTATTCGCTCCATGCAAATGTCTACCTACAGCCTGGTAATTACATGCATTTCCACAGAGCCAATCCGCCGTCAGCCTGACAGATACTGATCTTCCCGTTTTATTTTTAGCTCTGTGCTTCCCCCTCTAGATGCAAAAAAAAATTCTGTTTGTTCCATCTTTTGCTGCAGCCTCTTTTTTCCCTGGCTCACCAGCCAGCTCCCGGCTCAGCCAGGCTAGAGCAGGGAGCAGCGAGGGACTGCAGGCTGGGCAGGCAGTGGGCTCCTGCTGGGTGTCCTGCACGGGTCCCCACCACAGTGGCAGTGGGCAGCCACCTCCTTTGGGGTCACCCAGGGAATTTGTCAGCTCCAGCAGCAAGGAGTGTGTAAATAGGAAACTGAAGTGAGACATAAACAGTCCTTTGTAGGGGAGCTGGACACTTTTTCCTGGGGACATCTCAAAGCCTCACACATCCAACTGTGAGAAAAGGGATCAAATCTGGCAAAATTCAGCCCATATGCCTGTGGCTCTGCAAGTACAGGATTTATCATCTTGCAGATGTGGGTGGCATCCCCCATTGGCCACCCCATAGGGGCCACCCAGAAAGAGGAGGCAATGCCAGGAGGGCAGACACTCGAGGCAGGTCACCCACACAAAGATAAAGCTCAGTTTCCAACCCCTAAATCGAGCACACATGAGACTAAATGTATCTGGTGCCACTGAGGCCAGTGTGCTGCTCTCCTTCATGAGTGGCTCCTGTGATTCTGGGGAGGAGGCAAGGTGTGCAAACTACTGGAAATCGGTGTCCTCCAGAATTTTAACTCTTTGGGGCAGCCCCCACCAAAGGCTGATTGTAAATCAGGAGACTTGGAAGAAAAGGGGATCAGGTGGTTCTTTTTTGCCTTTCCTTTTGGAAGGAGTCTGGGAATGGGGGTGGATTGGGCTTTCAGGGTGAGGTCTGCCTGCTTCTCTCCCACCCTCTCTCTCAAATACATAATATAGATTTAAACCAGAACAGATTCATACAAACTTTAGTCATGTGAAGAGGGGAAAAAGGCACTGAGCATCAGAAGTGACAGGAGGAGAGCACTGGCAGTTGGTACTCCAGCCCACAGGGCAAACCCATCATGGCCAACGTCAACTGTGGGCCGCAGGGTGCAGCTCAGGGACATTAAGGGGGTGAAAAGTGTCTGCACAGAGAAGGGAAAGAAAACCTGCATGCAGGGAAGCCACATTAAAAATCTATTAGGAATTTTTCTAGATTAAATAGCTCAAGTGAAAGAGGAAAGAGGAGCAGGAATGGGATTAAGTAGAAGAAAGGGCCAACCTGTATGAGACTCCAGTAAAAGCCAGCAGAGCTGGAGCTGATGCATCTCCCCAACACTATGGACCCTTGTCCAGTGCTTATCCCTGCACTGGCTACCTCAGCCACATGGGAATCAGAATTGTGACTCCTACCTGCAGAGAAAGGATTGCTTGTCTCGTTATTCTTCCAAGGATCCTCCTAGTCCCAACGTCATTAAAAAATAATAAACAAGAAATTATCACTACATGGTTTTACATTTCCAAGGGAATCTCTTCAAACCTCATCAGCAGTTCCCCTCCTTTGAATTTTGTAACAAATAAAGCACACAACACTGGGAGGCTGCTTATCCAACATTCTTCAAACATTTTCAACAGGCATTTTGGGGCAGTTTGAAGGAACAGGGCATTTATAGAGATCTGGGCAACACTGTCCCAGTTTTCCCCTCCCACAGCTCCAAACATGAAGGTCAATCGAACACACGACCAGGGGATCAGGAGCCATCCCAGCAAGTGACAGGGATGACAAAGCAGGGAGTGGGGAGGGAAAGGTCCTTCACCCATTACAGAACAACAGCCAAGGAACAGAGATTTTGTTATTCACTGAACAGCCCACAAGCTAGGAATCAAACTCAGATTCCAAAATCCTATCTTTCTGCACCAAAATAAACAAATAAACCAACCAGCCAACCTGCCTCCCATCGAGGAGGAGCTGGGGAACTCCAAGGGAGCCTTCCCACCCTCTGCACAGCTGCAAGCCCTGGCTGAGCTCTGCAAGAACCAATTCCTCTAAAAACAACAAGTTTAGCCAAAGGAATTCAGGGCAAGCAAAGAGAAAAAGGCTGAAGCAAACCTATCTCTTTACCATATTCCTGCAAAACACCTTAAAATCTGTGATCTTTGCATAATTGTGTTTAAAACAACTCAAACCTGGCACTGCCAGCCTGTCATTGGAGAGTCACTCTTGCTGCTGGCTCGTTCACTGGGATTTGTAACTGTTTTTCAGTCTCCATTTTCCTTTGTGTGATTCAGTCCTACTGCTCCCACCTTCACTTGAAATTTGAAAGGCTGAGTACCTCCAAATCCCTTTCTTTGCGTTACACCCTTCTTTTCTAGACAACAGTGTCAGTCTCTGCCACACATCATTTCACCAAGGACTTCACCCAGGGCTGCAGCTGGTGTCTTGCATCTTGGACATCCCTGCAAAGTAACCAGCAGAATCCAAGGCTTTAACTCCTTTAACCTTTCTTCCTGCACTTACCCATCAGGCTCCATGTCATTGCAGTACTTTACTCCAAATCCCTTCCCACTGGGTTTACACTCAACTGTCATTGCAGTGCCCAGACTTGAACACTGGAAAAGTGCTGTGAGCACAAGCAAGAGAGAAGGAACAGGGTAACGTCTCCAGGGCTGTCTGACACGTGGCCTCAGCATCTGTTGCCCCAAAAACATCAAATGGCAAATCTTGCCCTTACACAAGATGCACACAGCAGAAGGTTTTAGCCTTTCTATGACCACAACTGGCTTAAGAGAAGGGTCCCCAACAACACTATTTAGACCAGTGCTCTCCATTCCTGTGGTGACATTTATTCCAAGTCTTCCAGTTCTTCAGCTGTTCTGCAAGAAGCTCTTTTCCTCTGGATCTCTTGGCATTTTCCTTGTGGCATGGTTATTTCTGCCCTCTTACACCAAATCCTCCAAGCTTTCTCTGTAATTCTTTCCTCTTTTACTTCACTGACTTTGTGCATCTAATGAAAACATTCATGATTATGTGGGAGAGGGATGTAAACAGTGACATTGACCATGCTGAGAAAAAGCCCACGATGGAGAATGTGACCCTTGGATGGGTGCTGGGTGCTCCCACCATTCAGCCTCCCCCTGTTCACCTACATTTCATCTACAGGAACTCACAGCAGCTTTCATTCCATGGCCATGTATCTCCAGTGAGAAGCCCAGAGGCACTGGGCAGAACTGGAATATTGTGTCCATGAAGTTCCCTTGGGCTGCTCTGACCCCCACTAGGCACATACATGTGCCATGCCATGCTTCTTCCCTCAATCCTGCCACCTCCAACAGCTCAGACAACACAGGAGGAAATTTTTGACTTCAGGAGCATTACTGGGAGTGTGAAATTGAGGGGAGCACTTCTCCCCTCATGCCAGCCCTGCTCTTCCTACCATGTGGACAGATGGAAATTGCCCAGCTCAGCCTGTTTTCCTACTTGAACCCCCCTTGCCCTAGGCTTTCCCACCCCATCCCACATCTCTCCTGTGTCCCAGGTGAGACACAAGCACCCATCCCACAGTGGGGACATCTCTGACCTGCTGGCACAACATCCCAGTGACAGCTACCTGGAGTCAACATGAGCCTTTCTCCTGACTTCAACAGCTGCTGGCTTCATTCCCCTATTCCTTGTGGCCTCTCTATTTCCTCATGGGCTGCTCTTCTATTTGGGAGCCCATGATTGTATCTGACAAGGTCTCCTAATTGTCTCCACTGATTTTACCAGAGACTGATTTTAAAAGCAGCTCAGTAACTTAGTCACTTCAATATCATTGCTGGATTCAGCTCCCTCATTTATTAATGGGCCTACTTTTGCTCTTTTTCCCCTGATATGGTTGCAAAATCCCTTTTTATTTCTCTTAACCCCTTTGGCTAACATTAACAAGCAACAACTCAGTAATATTTGATATTATATGTGTATAAATAAAAGCAGGAAAAGATCTTATTCACTCCTGTTATAGCTACTAAAGCAGGCCTAGGGCTCTGGAATAGCAACTTTACTGCATACGTTAAATATCTCCATTACTCTATTAATGCACAGTGTTGGAATTTTATTGGATGGTTTGGGTTATTTACCTTATAAAGTAACATGGCCATCACAAACCATGAAAAGAGGGTATTTAGTACTTTCTTCTTAAGTCTGCATCTCCATAAGCCAAGTGAACACAAGACCACAAAAAAACCCCCTGTATTCTACATGTTCTTCCTTCCATGAGAGGTGGGAGGAAAGGGGAGAGGGGAGCCCAGCAGTTATCCAGGCACCAACTCCATTGCATGTTGTTCCTCAGGAGGAAGTTGGACAGGCAATTTGCAAACAGCAATCCCAGCCTGCTTTTCTGGCCATGATGACAAAGCCAGCAAGTGTGAAACACCCTTCATCAAAAAGAGGTTTTGGGGTATCCCATCCTCACAGCCCAAATGCACAAGTGACAGGAAAGAAAGGAAATAAAAACCAAACCACTAATATCAAAAAGCACAAAAACCATTTCCAAGGGGTAATTTAAATATTTTGTATTTTCACTGACTTCTCAAACACAATTCAAATAATGCCTTAAACTGTTAGTAAAATTGAATAACCAGAACCACTTAGAAAAGTGCCCAAAAACCCCACTTCCTAAAGTCTTTGAAAGAATTAAAATAATCTCGTAAGTCAACTCAGCCCTGATGAGAGGCCACCTTCTCTTTGCAGGCTGCACTTTTATTTCCCTGCCTTTAAATTGCTGCTTCGAATTCTCCACAACTTGAACGCTCAGAGAGTGGCTCCAGTTCCCTGCAGAGAGATGACCACTGAAACAGAAGAGATAACTCAAAAAAAGCTGCCCCAGAGTCCTGTCCCCAAATCTCAGTGTTGAAGTGATGGAGAAAATGCCAAGAGCCAAAACCAGGCACATGTGGCTCGACATCTGCCTCAGTTTCCCCCCACTCCAGCCAGCTCATCCCCAGGGAGAGAAAGGGACGAGCAGGTGTGAAGTGTTTTTCCCCAGACAAAACCCTTCCTGGGGGCTGAGAATGCAGTGTGGCAATGTGAGGGGAAATGATGCTGAGATCCCACCTCTGCCAGGCA
This sequence comes from Urocynchramus pylzowi, assembly GCA_013397555.1. Taxonomy (NCBI): domain Eukaryota; kingdom Metazoa; phylum Chordata; class Aves; order Passeriformes; family Fringillidae; genus Urocynchramus; species Urocynchramus pylzowi. The sequence continues at coordinate 34,953 of VZRH01004701.1, read as the reverse complement.
GGGAAGGATCCGGGTGACAGAGCTACAGGGGGAAATCCTGCCCAGCTCCACAGCATTGGGTGACTGGAGGTAAGCTGAGGTCACTCCCAGCAGGGCTGAGGTGATAGGTGACAATGACATCCCTGACTTCGCCCCCGCAAACCCTCCCCACCCACTTTTTGCACAAAACAGGGTGAGTCCAGAGTTTTCCCATCATCCTCTGCCTCCCCTCTTTAAGTGCAAAAATTCCCACCGCCGCCTCTATTTAAACCCAGCCCGGTCCAAGCAGGGGCCGAGATGCCCTGGGGTGGCTTTTCTGTCTGGGGGCTGTGATTTTGGGCAGCAGCAGGGAGGCAGCAGCACCTGCTGCCAGCCACCCCCGAGCCTGCCGAGGCTGCCCGCAGACCGCCGGCAGCGGAGGAGAGGGAGGGCGGGCGAGCAGGCTCCCCTTGCAAAGTCTGTCCTGTGCTGTCTAATAACACAAGGTGTCATTGTATACCCAAATCAGTGCCTGGAGCTTTATTTATAACAACTGAAACACAAAACCCAGCAGGCCAGAAACGGCAAAGGGAGCGAGAGACCAGGGAGGGCAGGGACGCAGCCGGGCGAAATCTCCCTATTTAGCAGGATTTGCCTTGAGATTTTCAAGTCGGATTGAGGCTGGGGGGGACTCGGGAGGAGGAAAAAAAGATGAAAGGGAGGGAAGAGGGAGCTGGCAGAGCAGCGATGCCTCCCTGGCTGCGGCAAGGCGGCGGGGCTGTCTCCCTGCACGGAGCGAGGGGAATGCTTTGCTCGCAGCCCCCCGCCAGCCAGCAAAGGGAGGTGGGGGGAGGCTCCAGCTCCCCTGAGACTCTCTGGCTCCTACAGCAACTCTTTTTAAAGGTTATTTGTGCCTCTTCAGCCACTTTTCATCCCAGGAAGAGCTTTGCAGCTCAACAGCTGGCTCCAGCGGACTCCCTCCTGCACTGGAATAGGCTGTACCTGGGAACTGGGCAGGAGCCATCCCAAAAGGACTCGCCCAGCCCGGCAGGCAGCAGTCCCAGCGCGCTCCCTCAGGTGTGGCTCCTATCAAACCCAATGCCAGCGGCTTGCACGACCCCGCACCTGCGAGAGGCTGAGCACCCCGAACTCTTGCTGAACTCAGTGGGAGCCGGGGCAGCTCAGCAGCGAAAGGTCCCAGCCCTGCACTTACAGCATCGGGAGATGTGCTCTCCTCGGGTGGGTCCAGATGTTATCACCACCGCTGCCACCCCCGGCAGCTTGTTCATCTGCTCCCTTGTGCCGGAGGCTCCCGCTGCCGGCGCAGCGCCGGTGGAACAGCTCTCGCACTCTCCTCCGAGGCTCCTGGGCAAAGGCTGGCAGCTCTGCCTAAACCCCTTTTCCCCAGCAGCTGGAAAGAAGCCGCTGCCAGACTTTGTGCTGAAGCGGCTGAGGTGGGAGCATTCATGTCCCATTCTTCTGACACACCGTGGAGGTGGTAAGCAGCAGCAGAAGGGAAATAATAAACAGCTGGAGGGGATGAAGGGGGAGGCAGCGTCTTAAGGAGTTGCAGCTAGGGATGCCGTTTGGTGTTCACCTCCCCTGCAGACAGATATTTAAATCTCCAGGTGCAAAAGCCACTGAAAGTTCAGCCTGAGTCAGAGCTCCAAAATTTGACCCACTAACAAACAACAGAATGGGCCCCTTAAAGACAAATTCTGAGTCTGTCTTGCACTGAGGCCACTTCTGTCCAGCTTTGCTGAAGACAGTGGGAGCCAAACCATGTTCCCTGCAAACAAACTAGAGCCAAGCTATGAAAGCAAATTCATAATCCATAAAGGAAACTGCTCCTATTATCTTGACCAGGACTTTAAAATCTCCCCTTCCTCCCACTCTATCCCAGTATTGGTCTCAGATGTTTTCCAACTCTTCATTTGAAGAGGGAAAACAAAACAACACCAAACCCACAAGGCACAGGGGGAAGAGGGTTTCATGTTCCTTTGCTAGCGAGCGCTCGCCCAGCTGCACCCGCCGCCCTCAGCCCCCAAAGCCTACCTGCAGAATTACATTTGCAAAACTGTTGCCCAGGAAATGTGCAACTAAAATCTGTGAAATAAGCATGCCTGGAATCAGACGTTCCCAGTGTAGTTAAACGACCGTGCCTTGAAATCTGCCTCAGCGTTTAGCCACGCTGCCATGTACAGAGCTACAAAACAAAACGCTTGGCTTGTTTCACATCCCAGCCTCACCACCGGGACTCTTGTTCCCTGCAAACAGGGAGCCCAAACTCCTTCCCCGTGGGTTTTAGGAGAGTGGCAGCAGGACAAACTGTGAGATTGGGGCCCTACCCTCATGTACAAAGTCAGTGCAAAGGCTCAAGCGCAGGGCAGTGCCCGTGCAATGAACTGTAGCTGCTCAGGAAATAAAACCCCAGCAGAGGAAATAGAGAACCAAGGCACTGGAGTTCCCCGCCTCTTCCACCACGCGTGTTCCTTCACAGGGCAGAGCTGGTGGGAACACAACCCCAGATGCCTTGTTACAGCACAATGAAAACAAGAGCTTTTGTGGGGAACAGCAGGACCCAAAGGAATGTCCACCCAGGTCTGTCCTGGGGAGCATGGAGCCTTCAGGGCAAACAAACCATGTCAGTCCCCCATGGAGCATCGAGGAAGAGAAACTCAGGTCCCCTCAGCCCACACAAGGGCTACAGATGCCATCACTTGTTTTTCCAGAGGATGGCTCAGAAAGCCTAAACCCCAATAGAAATTTCTGACAAGCTATTTCACAACGGTTTGTCCTATATAGTAGGAGGGCAGGATTTTATTTTTTCAAGATTTTTGTAGATGGGAAAATATCTCTCCTTCCCTTCTTTGGGCTCACCATTCCAGTCCCACATCCCAGCAGAGAACAAAAACTTCCTGCTTGCCTGTTTTCCCAGCAGCGAACAAATTTTCAAACAACTTTTCTTTCCTAGGGAGACTGAGCTGCATAGGCAGGTGGGCAGCAGAAAGGCAGGTCTTCACACAAAACCATGGCTCTGCTGCAGTTCCCAACCCCTCACTTGGAGTCCCCAGCACAGGGGGGAGAACTCAGGATCAGGAGGCCCCTCTGAGCTCAGCTGCTTCCCAGGTTTCACACAGTACCTACACCTGAGAGGAGACACCACGTGATCCAGAGGGTGTTGCCTCCCCAAGACAATTAGGTTATGTTCGAACCACGACCTCGAGGAATCGGATTAATTACGGTGATGTCGAGCATGACTTTGTCTACAGGGACAAGTCATGTTTGACATTGCTGCCAGCTGGTTACGGGTCTGGAGGATGAGCGAAACTGGAACAGTCCCTCCCTGGGCTGGTTCATTGGCACACCTTCAGCGATAGAGCAGGTTTTGGGGAGAACAGCCTGTGTGAAAGCCTCAGCAAGCAAACCCCTCACCAGAGCATTCCCACACTGGGCTGAGAGGTCACATAGCACTGTAACACTGACACACACAATTGGAAGTGTAGAAATCTGGGATCTTCCAGCAAGCAATGGCCACCAGTGGCCGAAATCCATGGTTTTATGGAGCATCTAAACAGCAAATGACTTAAATTGTTATTTTAACACACAGATGGGCTCTCCTGGTGGAAAGGCAACTGGTCTTGCACATGAAAGTGCACTTCAGCATTCTTCAGCCTGATCCATGGGCTTAACTTGCATGCAAATAGCTGATGTTATTTCTCACCTGATGATATGTCCTGGCCAGGGGAGCATTTCACAGTCAGGCCAGTGTCACAGATGGATCTGCAGGCTGGAAGAAGGTCTCCCAAAGGGTCAGCATCTCCCCAGCCATCCTGCCTGTACCACCCTCACTCTGGACTGCCCATCTCCAGCCCACAGGCAAGGCTCAGCCTGAAGAAGTCTAAAACAGTACAAAAAACCTCCAAACCCAAGCTGATCTTTGAGGCTAAAAAAAAGCTAAAGCAAAGGGGAATGGGGGGAGGTGGGGAAGGAATCTGAGGTTGCATCATCTGGAAATACCCGAGTGCTTTGGAGATGTATGTACATGTTCAGCTTCCTACCATTTCTCTAGGAACCTACTTGGGAACAGCAAAGTGACACCAAAAGGATCACAATGACATTTGCCTGAAGCAAATACAAACAGCCTTGAATTTAACCCAAATGAGCCCATCTGCAAAATACTGTCTTGGAGCTGGACGCTTTGAGGCTTGGAACTCCAGGCAGACAAGTGGGGCGAGAGAGGTTTGAAATATAAATCAATTAAGAACTTTTGCCCTTTGCCTGGGCTGAAAACCAATACAGAGACATTCTCCATTGTATTTCAAACATTTCTTAGAACATGGAACTAAAACTGGGTTTCATTTCCTTCAACAGAAGTCACCATGGCTCCTTCATGACAAGGAGAGTAGATTGGAGGGAAAGTCTTATTTTCAGTAAAGCTTTTGTTCTTTCAGAAAACCAGGCACTTTCCAGGCAGCTTTCCTGAAGATGGATACCCGCACCCAGTTCCAAGAGATTGTTCCATCTGCCACCCAGGCAGGTACACTGAAACCCAAGGAAAGCACATGGACAGCACTGCAGGTGTGATCCCATTCAGGGAACATGATGCCCTCCAGAGAGTCCAGTTTCGACGTCAAGCCAGGACACACCTCTTACAGGGACCAGTCTGGGTCCAGCTCAGCTGAGGAGACACGAGCCATCCAACGTTCTGGGCTAGGAGTGAACCTTACCCATCTCGCGCAGCTCCAGTGGTGCAAAACACCCTGCTCAATGCCTTCTATCCCCTGCTCCCAGATGGACCTGGTTCTCCAGGAGCTCCCTTCTGCAAGGAGCAAGGCAGGAGGAGGGAAAATATGAAAACTATGGGCCTGATGTTCCACTTCCAGAGGCCACCGTGAGCCACCGATCCAGACTGGGAGTGGCCCGACTCGACGCCTGCAGCCACAGGAAGAGGATCCTCGCTGGGGCCGTTCCCTCTCCCCAAGCATCCCCCGGCCCCTGCTCCCACGCATTCCCTGGCGAGCTGCCCAGCCCCGCTGCAGCGCTGCTCCTGCCTGCCTGCACAAAATGGTTAACACAGCAGGAGGGCCAGGTGGCTCAGGTGTGCGTGCCAAGCAGCTCCCGGCTCACCTGCAGCGACTTGTCGAGGGGGAGACGCATCTGCCCTTTCTTGTCTGGCTTCAGTCTGCCTGGGGAAAAGGGAGAAAAGGGACTGGGGAAGGGTAAACACGGCTTAAGCAGCTGCAAGTCCCAGCAACCAAAGGGCTCAGCAGGTGATTCAGAGAGCTGGGGGCCTGCAGACACCCTGTTCTCTGCCTCCTACTGATATCTCTGGTGGTGGCAGCAGCCTGGGAATTGCTGGCAGGAAGGTGCTGGCTGCCAAGGCTGCAGAGTCCATCCAGCAAAGTCAGGACAGGGAGGCTGAACTACAGGGTCTGGGGTAAATTGTTGCTTCTTGCTCTGCTTCACCACCTCCCAAAGGACACAAGAGAAGCGAGAGAGCCCGGGTAGGTCCTATAGCAGAGTATCCAGTGCTGCTGCAGACACTGCGATGTCCCTTGGGAACACCCACGGTGTTGCTCCTGTGGAAACACCCAAGTCAGAGCTGACCCCTTCTGCATCCAGCCCAGGCTTTGCACAGCCTCAGACAGAAAGGCTCAGGATATTGGGTATCGATTCTCATCCAGCTGAGAGACAGAAAGGAAGGAGCCTTTCCAACTGCAACCACCCCACTGAAGAAGCATCCCCAGCCTTGCCTGGGACCTAGGAATCTGCCCAATCAGTCCAGAATATTCTGCCTGGGTGAATCAGCTGTCAGCCCAGCAAGGAGCCCCAGCGTGGGTCAGGAATGTGAGTGGTGATGTGAGTTCATGGAGCAGATGAGGGGAAAGGGCCGGACAGGGCAGTGGCTCCCTTGAAACTAGGCCACAGCTCAGAAGGTCATGTAACATCTCCCCAGGCACTGCTGCCTCTCCCCTCTGCAAGGAGCTGGGTTGGCCCTGTATGAGGAGGAGACTTGCCATCCCTGCAGTCTGAAGAGCCACTGGCCCCACTCACAAGGTGGGCAGGGCCAGACAATGTGTTTTGGGGAAGCAGAAGTCCCCAGTGCAAATCCAAGAGAGCCACTCAACTCATATTCCATCCTTTCTCTCACATTCCCTCCTTTCTTATATTCATCCTTTCTGGTGCACAAAGCAGGGTGTAGTTGCCTGGCATTATAGGATTTTTTTTTCAACTTGCCAGTCTTGGAAACAGCCAGAACTCTGCAAGTCCTTCCCCTTCCTGCCTGCCCTCTCCTTTCTGACTCAGGGACAGCCATAACCCATTGCAACCCCTTCCCTGACAGAGCTGCAGTGCTCGGAGCTGCCCTGGGGAGATGGGAGAGCCAGTCTGACTGGCTCAGGGCTCACCAAGAGCTCCCTGGGCGAGCAGCCTTCCTCATCTGGGAAGCACAGGGAGACCTGTGCTCCCAGTTACCTCCCAAGCAGGTCAGGGCGAGAGCCCTTCATTGCCCAAGCCTTTGGCTTAATTATTTTCATTCCTGTCCCCACACCCTGCCCATAAGAGCAGGGATGGAGATGCCTATTAGGGCACGCGTGTTTCGGAGGCGCTGCCCTGTCTGACGGCTCTTCCGAGGAGGCAAAGTGGCCAAGCCAGAAACAAAGGGTTTTGCAAGTGCAGCCTGTGAGGTTGAACCCAATTTGGTGGGCACAAGTAGTATTTGGGACAGGGTAGATGAAATGATGGGGCAAGGGGAGTCCCTGATTGCTGATGTAAACACACAGCCGGGTTTGCATCCTTGCACACCACTGGTCACATCCATCAGCAGGACACCAGGGTGGCCACAGCAGCAAGGCTGCCAAAAAACTCCCAATTATTCCCAAGTGCCATCAACACCACATGTGGTGAGGGCTAAACATGCCTTGAACTTTTAGCCTAACCAACAGAAGAGGAATATATAGACACAAGGAGGAAACTTGTGTGTGTAGGAAGGAAAATATCAAGATAAAAAACCCTTAAAGAATTAAATAAGAGGAAAGAAGGGCTGGGAGAAAACAAATATGGGCAGAATAGTCAGGCTCTGGCAGCAGTTAAAACTTCCATGTGTTTAGATTCCCGAATCAATGGTTAGAGATGCTACAACAAATGTCACCTTCATGTGAGCACCAGAACTGCAATTTTCTCATCATCCTTTTTATTTTTTTCCCTCCCCCTGTGTGTGTTGGAGCCTGTTTGGAGGACAGCCTGTTGGGGGCAACCCCTGTACCCAGCAGGCACAGGGTTTTTTCCTGGGTTCCCTCTCTCCTCCTCTTTGTCGCTCCTGCACACTCCCTGTCAAGTTTCTGGCTGATCCAGAGGGAGACGTCGGTCCTGCCAGCTCCAGCATCCAACTGCTCTTCCCGGGCCCGGGAGCTGCAGTAACCATAGAAACTGCATCCAACGCGCAGGCTCCGCTGGGGGGGCCGATAGGATGCTCAGACACATGCACAGACAGGTAGGGACCAGCCAAGGCTTCACCAAACCACCTCCAAACGATGCCCAGGGAGAGGGGCGAGGTGGGGGGAGATCGAGGCTTTTCTCCCTGCAGCCTCGCGGAGCGGCTCGGAGCAGTGTCGGGAGGGGTTCGGTCCCCGGGCTGAGAGCCGGCTGCAGAGCTGACGGTGCATTTTACGGCGCGCGGGGAGATCGGTGAGGTAATTGGGAGGATTCTGTTGCAAAGCTTTGTCTTGGTCTGCCCTGCATTTTATCTGCAGACTGGATGGGTACCCAGGGCTCCCGCTGGCCCGAGAAGTAATCAGTCATTAATCCTTCGGTCCTTTTTGCACCGTGAATATAAACAGGCCAAATCCTATCCCCGGCTGTGCTGCAGAGAGGCTTTATGTTGATGGCTCTGGCAGCAACACACATGCCTCCAAGGGCAAGATTTGGACCAGCACAGTTAGTTAATGAGCTGATCCAAACATTGCATTAATTTTACACCCTTCCCAATGCAGATATAACCCCTGCTTTTAGCAGCACAACTCAAAGTGGGCTCGAGCCACAACCACCCTTTCAGACACCTCACGTCGAGTCCTTAAATCCATGCACGGCTACAAAGAGGCGCGATTTTCGGAGTCACTGGGCACAGCAGATGCTCAGTGTCTATCAGAGCCAGACAGAATCCATTTCAGTCTCACGAAAGCAGATCAGAGGGGGTCTGGTGAAGGAGGACGGGGAAGTAATGTCTGCAGACACCCATGTGCACCCCATGGGACAGGAGGTGGCTGTGGCAGCCACACAGGAACCTGGGACTAGCAACCAGGATGGCAGATGGAGATGGCAAACACAAAAAATGGGTGGCTTCACCAGATGTTGACATCTCATCCCTCTCACTGACAACAGTCAGTTACTTTTGGGAGCACCACAACTTCACCATGGGGCTTTTCTTCTCTCTGCCCCTTGGCTCCATAGCCCAGCCATCATGGTAGTCATAACCATCTTGCTCTTGCACCAGGACAGAAGTGCCTGGCTTGCAAGAAAGCATAAGCACCTACGGGAAGATGTGGGGTGGGGACAAAAATACCACCAGTCCTGCCTTTTTAACACCAAAAAACAAATAAAAATAAGGTCACGCAACTGCCAGGCTCCCTCCTTCCTTCCCCCTCTCCCAGCCATAAATACTCCACAAAATCCTCACACACAAACAAGCCGTGGCCTCCAGACAAAGAGGCCCAGCCTCTGAATGGCCACCAGGTGCCTATTTTGGGCTGTAACTCGGCTGGAGTGGAACAAGCGGGCTCAGCTGTCCTCCCTGTCCGCAGCCCACAGCCGGGCCAGCCAGGCCTCACCCCCAGCTCCAGCCCCTCAATGGCCCCATTGTTCAGGGCTGGGAGCTCAGCTGCGATGGCCAGGGCAGCCCGTCTGGCTCCCTGACATCCGGCTGGGGACAGGGCCCATGGTGGGCCAGGGGCCTCCAACACGGCCACGGGGGATGCCAGCCCCCTGACTGAGGAGCTCCACAGCCCCCCAGAAAGGGGAGGGAGAAGGGGTTGTGTCCTGGCAAGGCAGATATGAGTTGGGGTCCCTTCCCTCACAAGGGCTGGCAGGGTGAGACACGTCTCCCACTTCCTTGCATAGCTTTTGGGGGCTTTTTTGGGAGAAGAAGAGGGAAATGTGATGTAATGAGACACACAGAAGTCGAGCTTTCCTCTCCCACCCCAGAGGCAGGGCTTGAAATCTCCCCACTTCTCTGGCCAGTTCCCCTCATCTTACTCCCCCATGCCAAACTGGGGGTGAAAGAAGTCCCACAGGCAGCTCCCATCTCCAAAACAGGCCAAGGGATCACAGGGCAGGCACACAAACCATTGGAGCAGGGGCTGGCGTCAGGGCAGACACACTTGAGCAGATCCCAGATCTGCAGGAGATACCAGCACTCACAGAGCCTCCCCACAGCTCGGCACCCTGCCAGCCTGGCTCTGCCCAAAATCAGAGCCCTCGGGCTACAGCGTGGAGTGGCTCCAGCACCCTCCGCCCAACCCTTCGAGGACTCTGCTCGACAAACAGACACCTCCACCAGGAGCTGAAATTTTCCAAAAGGAATGATTGTGTCGACATTTCTTTTAAAACTCCCAGCAGTTTCTTCCCAAAAGATGCAAGCAAAAAGTGAAATAAAACCTTCCTTGTGCAGTGTGAAGGCAGCAACATCCTCAGCAAGCTTCAAACACCACACAAGGAAAAATGTTAAAGAGGCTACAGAAGCCCAAAAAGCAGCCCAAGGCATTTCTATGCCCATGTTCTTTCTGGGCCAGAAGGGGTGAAAATGCCTTAGGAGCAGTAGTGGGACATCGCTTTTAACACCCACATGACACACAAGGGACTGTGTCCTCCACTGTGTCACATCATAGTGTGCCACTCTGTCCCTGTTGCAAGGAATCCCTGCAGAATCCCACCCAGGGCCAGCCACACCAATTTAACCACGGGAGCCAGGAGGATCCTTTATCAATACCTGCACAGCCCAAAGGATCACCCACATCCAAGACATCCCCATGAAACCTCCCGAGCCAGCTCCATGGAGCAGCACCATCACGTACTGGTTGAACTGGCAGGCAATGCCTATCGATACAAGACGTGCCTTCTCTTTGCACAGCTCATTTCTCTCTCCTGAATGAGAATAGCTTTCCTGGCAGCACCGGTAGCCCACGCACAAGAACAGCTTGCTGTCTGTGCTCAGAGCAGTGAAGTCGCAGAGCAGCCCAGCACAGGCGAGCCCAGCGTTGCTGACTGCTTCAGACAACACTCCTGGTGTTTAAAGAGCAGCTGTCCTGGTGCAAGGCTGAGCAAATCTGAGCAGGGACTAGTAAAGCAAAGGGTGGTTGGGATTCTCCCTCAAACACATGCCCCCATGGGGGCAGGGAGACCCAGCCTGTGCAGATTTATTGCAGGAGATACAATTTAAACCAATAATTCTACAGCTTTTCAAATGGAGTATCTGCAACTCTCATGCTGTCCACATGGACTGTCTCAAAGGATCCCAGATGAAGAATGTAGGCAAGCAGTCCCCAAGATCAGCTACAGCTGACACCTGGCTCCCCAAAACAAGGGAGAAAGGCAGTAGGTAGCTCTTCTTCACAGCATGTCCCCAGACCAGACTTAGAGAAGACCACCCAACTCCACGGCACCATGAAGGCTGCACAGTCCTCTCCCTTCCACCATGTTCTTCGTGCAACATAAGACAGTCTTTTCACATCCAAACTCCCCTTTGTAAGGGTCACAGGGAGGGATTAAAAGAAAAAGCAAAGCAAAAATCTAACTGGACCATCTCTTTCACAGGCTTTCCTTGTATAATTTCTCTCACATTGGCCTGATACCTCCTTGTGCCACACAGGCCCTTCAGCATCTTTCATGAAGGTCATTTAGCAATTGTTTCTTTCCCCTGTATTGATCTCTCTGCCAGTAACCCACCTCTCAGCTCCCAGAGGAAGGTCTAGCAAAACAGCCAGAAGCTGCTGAAGACCTGGAAGAGCCCTTCAATGGGTCTTGCAAATTCCCGAGATGCTTCTGTTAAAGAAGTTTTGTGGGCTGTCCTTCCACAAGCCCTACTGGAGACAAAGGCAGCAGAGCACGCTCCTGCCAAAACTCCTCTGGTTGCCCCTTTCCCTGTAAATGCCCTCTCAGGCCATCCCAGAAGGGTTTCATTTGCTGTTGCTGTATCTAAGCATTCAGGAAACAGAGCTTTAGTGGCAGAGAGCAGGATGATGCTATTTATGTGTCTTCTTCAAGCAGGATTGCCCAAATAGCCTGGAAGCAACGTCACCTCCAGCAGCCAGTCGGACCCAGCGATAACCCCATGCCAGATCTCTGCTCCGACAGCTCCAGAAGATGATTCACCAAAGAGATATTCAACCCGGGATCTCCCTATCCGGAGGGAATACCCAGTGATCTGATCTCTCAGACACTATATTTTACTCAGCATTTAACATTGGCAAAACACTTGATAGGACCCAGAGGGATTTCTGCATCTGCTGATCCGCTGCCTCTTCTCTCCGTTCCTCTCCAAGTTTTCATTGTTGCCTTGAATTTGACTTCAAGCCTGTTTCTTTTATGGTGTGACGCTGATACGATCACAACATATCTTCCCAGAACTTCTAAACCTACTGACCCACTTCCAGCCAAGTCTATCAGGGCAGGTGCAGACCTCAGAGATAACATTCCTGCAGCCACAGAGAGATCGTGGGATGGGCTGGGGCTCAAACTCGGCTTAGACATCACATAACACACACAGAGTGGGACACTACAGGTTTTTTTCCCCAAACACAGGGAAACAAAACAGGCTTCAGAATTAGACCTTGTGATTTAAAACCTAACTGCTAGACAAAGCCAGAGGGATTGGGCTTTGCAGACTCCAATGCCTGCAAAGCAGCACATCCAAAACCTTTCATCTACAAGACCAGAAGTGAGGTGAGACCCCAGGCTTCAAGTGACAGCTGGAGGGGCTGTTTCTGAGCCAGCCACATCACAGTAGCCACCCCTCTCCCAGCAGAGGAGATGTGCACTGGTAGCAGAGATGATGCTGCAATCACTGTAGACACATACCCCACACCCACAGTACCTCACCCTTGTCCTGTTCCCCACCACATACCTCCCCAGGACCTACCTAATTCAAAACAACCAAGAACCCCAGTAAAGGAGTCACAGGTGCAGCACAGGAGAGATCAGGGACTTTGCAAACATCTCATGCTCCTGCAAGAGCAGGGCACAATTCCCTGAGCACCCTGGGAAGGATCATAGCCCATGCTATAGAACATGTTTCTTGCCAGCATAGGCAGATTCAGCATGAAAAAGCTCATCTCAGGGCAACCACCCCACAAACTGGCATCCTGGAGATTTAACATCCCCGAGGAGCACTGTATTGGGTTGGCATGGTGAGGGGTGGCTTCTCTGAGAAGCTGCTGGAAGCTTCACCTACCTCCAACAAAGCTCGTGCCAGATGGCTCCTGGACTGGCCCACAAAGCAGCACCTCTGGGAAAACATACCAGAAATGGGGGGGAAATCCAACAAAACACCCAGAGCACTGCTGCCAAAGAGAAGAATGAGAATATGTGAGAGAAACAGCTCTGCAGACCCCAAGGTCAGTGAAGAAGCAGAAGGAGATGCTCCAGACACCAGAGCTGAGATTCCCCTGAATCCTGTGGTACAGACCCTGGTGAGGCAGCTGTGCCTCTGCAACTCATGAAGGTCCACAGGGGTTCAGAGATCCACCTGCAGCTCATAGAGAGCCCCATGCCAGAGCAGGGGGATGCCTGAAGGAGGCTGTGACCCCTTTGGAAGTCCATGCTGGAGCAAGCTCCTGGCAGGACTTTGCCACTCTATGGAGAGAGGAGCCTATGTGGGAACAGATTTGATGGCAGGAATTGTGACCCCAAGGAAGGGACCCACAATGCAGCAGTTCATTAAGAACTGCAGCCCCAGGGGGGGGACTTGCATTGGAGGAGTTTATGGAGAGCTGTCTCCTGTGGGAGGAGCCCACACCTGAGCAGGGGAAGAGTGTAAGGAGTCTTCCCTCTGAGGAGGAAACTGGCAGAGACAGTTTGTGATGCACTGACTGCAGTCCCCTTTCCCTGTCCCCTACACTGCTGGGGGGAAAGAGGTAAATAATTTGGGAGTAAAATTAAGCCCAGGGAAAAGGGAGAGGTGGGGGAAAGTGTTTTAAGATTTAGTTTTTATTTCTCATTATCCTACTCTGATTTGATTGGTGATAAATTAAACTAATTTCCCCAAGTCAAGTCTGTTTTACCCGTGACAGTAACTGGTGAGTGATCTCTCCCTGCCCTTATCTCACACCATGAGCCTTAAGTTGAATTTTCTGCACCCTGTCCAGCTGAGGATGGGAGTGACAGAGTGGCTTTGGTGGACACCTGGCAGCCAGTCAGGGTCAACCCACCACAATCAGCATCCCGTTACATCCTGCCTCTTCCTGTGCCCAACCTCCCCACTTACAGCAGACACGATTCCACATGCATGCTTGATACACCAAGGACTGCAAAAAAGAAATCCTTTCTTGCAGGAAGCATGCAGAAGCCTGGAAATGTGGGCTTAACAATGCAAGATCACCCCAAATTTTTCTCCCTCTTTAGCTTCTGTAGCCATTATCCTGCATGCCAGTCCTGCATTAACTCCCACACAGGAGTAAGGTGGGAGAGGGGCACAGCCCAGTGCTGGATCTCTGGCCTGGAGGGACGATGCCTGACCCAAATCCCATCCCAGGTGCCAGACCATCTTTGCCAGTCCCAGTCCCTTACTGGACATCCCATTCATTAGGGATGGGCTATCAGCCCACAGCTCACAGCCTTGTCCAGCTGGCTGCCCAATTTACTCTGCCTGCCCCAACTCAGGGACAGGAATCTATGTCAGACGATCTGAAGTTATTATCTGATTAGCCTATTTGATATTGCAGTGCCTGATTCAATACCCATTGAAATCAAAGGCCCCTTGATCTCAACAGGCACTAAATCAAGCCCTGGCTCCCTCCAGCCGAGCACAGCCATCCTGTCTTCCCCAGTTACTCCAGAAGCCCAGGCCACTGCTGCATAATTAGAGGGCACAATGCTGGGTTTAACCCAGTGCACCAACATGGCTTTTCTTATCAGCTGTGAATTTCCCCTTGCTTTGGACTTCGTTCCAGAGGAGTTAAGTGCTATTAAAAGCTTCTGTAACCATAGAATCATAGAATCGTTTAGGCTGGAAAGGACCTGTAAGATCATCAAGTCCAACCATTAGCCACTCACATCTGAGGATCTCCAAGCACTGCAGAGACACCAGCAAGTTATGTTAGCAGCTCTCCTAGGAGAGTTTGAGCAGCTTTTAATACAAGGCAGAAATGGAAGCACTGGGCGATTAAATTGGTTCTATCCCAAAATGTCCCTGGGCTCAGTTGCCATCTTATTTTCAGAGCAGAAGCAAGTCAGAACCAACTACCCCAAGCCACAGGGCTGCAAGAGAGCAGGAACCTGGCCCATTGCACACAAGCTGCAATTTGAGATGCTATTTATTTTTCTTTTGCTCATTCAGTAGCAGAGCTGCCCGTGTTAGCAGCCACGTCAGTTCTTGGCTCCACAGGGCCCAGGCTAAAAGACAAAGCAGCAAAGGGAAGAGGAAAGTGGAAAGTGCTCCATACTGTGTAAACAAGTCAGGGATAATTTCTGGGAAGCTGGCACATGTCCCTGATGTATTCTGGAGCAAAAGGGGACACAAGGTCCCAGCCTTGCCACCCTCTGGAGACATGTTCCTCAGTTCAGCCTTTTGCAAAACAAATTTGAGGCAGCAGGAAGACATCCACCTGTATCTGGCTACATGTCAATGAGCCTTGGAGACTGATCCCAGAAACCCCAAAAGGCAGTAAAAGAATAGGAAAGGGAGACTCAGAGCTCCCCTCCAACAACATTACCCTGTGCCCATCTTCTAAAATGTCCTAGAACAGGGGCTGGGAAACAGCTCAGGAAGGAATGCTGCTGCCTCCAGCACAAGAGATTCACCATGTGCTGCTCCAGCAACAGCCAAGTAAAAATTGTTGCACGAACAAGGAGAGAGGGATGGGGCTGGGCAGCAAGCAGGATACACCCTCCCTCACTAGAACAATCACTTCCTGTTCCACTCTGCCAAGAGCAGGAAAATCCCTTCCATAAATAAAACAAACAAACAAATAAAATAAAATCCTGAGTTTGGGGAAAAGGAGAAAAATCCAGTGCTAAACCAAAACAGCACGTTTCTGGGCCCTGCCAGTTGGCAGCAGGGCTAAGCAGCAGGAGCAGCAAGCAGTGGAGTTCACAGCAATGAGCACTGGGAGCTGTGGGGAGGGTGGTTTATAGGCCAAAAAGCAGCTTTATAAAAATGGATCTTTAAATATTTGCTCTGACGTTTCTTGAGTCCCATCTGCTGTGGTGGTTAAACGCTCACAGTCCTCGCATGTGTCCAGGTCCTGCAGCAGTTTGGGGAGAGGGACAGCACCAATTCCCAGCCCACATCCAGGGTCTCCAAGCACAACACTGGCATTTCCATGCAAACCCAGCCCCTTCCTATCTGAGCTGTAGAAGAAACAGATGTGGAAAAGAGTAACTCCTTTCCCACCTCTCAAAGAGAAATGATAACACCAAGTGAGCCAAAATCCTCAGATCTACTCATTTTGGTGATGATGGAAACATCACCTTCTAAACCAGCTAGTCCAGAATAAAGAGTCAGGGGGTGGCAAATTGAGCAAGTATCATCATAAGAGGCAACCCTGTTGTCTGTCCTAGGGGTCTGCAGCCTGGACACAAAGACCCTCCAGGCTACCTCTGGCCACTCCTGGCCCTGGGTCAGCCTGAACACCAAAGAGCAGCAGGGAAAAGTGGTTCTTACATAGCAGATCTGGCACAACCGGCTTCTCAACCAACTCTCTATATGGCTAAAAGAAACATGACTCCTTAGCAAAGGCTTTTGGCTGGGTTTTCCACCCCCAGTCTTCCTCCCTTTCTGTGTTCATGGACTCTGCTCCTCCCAGTACAGAGACCCTCCCAGTGCTTTCAGAAAGGCAGCAGCTGCCAGCATCAGAGAGTCCCAGGATGCTCTTTCTCACTCCTGCATGGGATTTTGGGGTGACCAAAGGCAGTCTCTCACAGTGCCCCACAGCTCTTCCTGTCCAAGGATAGCATTCAGGGCTGGGAGCAGGTGCCTGATCAAGCCCTTGTGGGGTTTCAGCCTGGACAGAAATGTTGCTTCGATGCCTGGAGCAGGCAGGCAGTGCAGGCAGGACATCACAGTCACCTCCCAGGAACAGCTCAGCACCATGCAGGGAGCAAAGGAACATGATTCAGGCACAATTTCTTGCTCAGAATTGGCCTGAGCCTGCCCACGTCCAGCCTCTTTTGTAAGCTGAAATCACAGGGTTTCTGAAGCTCCTTCACTCTAGGAGAGCAAACAGCTGCAGCAAGCTGGATTCCTGACCACGCTGCTGTAGGGCCTTCATTTCCCAACAACTGCCTGTCTCGGGCTGAGAAGTGCTGGATGACCTTCCCTGCACAGCACCCAGCCCCACCTGCACTGACCTGCCTTCCCCCAGCACCCTTCTGGGTGCAATGCCCACCCCTCCTCCAGCCCCTAACACACTCCTTCACTTATGAAGAGCCTAAAGGTGCCTCTACAGCTCAGGGAAGCAGCATTCAGGCTGCTTCATTTTCTGTTCTCCTCCTCCTCTGGCTCTTCACTGAGGCACAAGAGCCTTTTCTGCACCCCGCGCTGCTGAGCAGCCTCCACCTCCCCAGCTCCAGAAGTCTTTCCTCTCTCTGCCTTTGCACTGGATCTGCTCAGCAGCTCAGAAGCAGCCTGCATGAAAGGTACTGACAAAATAAAGTTGGATTGTACTGCATTATTGAAAAAGTGACCTCCAGTGGTCAATAAAGCCTTTGCCCACCGTTTCCAGGCAGCGGTGCCTGTTGTCAAGCTCTGCCGCGGTTCAGCAGGACGGCGGCTCGTCTCTCCCAGTCCCAGCTCCCACGGGTGGCTCGTTAAAACTCAGACTCTGCACTTTGGTAACGAGGAGCTCAAAGCACTTTAATGCACGGATGCAATCACGAATGCAAACAGGCTGCAGGCAAGAGAGCAGTGTAAGAGCAGGCTGTTCCCCAGCCCCAGCCCTACAGCAACTGGCTTTAGGCGAACGCACAGGGTCTGATAAGAGAAGTTGGCAGAAGGCAACTTCTGTGTCAGTTCTAGGATGAGGCATTTTTCAGTTTTGCTGCAAACCCTCAGCCACACTGTGTGGGGAGAGGGAAAGGGTTTCAAGGGACACCATTCCCTGTGTCTCAGCAGCGCTGAGCTCAGCACCTGAACCAGGAGGAGGCTGATGGACCTCATGCAGGTGGCACACAGGTTCCCCTCCAAGATGCCCTCTGCTGTGCCGCAACATTCCCACTCTTTTCACATTTGATTTTTATGAACAACTGCACAAACAGCTTCCTTCCTCCCTCCCCTACCCCAGCTACAGAAGGCAGCAGGATCCTGGCACATTTATCTTAACCTTTTGGTGGAATGGCTACCTCCCTTCCTCACTGTGTGGTTCACAGACCCAGAATCGAGAGAGGGGAATTGCTGTTCCCCTTAGTAGGCACCCCAGCTCTCTCCTCTGGCTCTGCTCACATGGTTCTTGCAGCCAGCAACTGGTACATGGCATCCCTTCCAAGAGGGTAGGACCAAGTAGCTCCAGCTGAAATAGTGATTTCAGTGCTGCTCTCCAGACTTTAGCATCTGGCATGGCTGTGGCGCCAAGGGCAGGACACCTTCAGGCAGAGCCAGGCAGTTATTCTGTTGTGCAGCACATTGCAAGTTCCCTGAGGAGAAGTGGACCATGACATTTGGTGGGCTAAAATCATAAGGCTAAACTCCATAGTCTGCAACAAGAGGGGATGGGTCAGGAAGAAGGGAAGAAGATGGGACCCAAGCTTTTGGGATGCCAGTACAGCCAAGCCCCAGCTGCCTCAAGACTGCAATGCCCTTCTCCTCCTGCCATGGATGGGTGGGCTCACCTCATCAAGTAGAGACCTCATACAAAGCTTGGCATGGTCCTGACATGCCATTGTCACAGGCAATGCCGCAGTTATTTGTCCTCCTGAGACATAGAATACATCAGCAGCTCCTTGAAGTATTTCCCATGAAACATCTCTGAGCTTAACCTTATGGGGCAGTCACAGAAAGGGGGCTGTTCTGAGCTGCTGCGAGCTCCCACTGGGACACGTCACACCATCTGGTCATAAAACCCCTCTTCTACTTTCTGTTGGCATGGGGTCATTCCTGGTGAAAGCAGCTCTGGCAAGAGCACCTTCCCCTCCCACCCCACAGGAAGAGATAAAGGATGGTGTTGGGGGCTGGAATTTCCCTTGCCTCTTTACATGGTGCTGAAGTACAAGCTGGACTGAGTGTCACTTTACACAGGTGCAGGCATTGCTCAGGTCTCCAATGAGGTCCACAGATCCTCCAGGACCCATCTGGTCACACTCAGACTCACAAAACATCCATTTCTCTCCAGAGAGATGAGCACACACCTTGTGAGTCAAGCCTGGGTTTGGGGAAGCCAAAGGCAGCCGCATTCAACCTCCTAAAGCTTTGACTTCAAACCAAAAGCTGAGGCATACAGCTGGGTGGAGATGAGGGATGGGGTGGGATCCTGATGCTGCTTTTGCAGGTCTCATTTGGAGCTGCACCAGCACAACCTTCCATAAATGGCATCATACCCAATCTTTGTCCACAACTCCATCCCTGGCAGATCAAGTCTATCAGGTGAATCTCTGCCCAAGTCACAGCTTTGCAGCTTCAGGCTTTAGAAGTTTTAAATAATAATAAGTCGTAGCCTTGCATCTCAGATCAAGCTCCCTTTTGGATCATCCAAGCCCCAGCCGGGAGTGTTAAACCAGACAGGCAGGACCAGAAAACATTCCCATCCTACCTCTGCAAAGAGGAGCCTCCACTCCACACCCTTCCAGTCTGCCCCTGGGGTATCTGTCTGACAGGTGGAGCAAGGCCTTTGTTGTTTAAGGCAGCCTAATCCTGCAGCCCTCACATCAGTGGGGCCAGATCCCAGCTTTCTTGATTCCCCCAAGTTTGGATGGACCCTTCTTCATTCCTTCAAGCCTGAGATGCAGCTGGGAAGGGAGGGTGACTGCAAGGGCCAAGAGAGGGGACACAGTTCAGGGCCATCACACACTGCCAAGATGCGATAGCTCTTCCCTTTCTTCTGCTTCCCTCCTGCCTCTGCAAACCCTTCATGGCATCACCCAAAACACGGCTGCAGCAGGGCTGTACCTGCACATGTTGGTGAGTCAGAGCTGGCCGGCCAGATAGACACGCACCAAGCCCTCCCCCACAGCCCCTTCAGCTTCAGCCTCCTTGACATGCCCTCACCAGCAGTTTAAAGAGGGTTTCCCCCCTCCACCCCCTTTTTCTTTTCTGCTCTTTTTTGTCTTCAGTCCTCCTGGTGGGTGGGGAAAATCCCGGGTGTCAAACTTCAAAAGGGAAGCCTGAGTTCACATTGCATTCAGGTCCAATGCGCTGCCTCACCACAGGCTGCTGCCCACACCCACACCCGCGGCTGGCAGGAGCTCGCGTGGGGCCGAGGATGGACCACGCTGCCGCCTCCCCTCCCGAGCCCTCTGCAGCAGGGGACGTCTGTTTGGCTGTCCATCACTTGTGCACCAGCTGAGGTAGAGATGAGAGCAGGGTTTGGACGTGGAGCACTGCTTGGGGGGG
>VZRH01004701.1:954-15223 GCA_013397555.1 Urocynchramus pylzowi | reverse complement strand
GGGGGGGGGGGGTCACAGGGCTGGGACTCAGCCCCCTGCCAACAAGCCCACCCTAAAAGCAGCGTTCTGGGAATTCATCTCTGTAGGAAGGACCCCTTACCTTCTCCCTGCTCAGCACCACACCCCTGACAGTAGCTTTGTGGCCCTACCACACATCCCATGAGACAACTTGGTGGCACAGAACAGCCCTAGGAATCCTCACAGCAAATATTTTGCTTTGTGCATTTGAATTTTGCTCTTGGTCTAGTTGATTTTTGCCAAAGGCTGTGCCCACCAACAGAATAGCCAGATCAAGGAAGAAAAGGATCACAGACCAGCAACACAGGGGCAGAAGATGTGCTCCATGTTGTACAGCCAAAAAGCAGGAGGCACAAGGAGGCAGCTTGTCCTCTGCAAGGGCTTGGGCAGGGATGAAGGCTGGACAAAGCCTCCCACATCAAATCTGCTGTGCTGTGCAGAGCTGAGGTGCTTTTTGCACCCTGCAGAGCCAACTTGGGGCAACAGAGCCACCAGTCTCAGCCTTGTGTTGGTCTCACCCACAGCAGCCCTGGTCCACACAAGCCAACACCTCTACATCTCCTGCTTCCCAGATTGCCAGAGCAGGGCAGTTTGGACCTGGTGCTTTCATAACAAACCTATTTTCTTTCCTTCAGTCACCTGCAACAAAGGAAACCAGGCACACAGACAGTCAAAGGAGATGTAGCATCTCTTTGATTTTCTATTGTATTTCTGAATAGTAAGTTAAAGCCTATTCACAGTTGATTTGGTTCTGTTTTCAGTAGCATGAGACCCTCAGCTCATGGGGAGATGAGCTCTCCCACAGAAGAGCTGGCAGGAGCCAGTCTTGCAGAGTTAGGAGCCAGGCTCTCAAGTCCTGAGAAGTGAGTCAGAAACCCAACACAGAGCAGAAAAGGAGGATGCTCAGTGCACAAGAGCCCAGACCTGTCTGCTCACACCACAAGCCATAGTCAGGGATTGGAAACAGCTTCACTCGCTGCCAGGAGCGGAGAGAAACGTCAGAGCAGCATTTTGTTGGAAGGGGATGAGCAGGAACGTGGGAGGATGTGTTGATGCTCCCTCCCCAGAGAAAAGGACACAGTTTTCAGTGAGAAAAAGCTGCACCATTGAGGATGGGAAGCACTGGACAGGGAGTGCTGCAGGCTCTGCTGGTGTCCAGGATATATCAGGGCAGCTCTGACACCCAGGCTGACATGCAGAATCCCTGGCAGCCCACCTCTGCCTGCCAACCACCACCTTACCAGTATATGCACCACGATTTCAGTCCCACTCTCCTCAGCATTGTTTGGATGCAGTGTCCTTAGCCATGGCAGCCAGCACTGCCTGGGGAGAGGCTCTTACCCCACCTCCACTGCTGGGCACACAGGCTCTCAAGCACCTGTGTGGAGCATAGGACCAAATACTGGAATGAACAGGATACCAGCCTACTAAAAGCCTTGAATAATGATTTCTGTACACAGCGCCAGCAATGCAGTTGGGGACACACATCCACTGTGGATACCTGCTCTCAAAATACCTCCTGCAGGCTCAGTTCCACCAAGATATTCACCTCCAGCAAGGTGCTCAGCTCCACCAGCCTACAGAGACAGCTGGGCACAGAGAAACAAGCAGCCTCACTTTCCCACACAGCCCAGGGTGCCCAGAAAATATTCAACCTGTGTCTAACACATGAAAAACATTTATTTGATTGCATTTATCCTCTGTCCCCCTCCAGGTAAGCAGGGACCTCCAAAAATCCCACCATGCAGATGTGGAGAGGATGCTTTGAGCAGTACCCTGTTGCAGTGGAACAAAGCCCTGCTCCAGGATAGCTGGGACAAACCTTGATTTTAAGAAAGCGCTGAAGTTGCACGGAGCATAAGAGAAGGAACAGCCTTGCAAGTGAGGCGTTCCCAAGGAGCCACAGGGCAGGAGGTCCCCAGCATCCCCCCAGGGCTGTCCCCAGAAAACCCTTCAGCCCTCACAATGCCCTTCTGAAGGGGCTTTCACTGCAGGACACTGGCAGGAGGCCAGGAGCTGAGGGAAGGGGGATGCTGTTCCTCCAGCCTGTGAGCCAAGAGGGATGCACGTGACGAGGTGTTGGCTTGGATTTCCAAGCCCTGAGAGAGCACCAGCTGCTCCTGCCCATCCCTTCCCTCCAAAGAGGCCCACAGATCAGGTTTCCTGGGCTGCCACATCCAGGTGAGTCCCCACAGACCTGGCCAATGCCCCCTTCTCTCAGCCATTCCATAGAGATGCCAGATGAGCCCTTCAGCAAGGGACTACTGGAGCATCCCTGCCGGCTCCAGCTGACATGTGGGCAAGGGAAGGCTGCTCCTCACCTCCCACAAGCCCAGAGGATGCAAGAGGTGTGCTGGGCAGGGACTCACCCCAGCAGAAACCAGATCTGGGCCGCTCCAGAACCAAAAATAACCTGCCAGCTGCCCAGGAAGAGAGGAGAGCCAAGCGCACACAGATCACGCACATGTCAGGAGGGGAGTCATCTGCATCCATCTTCAGGGATAACAGAGGGGAGCATGGGCTTTGGTGCAATTCTATGCAGAACAGCAGCACTGAACAGCCTTCAGGCTTTTCTGGGGCAGCAAAGCAGCAGACGGCCAATACCCCCAGGGTCCTGTCCTCCATCTGGGGAAGAGCTGCCATGCCTGGTTCCTGGGAGCTGCAGAGAGCACCAGTGCAGCTGTGCCAAGGAGAAGAGACCCCCTGCTCAGTCCCTCCTGTCCTCCCCCAAGAGGCAGCAGCAGCAGCCAGAGCAGCTGGGAGCCCAGAGAACTTGCAAACTCATCCTGGGTAGGAGGGTGTTCTCTCACCTTCAATCACTCCAGCAGCAATCACCTAGAAAGGCTCTCCCAGCCTGAGCAGGGGTGAGCAGTGCTTGGAGAGGGCTGGAGAAGCAGGAAAGAAAATCTGAATGTGCAAAACAGAGCAAGGAGGAACATCCCATGCCAGTCTCCTGCCAGAAGCTCTTGGTGCAGACACACCTTCTGTTTTTGAGGAGCAGCCAGAGCCCTGATCCTCACAGCTGCTAGGGAAGAGGGGAAGATAGATCCTTTTGTCCCTTGGCTTTGCTGTAATGGGACAGAGAATCCAGAGTTGCCTTTGAGATGAAGGAAGGCAGTCAGATTTCATAAACAACAGCCCTTTGAGCAGACCCAGTCCACATCAGAAATACATGTTTTTTGCTATTCCCATTATTACACACCAATCACTACCAGAACTGAGGAATAGGGTTAGGCTGAAGTAGAAAAGCAGCAGATATAATTTCTGCATCAACCCATACTTCAATGAGTATTTTTTTCCCCTGGTCATTTCCAATTCTTCTACTTTTCTTCCTTCTTCCTGCCACCAAGGCACTCCCAACTTGATGTTTCTGAACCTGTCACCTCAGAGTGGGATAACACCTACCTCCAAACCCCAGTAAGAAGAGGAAAGGAACAGAAATTCCAGGTGCAAATCACCTAGCACCTCAACTTCCTCAACTTCCTTCTGAAGGCACCAGCACTGCTCATCTCCAAGCACTGTTACCACAGCCCAGGGGAGGGCATTCCCAGGGCACACCTCATGGAAAAGCTCTACAAAATGGGGCCAAGCCCTCAGCAGGTACAAGCTGACCGCAGCGAGCAGAGCCGCAGCAGAGCTGACCTCATGGGGAATGCAGGAACGTTTCCAACCAGCTTTGGGAGGGAAACTGGCACAAACAACACAAAGGTGCAGTGCTGCAGGATGCCAGCGTTTGCATTCATGCCACCTCTCAGGGTTGTGCACGGGTTCAAGGCTGCTCCCATGTTTTCTGAGCCAGCCCCTCTGGGCAGGAGGAAACAAGCATGAGCTCCATGCTCCTGGAGCTGCAGTTCTCCCTTCTCCAGTGGTGGGAGAAGAAAACAATGTCAAACAAGTTTTGGGCTGTCGCTTCCTAGCACCTTGGCAGTGCTGTCCATGCCAGCACAGCATTCTTCCACCTCCTTCCCATCGCTGTGGCTGAAGAGAGAGAACGAGTGGCTCTGATTCCCAACCTGGGGGTAACAGTTCCTCTCCATTTCCCAGCTCTGGGGCACTGCACCAGCCAGCAGAGAACATCTCCTTCCTGCTGTCCCAGCTCCTTGTGCAACAAGGACCGGGTGAAACCCCTGCACAGGGCTGTCACTTCCACGGAAAAAGCTCATCTGGGCAGGGTGGAAGAGGAAGCCCTGGCACCTCACAGCTTCATTGTCATCTCCCTGGAATTGTTTGTGCTGAGCTGCTCTGTCCAGCTCTTCCTGCCTCTTGCTCGAAGGAGGAAGGCACCAGCCCATCTCCCACACCCAGACTTTGTTGGCTCTGCTTCATCAAGAGAACTTCCATGTCTCCGGTTGCCATCACTAAGTCTTCTGGGCCAGAGGGTTTAGCACCCAGCACTGCCCACTCTGCCCTACCAATTTTCATGCTGTGGAGAAAACCCTTTAACTCTGCTTTCCAGTCTGAGTCCCCAAAGCACTGACCAGGGATCCCTGTCCTGACCCTCAGCATCCCAAAGTGCTAACTCAGACACACAAAGAAAGCAGAAACTCCACACTGGTGATCTGCACCATCTAAAAGCCTTTTATTTCACTTTGCTTGCTCTCTCATTTTAAGCTAGCCACCAATACCTTGGGAAACACAGGCTAGAGAGACTTAGGATTTATTTTTGAGAGCTTAACATCCATTATGCTCTTAAAAAATTTATGCCCTTAAGCATCTCCACAGTGGCTGCTGAACACCCATTAAAAAAATTTCATCCATTGCTTAAGCCTGACAAGTCTCACCTTCAAGAGATACCCGTAAAGACCTGACAAGACCACTCAGCTTGAGCCCTGGGCTCCTAAGACCTGACCATACCACAAACAGCCCTGGGAAAGACATTATCCCCCAAGAGAGCGAGACACCAGAGGTGAGGTTTATATCCCAGAGCAACCACGATGCGCTGACTTTGCCTCAGACGACCGTGGCAGGACAGCTTGATGTGTCAGTTGGAAATGCAATTAACTTCGATGTGCAAAGGGATAAGGGAAGAACTGAGGTTCCTATGGATGCAGTTGCTTGGTTCTTAATTCCTCTAGCAACGCTAGCCTAGCGATGTTATCCACATTTCATTTCTACCCTTGCCAGAGTCAAAGTTCCTTCAGCCTTGGGGATGCCTGTGCATATGGGAAAGTCACACAGTGTAAAAAGTGCCACTGCGCCCAGGAGCTGTTCACAAACAGATTCAGCTCCAAGACCCCCAATCCACAGTCCTTGCTGCCTCCTCCAGCAGCTGCATTTCACCCTTTGGGGTTTCTGCTCCAACATCAGACAGGAAGGATCCGGGCTCAGCCTTAGTCTCAGCACAACTATGTCAGAAGCAGTCAGGTCGGGGGGTGTGGAGAGGTGCATACCACAGCAGCCTCAGTGCAGGGCTCCTTAGAGGCACCTGCTGCAACACAACCATCACAATGTGTTAGGCAGCTGTAAGGCTGCTGGTACGAGGCTCCCAAATGGCAGGCAAGGGATGAAAAGCAAAAAGGAATAAGCAACAGAGCTAAGACAGGCCTGTAGGAGAGCTTTCCTGTGACCTTCTCCACCAGAGATCTTCACCAGGTCTCTGTGGAGCCCGTAATTTCCCCCCAAATGCTGTATCAGAGTTCACACAGCCCTGTAGGCAGGTTCCCTGCTGGGCCAGGCACACACATGCACAGGCGCTGTTTGCAAGACAGCAACTTGCCAGCATTGCAGCACCAAGGAGGACAGGGAGTGAGTGACTGGACAGGTTTCAGCCCAGTATGCAGCACCCACCACCTCACCTAGCCCCTGAACAGACTCTGGAGAGCAGCCAGAGGTGTTAGACTGAGCCCCTACCACTTTCCCTGCACCCCAGAAGGATCCTCATTGTTCACTATAAAGGTTGCACTGGTGCTTCCATAGAGTGCTGTGAACTGGCACCACCAGCAAGAGCAGGACCCCATATGACTCCTTGTCTCAGCATCCCTGAGGCAACAGGCTGGCTGCATCCACAGCACAGTAGCATCATGGGCTCCCTGTAGCCCAGGTTCCTTGAGGGATGCAGCAGCCTCTCCCACTCCACTGTTTCCTTCTGCACAGGAAAGGATGTGATACAGACTGCTGCAGCCCAGAAGGGTCTTTCTGCTGTTCTCAGTGTGTCCAAGAGGTCACAGCTGCATGGGTTGTGCTCCAGCACCCAACCATACGAGTCCCTGCACACAGGGCAGCCAGAGCCAGGGCCAGGCACAGCAGAGCTCTCCAGATACAAGCTCTGACGGGCTTCAGCCCTTCTGCTCCCACCATGTCACTCATGCACCAGGAGCTATCCACACCCCAAGGAAGAGTTCCTCTGCTCTGGGTATGAATTTCACCCAGACAACTCCAAAAGCAAACAAGACCAGCAGCTCTGCCCACTACCAGCCATGCCAGACCAGGCACCAGGCTGGAAGCATTTTGGACACTATCCTGAACTCATAGCACAGACCAGTCAGAGCCCAGTTTCAGGCAGGAGCATGTGTTCCCAATGCTCTTTCCAACACCCACACCCATGAAGGAAAAAGGACCAAGTACACCCCCCCAGCAGCCAAACACCCAGGCCGTGAGGAGGCTGAGCTGCACCCAAAAGCCCAGGAGCAAAAGGCTCAGCCAAGAATGCTGGGCTCATCTCTGCCACCCAAGCCCTCCCCTTGCCCTCATGCTGGTGACAGCCCACGTGTGAACCACAGTGTGTGACCCTGGGAAGCAAAGGCAGGCCTGGGCCACCTGCCCCAGAGCATCACCCAGCACCAACCAGCTCAGCTGCCAGCTCCCTGCAGCACCACAGCCCCCCCTCGCCAGTTGCGTTTGGGTGGTTATTCCTGCTTTTCCAGTCAGCAAGGTTCCCGTGCTGCGCTCCACCAGCCTCTCTCCAGCACATTCACCTGCCAGAGAGATTTCATCCCCCTCTGCCGAGGCTCAGAGGGGCATGGAGGCAATGACCACCGGCACAGGGAAGCAGGGACAAAGCAGTTGAAAGCAGCCAGTGCCAGGCTGCCGCTGCCCAGCTTCACTGGGACAGATGTTCCACAGGCACCCCCACCACCATCCCAGTACGGGGCCGCACACCCAGCTGTGGCTCCCATCACACACCCAAGGCAGCCCCGGCTGCCCCACGGCAGGCGGGAGCTGCTGAGGGCTGGATGCTCCGCAGTCATCTCCCTCCAGGTTTGCACAAGCTGTCTAGAGGTAGCTGCTGGCGAGGGGCCAGGCAAGCCGCGGTGGCTTTGATGTGGGTGTCTGCTGGGCACATGCCAGGGCCGGGCCAGGGTGTTTAGCTGGAGGCACCGGGTGCTAGACTGAATTATGCCGGAGGGAGGAAGAAATCTCCAGGTCACGGCTGTGCCACCGCGGCATGAGAAATCTGCCGCGCTGCCCACGTCGTCGCTACTCCACACTTCTCTCCAGAGCTCTTTATCTGCGGCGACCATGAGCGGGGATGTCTCCCCTGCAAGGAAATAGAATTTCCGTGGCATGAAGAGCGCTGGGGGTTTCGGCACTCACACCCCGGCAGCTCCGGGCTCCCAGACAGAGAGCGCCGGGTGGAGGATGCTCTGGCGGGGATGCAGGACCAGAGCGGTCCAGCGCAGCGCAGCGGCCCCACGGCGGGCGGGCCCAGCACCGCGCCGGCTGGCGATGCCCAGGCGCCGAAGGAGTTACTGAGAGCGGGAGATGTCGTTAATAAGGGAGGCCACGCGAGTGATTTTTATCTTTAAAAAGCCCACAGCCCGGGTTGCGCGGCTTCGCTAGGGAGCTCGCTCGGGCACAGCCACTGCTCCTTTAAGGTATATAACAACAAAGTGGGTGAACACGCTGGCTCCTCCCCGAGCCGGCACATTCCCTCCGGGTCCCCCCGCCCCAGCCACGAGTGGCAGCGGGGACCCCCACGCCAGGCCCCGGACTACCAGTCCCGGCACACCCCGGGGGTTTGCTCCCTGCCGGGGATTGTAGTTCTGCCGCCGTCTGTCCTTCCATCCGCGGGGCACCGTAAGGCCACGCTGCTCCCGGCCGGAGGGGCTCTGCTCGGGAAAGGCTGGAGGTTCCATGACGGACGAGCAGCCATTAACCCTTTCGGAGCCTCCCGCCCGCTGCACTCCAGCACTCCTGGAGTCACTTTCAGCGCGGAAGGGGATCCCCAATGGGTCCCCACCACGCTTGTGGCCAAACTGCCATTCAGCACCCCAGCGTTCATTCCCCAGGTGAGCCACAGCTCCAGCTTTACTACAGTTTTTAGCCCAACTGCCCTCCCTACAGATTTGGCAGGAGCAGAGAGCTCGGTCTGGCTGCCTTCAATGCCAAGCGTCACGTGGCAGCCCGAGCCCGGGGCAGGTCGTGTCACTGAGATGAGCAATGCCCATCACAGGAGTCACCCAAGGGTCCCCTGCACCAGACACTGCCTGTGCGGTAAGACAGGCCCTGCCCTGCTCTGATGAATATCTGCAAACCACGGGGCAGGGGAGCTGGGAGGGGGAACAGGCAGGATTAGCCCTAGATCACAGGTGCCCGGTCTCCACCCCTCCCAGAACCCTACAGCAGGTGATGCCCAGCCTCCCCCGAGCCTGCTGCTCCCATTGCCAGCAGGGAGCAAGATTACAAATCCCACTCAGTCCCCAGCAAGTCCTGTCCTGCTCCACCCAGGACAGACAGGAACAGGATTTGCAGGTAAGATCCCTCATTCATGCTGGTGTTGGAGACAGACTTCCCAGTTTGGGTAAGGACTGTGCTCCAGCACAGCCTCATTTACAGCTGCAACTCGGGGTCAGAACAAGTCCAGGGATCAACTCTTGGCTACAGCAATAAAGACTGCAGGATATCTGACCTAGCAATTAAAACAAGGTCTCTATCAGATACCACAGCCCAGCAAACAGCACTGGTTGCCCAGGGCACCTCATGGCTCCAAGAAGTGATGCTTTGGGGCAGCAGCAGCAAGACCCCACAGCAGCTCCAGAGGGAGTCCCCTGGCACAGACTTGCTTTCTCTCCCACAGTGTCAGAGGAGCTCCCAGGATACCACATAACCCCAGGAGAAGGGTGAGCACCACATCTGTCTGGGAGGTTTAATGGACTCCTTGGCTGGTAGGGCCCAGGGGAGCACCCAGTCCAAGGTGTGAAATGCTCACAGGAAGGATTAGACCCCAACTTTATCCCCTCTTCCCAAAAGGGCAGCTCCTGAGCTTGTCACACACCATTATCTTGCAGCTTTAGCATCCTGCAATGGTTTTGCAGGAAATCAATGGCCTCCAAATGCCAGAAACAAGGAGACAAGGCACCAACAGCAACCAGCACAGCTGGACAGGTTTGTTAGAAACAAGGAGAAGTCCCTGTGCCAGGAGCTTTACAATGCTGCCCCTGGAGAGCATCACACAAGCAGCTCTGGGCATGAGATGAGCCACACAACTCACACCAAGACCAGCCAGGACACTGCAGCCTCTCCATGAACACCCACAGCTCTGTTTGCACCATCAGCAGCTCATTCCCCTCCTCAGCTCTAGCAAGGAACAGATCTGCTACTGCAGTTTGACCTGTGGGCACAGCAAGCCATCAGTGGGCTAAAATACATCAGCGCAGACAGAAACCCCCTTCTCCTTTGGGTCACATCACCAGCTGGCCAACACAGCCAGCATTTTCCCCCTTGCAGCAGGATAAGCAGAGACCATTCAGAAAAGGATCAGTAGGATCCTGGCAGCAGCAACCTCCTCAATTCCACCCTTCCAGGATAAGTCAAAAGAAGAATTATACAATTCCCATCCAAGGGACTTCCCAACACTCCAATGGGAGCATAGAAGGCACCAGGAGAGTTTCTAAGCACCACATGGGGCACAGGTGCTTGGCCACACAGCAGCAAGAGGCCATGAAGCAATGGCAGGGGAGCTTACAGAAGCACCCATACCCTACACAGTGGTTCCCAGGAACACAAATGAGTTGGTGAATTTAGGTAGGAGCAGACCAAATCAAAATACTGAGCATGTCATCTGTGCCCAGTGCCATGGTGGCACTTGGGAGACATTATACAGCTCCCCACCTAAAAGCGTGGAGAAAAGATAATTAAATTGATGGGTTTTTTCAGTATGGTTTCATTCCCTTTTTCTCCACAATGTTATACAAAGTATTTGACTGTGATACCAAAGCTGAGAGAAAGAGCTAACAGCTACAACAGCGAGGTGACAGCCCTACCCACAGCCCTCTCAATCAATACAGATGGAGAAGCCTCTCCAAGGGCTGCTGGCTTTGGGAGCTGACATGCCCCATTCCCCACAGGCTGCAGCAGAACCTGTGGGTCTGCCCTACAAGTCCCCCCAAGATGGGGAGTAGCCTGGAGAGCCAGGCAACATTAAGCTTGCCCAGCACGGAGGAGAAGGTGGCAGAAGTCAGCCCTGCTCCAAGAGCTCAGCCTGAAAACCTTGTTCTGGCTTGTTTTCCCACTAGCTTTGGGTGCCTGACTTGTAATAAGTAAGCCTGAAAAGCAGGCTCCTTTTCAGACATGCCAGGCACTTGCAGCTCCAGCTCACAGACCCATCTCCAGGGAGTCAAGTTCCAGGTGCACCCAAAAAACCTCATGTTTCAGCCAATACCTAAAGGCCTCCGTTTCCTTGTCTGAGAAAAGCTGGGCAGTGCCCAGGCCCAGGACTCCGAGGCTCAAGGGGAAATTGCTTTATAGCAGCCAGTCTAATTGCACTGAAATTATGAGATCAAGCAGTAAATTCACGTCTGTGTTCGTTGCTCTGGGTGGCAAAGCTGCACTGGCAAGTGCCTGATCTCCAATCGCTGCAAATTCACGTTTCATTGGAAAGGGAAGGAGGGGGTTAATGAAGGAGAGCATTGCCAGTTGGAAGTGCTACCTAAAAAGGGTTTCTCCTACTAGCTGAAGCAAAATGGTTTCTCTTGCCAGCTTGTTTACTCTGCAGCTGAGAGCAGCGGACCGCCAGGTTTTGCTGCTGGATCCTGCTGCAGGATCAACAGCTGCGAAACCAGCCCTGGCACCAGGACATCAGCAAGGCTGGACCAGGTGTGGTACAGCTGCACCATCCCCAGCCCAGGAGCAGCCCCACGGTGCCCACATCACAGGCAGACCCCGGGACCAGCATCATCTACACCAGAAAATGTATAGCTCAGCACTCCAGAGAGCAAATCCTGGGCCCATCATCTTCTCCTTTGGGGAAATAATGGTCCTCACCATGTAAAGGCCTGGTAAAAGCTGGAATTATATTTAACCAAGATGGTTTTACATGAACTGTCCATTGCAGCAGTAGGGTCCTTAGGGGCCTTACCCAAACCCCAGTACCAGGGAATAGGGATGCTGGACAGGACATGCAGGTTTTCCTTAAGAAAGGCAAGCACCAAACCCATCCTGCTCCACCTTGCTGCTTCAGAGCCAGAAAATGGACAGGACTCGTTATCCTCTTTAGAAAAGCAGAGCTTGCAATCGTGTGCCAAGACAGGTATCAGCCAGGTTCCTGTCTCTGGGAGATTTTGGAGTCCACAGGCCAAACTGAAGCAGCGTGGCTCTTGCAGTGCACAGCCCGTCCCAGCTCCAGGATTAAAGCCTCCGTGTCTGCAAACAAAACATTGGCACCTGCCAGGAGAGCCAGCTGGGGAGGAGAGCCAGCCTGCAGCTGCTGCTGCCCTGCCGGCCACAGCACGGTGCCCAGCAGCCAGCGCCAGGATCAGGCCCACATTTTACAGCCTTTATATTAATTACCCAGAGTCTAAGTAAGATTAAAGTTTTAATTCCGTCTTCATCTCCGAGAAGCTCCTGCTGTGCTCTCGGGTTTTCCTGGTGCCACGAAGCTTCTCAGGCAGTTACAGCAGAGGGCACTTCTCTGACAACCAGAGACAGCAGCAGCTCCTGCATCCAGGGCTGCCCCGCGGTGCCCAGCCAGCCCTGAGGATGCACAGCCCTCTGCACCTCCATAAACCCGGCACTGCTGCAAGCAGAGCTCTGCAAAACCTGACCCTTCACTGAAATCCACAACTCGAGGCCAGCTGGGCCACCCAATGATCAAAAAAGCAGAGGGCCAGCACTGGGCAGTGTCCTGAGGCCACGCTCAAGTCGTAGGTGGGAAGGTGAGCAGGAGCTCGAGGCAGTGTCTGCCAGGGCAATGCTTTGTGCCTGGCCCCATCTGCACTGCCCAAGCCACCCCATCACAGTTGGCCAATGGGCAATTCAAGCCCTTAGCCTGGACCTCCTAGGCTGGAGTTTTACAGCTGGAGATGGGCCAGAGAGCAGCAAATGCCAGCTGAGCAGGAGAAGAAATCACTGCCTGCGCTGGCTGGGTGGAGGATATGGCACAGGTTGGCAGCAGCAGCACTTGCTGCCCTGGTTCCCCTGTGCCCATGAGGACAGAGAAAATGCTGCAGAGCTGCAGCTGCGGCTCAGTCCACAAGCACCAACCCCAACAGCCCATGATGGCAGAGCTTTTGATCTCACTGAGCAGCAGCAAGACCTGGCTCAAGCCACCAAAGCACCCAAAGCTCAGCACTGACCTATGCAATGAGTCCAAACCTAATCCTGCTGCATCCCGTAGTATCTGCACAGACCAGCTCCAGTTATCACCTCCTGAACCTCCAGCTGCTGTGCAGCCACAGCCCTGGAAAAGCCAACTTGCAGACAGGGAGAATTGCAAGGGAGAGAGCCTGGTGGAGGAGAGGACAGACACAACATAACCCCCCATCTCCAACACTGCCTGTACCCACTGCCTTGAGCTACAGCCACCTCCTTGCACAGGGTTGTGATCACTTTTTATGTTATGAACAAGGAACAAGAGCGTCTTATGAGAGCTTGGGAATGCACAGATTATCATTCACCCTAGTTTGCCTGGCTGAAGGCAGGTTGTGGAGAAGGTTGCTCCGTGAGCATGCAGGACTTAGCCAGCGCTCCTGAGGGAGCAGTGAGCTGCCCTAGCTCAGCTGCTGCCCCAACCACCCTTCCACAGGAACAAAATCCTCTGTGTTGCTGGGTCTGCTCCCATTTCCTTCAGTGGAGGACATGGTCAGGCTGAGCCAGCAGAATATAGCCAGTCCAGGAAAGAAGAAAAGCCTTCCAAGCATCCCCCTCAAAGCCCCCCATGGAGCCAGGTTTTGCACAGTGAGCTGATGACCCCAGTGATCACCTTGTGTCACTGCCCCTGTCGTTTGGAGTTTGGGCTGCACAGCAGGAACAAGGGCTTCAGAGGCTTTCTTTCCAGTGGGCTCCCCACCAATGCAGACACGAGGCTGCCCATAGCCACTGCTAAGGTATGTGTGCCAGGGTGACCCCAAGGCAGGCACCCAGCCTGGAGGACCTCTGCAGTCAGAGGAGAAACCCCCCCCCGCCGCTCTCCCCTACCTTCTGCTTTCTACAGAAAGCCATTTCAGAAGCAGCTCCCGTTGCCCCGGCACTGCAGTCCCTTCCTGGCTGTGCATCTCGGAGTGCTTTCTCCCACCCAGACCCTGCAGCCTCCTGCCTTGAGCCCCCCAGCTCTTACCTGGTGGACAAGGGCTGCTGCTCTACGGCGTCACCAGCTTCGGTGGGTGCTACTGCTGCCCGGGCGCGGTGGTTGCATCTCTCGGTGACTGGGGCTTTTAAGCAACAAACGTGGGGACACCCCTGAGTGTCTGCATCCCCTAAACCCACCCCTGAGCCCCTGCAGTCCCTGACCCCCCCAGGGACCAGCCCAGACCCTTCCCTCACACCCTTCTGTGAGGAAGAGCAGGGGCTGCGCTGCCTTGTGCCCCAAGGTGGGACAGAAGGCCTTAATTAGCCCATAATTAACCCGAGCGTTCTCACTTTGGGGGACAACCATGTGTGATTGGGGCACTTTGTGAGGAGTGCCTGATGCACTGTCCTGCCCTCACGTCGGGGAAAGCCCTGACTCCCCTCAAACGCGGGGTGATGGCGGGAGCTCTACAGGCACGACAAGAGGCGTCCCAGCCGGGGGCTGTCGGGGCGCGGGGGTATCCGGCAGCACTGGGGTGCGGCCAGAACCTGAACCGGCAGCTCCCGGGGTTAGGACAGCCCAAAGCGGAGCGGGGCATCCCGCCGCACTGGCGGGGATGGGACCCACAGACGGTGCCGGCACCACCGAGGGTCCTGCTAAAGATACGCCGTGCCTCAGGGGTGTCACGGGGCGGGACGGGGCGGGGCGTGCCTCGCCCCACCCCCGGGGCTGCTCGGGACTGCCCACCGGGGCGGGCACCGCCCCCGCTCACCTGTGCGAGGGGAGCGGCGCGGGGAGGCGGCGCCC
>VZRH01004699.1:27290-37352 GCA_013397555.1 Urocynchramus pylzowi | reverse complement strand
TTTTTTTTTTTTATTTTCTATTTTCCTTTTTTAGAAACTTTCCCTTTTCCTTTTTTTTTTGAATAATTTTCCTTTTGGACTACCTAGACGAAGCAATCAGGCTGGGATTGGGGAGGCAGAAATGAGAAATCAGCAGTGACAGCAACGTGAGGCTGGCAGAGCCCTTTGAAGCTGGCAGAGGATGTGCTGATCCAGGTTAAATCTCAGTGTCCCTGTTTTCCTGGGATCTGCAAAGCCGCTGTGAAACTCCCAGAACTGCCAGGAGAGGTTTAACAAGGCCAGAAGTCGGGACTAGGCTCCTCCTTAGGCACACCCAGCAGCTCTGGGGCTTCTTCCCAGGGTTTCCAGAAAATGGAAAAATGGAAAATGTTGGGATGCAGTCTGTAATTATCACTGGTGGAGCAGCAAAAATTGCTCAGCCAGACATTTCCACCCCAAAAATTCCTTGTTTCCACCCCAAAAATTCCTTGTTTCCACCCCAAAAATTCCTTGTTTCCACCCCAAAAATTCTTTGTTTCCACCCCAAAAATTCTTTGTTTCCACCCCAAAAATTCCTTGTTTCCATTTCACTCCTGAGATTAAAGGCTGGCCTTGGTGATCCCACGGGAACTGAGCAGCAGAATTTCCACAATTCTGAAATTCCAGCAGAATTTCCATAACTCTGGGATTCCAGCAGAATTTCCATAATTCTGAAATTCCAGCAGAATTTCCATAACTCTGGGATTCCAGCAGAATTTCCATAATTCTGAAATTCCAGCAGAATTTCCATAACTCTGGCTACAAAGGAGATTTAAAAAGCACGTTCAGGGAGCTGATTTTAGTTAAATTATTTTTAAAGCAGGGATTCTCCTTTCGTTCCTCCTTGTTAGACTTCTTTGTAACGTTCTGGTTGTAATATTTTGGTTTTCCAGGGTGGATTCTTCTAAAATCCATGGAATTTAGGTATTGAAGGGGACAGCTGGAAATGACACCTGGTTCTGAGGGAAGTGAAATTTAATTTTAGTGAATTTTTGCTGGGTGAAGTTTCCATCCAGCTGCTGCGTCCTCACATTTCTGCTGGCACTGTAAATTATAAATACTGTAAATTATAAATATTGTAAATTATAAATACAGGGAGGTGCTGATGGGTTGTCAAATATAAACACAGGGAGGTGCAATTTACTGGCTTCTAATTAGAGCAATAATGAGTTTATCCCAAATTAATTTGGCCATTCTTACCTTGGCTGCTCTCTGCCCCACGGGGCCTTGGACCTGTCCTTGTCACAGAGCTGTGCTCCCGGAGCTCTGGCAAGGACAGGGCAAAAACAGCAGCAAAAAAAGGGGCAAAAATACTATTTTTGGGGTTTTTTTCTGAGCAGGGATCTGGAAATGAGAGAGTTGGAGGAACACTCTTGGATCTCCATTTCTCTAATTCTCATTTTCTCATTGCTGGACGTATTTTTCACATATTTTCTCATATTTTCTCATATTTTCTGGGACGTGTAAAGAATTCCTGAGCTGCAGCCTGGCTTTGCTGGGTTTGAATTTTAGATTTTAATTGCTGCACAGACTCGTAGCCCTGTTTGTGTCCCAGAGCAGGAGGAGGAAAGGGACACCCAGGACGCTCCGTAATTCCAAGGAAAAGCGATTCCTCGGGGTTTAAAGGCCCTGTGTGTCCCCTGGGGGTGTGTGTGACCTTGCTGGTGGCTGTCCCCGAGCTGATCCTTTATCTGGAGGCAGCTGCTCCTCATTCCTGCGCCGGGGAATCTCCTGGGAACGGGGAAGGAGCCGGATCCTATTCCTGGAGCTGCACCTCCCCCAGGTCACAGCACTGGAAACCTTCCTGGGGATGGGAAAAATCCTTCTTTGGAACCCAAACTTTGTCCCCAAAGCCCCAAATCCATCTTTGGAACCCAAACTTTGTCCCCAAAGCCCCAAATCCATCTTTGGAACCCAAACTTTGTCCCCAAAGCCCCAAATCCATCTTTGGAACCCAAAATTTGTCCCCAAAGCCCCAAATCCATCTTTGGAACCCAAACTTTGTCCCCATCTTCCCAAACTTTGTCCCCAAAGCACTTCTGCAGTTCAGCATCCCAGGGAGGAATTGTGGGATATCCTGGGTTATGGAATATCCTGGATTGAATTGTGGAATATCCTGGGTTGTGGAAAATCCTGAATTGAATTGTGGAATATTCTGGGTTATGGAATATGCTGAATTGAATTGTGGAATATTCTGGGTTATGGAATATCCTGGATTAGATTGTGGAATATCCTGGGCTGTGGAATATTCTGGGTTATGGAATATTCTGAATTGAATTGTGGAATATTCTGGGTTATGGAATATCCTGGATTGAATTGTGGAATATTCTGGGTTATGGAATATCCTGGATTATGGAAAATCCTGGATTGAATTGTGAAATATCCTGGGCTGTGGAATATGCTGAATTGAATTGTGGAATATCCTCGATTAAATTGTGGAATATCCTGAGTTATGGAATATCCTGAATGGAAAGGGGTCACCAAAACCCAGCTCCAGGCCCTGCACGGGGCTAGGACAGGGATTGTCCTGCACCCCCAGAGGCTCTGCAGGGGTTGGAATTTGGGGGGAAGGAGCTGAGGGCTGACTTTTATCAGCCCCAGTTTCCCAAGCAGCACTGACAGACAGACAGACAGCCAGCACTGACAGCCAGCAGCTCCTGAGGCTGCTGAGGGGAGATAAAAGGAAAGCAGCCAGNCCCAGTTTCCCAAGCAGCACTGACAGACAGACAGACAGCACTGACAGACAGACAGACAGCCAGCACTGACAGCCAGCAGCTCCTGAGGCTGCTGAGGGGAGATAAAAGGAAAGCAGCCAGCCCTGGAGGAGGAGGAGGAGGAGGAGGGGTTGGGTTCTCAGCCCCTCTCTGTGCTCCAGTTCTGCCTTTTGGGGTGCTGGGCTCTGTCTGAGCCCACCCTGGGCCGGAGCTGCCGGGGATTTCGGGGGGATTTTCCCTCAGGGAGGGGGGGAGAGCCTGGCTGGGCCCCAGGCTGGGCTCGCAGCTGACTCAGCGTGGCCAGCGGCCAGGGCTGGGCTCGTTCCTGCCCTGCTCCCATTCCTGTCCTGCTCACACTCATTTTAATCCTCCTCACACTCATTCCTGTCCTGCTCACTCTCATTCCTGTCCTGCTCTCACTCATTTTAATCCTCCTCTCACTCATTCCTGTCCTGCTCTCATTCCTGTCCTGCTCTCATTCCTGTCCTGCTCACACTCATTCCTGTCCTTCCTGCTNTATTCTGGGTTATGGAATATGCTGAATTGAATTGTGGAATATCCTCGATTAAATTGTGGAATATCCTGAGTTATGGAATATCCTGAATGGAAAGGGGTCACCAAAACCCAGCTCCAGGCCCTGCACGGGGCTAGGACAGGGATTGTCCTGCACCCCCAGAGGCTCTGCAGGGGTTGGAATTTGGGGGGAAGGAGCTGAGGGCTGACTTTTATCAGCCCCAGTTTCCCAAGCAGCACTGACAGACAGACAGACAGCACTGACAGACAGACAGACAGCCAGCACTGACAGCCAGCAGCTCCTGAGGCTGCTGAGGGGAGATAAAAGGAAAGCAGCCAGCCCTGGAGGAGGAGGAGGAGGAGGAGGGGTTGGGTTCTCAGCCCCTCTCTGTGCTCCAGTTCTGCCTTTTGGGGTGCTGGGCTCTGTCTGAGCCCACCCTGGGCCGGAGCTGCCGGGGATTTCGGGGGGATTTTCCCTCAGGGAGGGGGGGAGAGCCTGGCTGGGCCCCAGGCTGGGCTCGCAGCTGACTCAGCGTGGCCAGCGGCCAGGGCTGGGCTCGTTCCTGCCCTGCTCCCATTCCTGTCCTGCTCACACTCATTTTAATCCTCCTCACACTCATTCCTGTCCTGCTCACTCTCATTCCTGTCCTGCTCTCACTCATTTTAATCCTCCTCTCACTCATTCCTGTCCT
Source organism: Urocynchramus pylzowi (assembly GCA_013397555.1). Classification (NCBI taxonomy): domain Eukaryota; kingdom Metazoa; phylum Chordata; class Aves; order Passeriformes; family Fringillidae; genus Urocynchramus; species Urocynchramus pylzowi. The sequence goes on along the minus strand of VZRH01004699.1, from coordinate 33,415 downwards.
GCTCACACTCATTCCTGTCCTGCTCTCATTCCTGTCCTGCACACACTCATTTTAATCCTGCTCACACTCATTCCTGTCCTGCTCTCATTTCTGCCCTGCTCACACTCATTTCTGTCCTGTTCTCATTTCCTGCACACACTCATTTTAATCCTGCACACACTCATTTCTGTCCCGTTCTCATTTCTGTCCTGTTCTCGTTTCTGTCCTGCACACACTCATTTTAATCCTGTTCACACTAATTTTATTTTTGTCCTGCTCACACTCATTTCTGTCCCATTCTCATTTCTGTCCCATTCTCATTTCTGTCCTGCTCACAGGCTGGGCTGGAAAAGGATTGTTTTGTCTGACTGAGCTGAGAGGAGAACCTGCTCACCCTTTACACAAAGTTCACAAACCAGTGCAGTGCAGAACCTGGGAAATACAGAACTAAAACTTGAGGCACCAGTGCCAGCCCTGAGCAGAGTTTGGGGTGATTTCCTCCCTTTTGAAGAGGTCTGGGGGCTCCCCTGGGGCAGAACCTCGTGCCCGCCCTGCTCCCATTCAGGAGCTGTTTTTGGGGTGCTTTTCCCAAAAAAAGCAGCTTTTCCCTGCCCTGTCCCTGGGTTATTCCAGCAGATCCCACTCAGGGAGAGGATCTGAGGGCAGAGCCCAGGCAGGGACACTGAGGACAGCCCGTGTGACATCTGTGGCAGGGCTGGCTCTGGTCCTCGCCAGAGCCTGGCACCTCCCGTGCCCGCTGCTCCCCTCCAGGCACGGCGTGGTGCCACTGCTGGCCCTGCTTGGTGCCATCTGTCCCTCCTGTCCCCTGGCCGTGTGTCACCGTGTCCCCAGCTCGGTCATTGCTGCTGTGCCCAGACCGAGAATTGAGGGCACAAATCAGAAATCACAAATCAGAAATCACAAAAAACAAATCACAAATCACCTGCCCCCACGGCAAGGGTGAGAGCAGCAGCTCCTGGTGAGGAAATGGATGTGGAGAGGGAGCTCAGGTGAGAACCAAGGTGGGAATGAGAGCGGGGAGCAGCTCTGATCCTCTCCTGGTGGATCCTGGATCCTCCCCAAACATTCCTGGGACCTCCCCTGGATCCCTGTGCCCTCCCCAGACATTCCTGGGACCTCCCCTGGATCCCTGTGCCCTCCCCAGACATTCCTGGGACTTTCTCTGGCTCCCTGTGCCTACCCCAAAGATTCCCTGGATCCCTGTGCCTTCCCCAAACATTCCTGGGACTTTCTCTGGCTCCCTGTGCCATCCCCAAAGATTCCCTGGGATCTTCCCTGGATCCCTGTGCCCTCCCCAAACATTCCCTGGGATCTTCCCCAGCTCCCTGCCAGGAGAAGCCCAAGAGGAGCCCTTTGGGTCTTTGCCCAGGCAGCACCTGGAGCCAGGTGAGAAACACCTTGAGGGAGAGGGGAACGAGTTAAATCATCCCTTCTTTTCCCTGCTGCTGCTGCCACTGGGGTTTTAAAGGATATCCCCTAAATTAAGGGTTTTTTTAGTGGATACCCACTAAATTAAGGGGTTCTTTTAAAGGATATCCACTAAAAGAAGGGGTGCTTTTAATGGATGTCCTCTAATTAAGGGGCGCTTTTAAAGGATATCCACTAATTAAGGGGCACTTTTAAAGGATATCCACTAATTAAGGGGCACTTTTAAAGGATATCCACTAAATTAAGGGGTGCTTTTAAANATCCCCTAAATTAAGGGGTTTTTTTAGTGGATACCCACTAAATTAAGGGGTTCTTTTAAAGGATATCCACTAAAAGAAGGGGTGCTTTTAATGGATGTCCTCTAATTAAGGGGCGCTTTTAAAGGATATCCACTAATTAAGGGGCACTTTTAAAGGATATCCACTAATTAAGGGGCACTTTTAAAGGATAGCCACTAAATTAAGGGGTGCTTTTAAAGGATATCCACTAAAAGAAGGGGTTCTTTCAATGGATATCCCCTGAAAGAACTTGCAGCAACTCACAATCCCCCACTTCCTTACCCTTAAAATAAAATACAAAGCTAAACATTCCAGCTCCAAACGTGGGAAAAACCCAGCATTTAACCCTTCATGTGGTAGATATCCCTTCATTTAGTGGATACCCACCCGGGACAAGTCATTTCCAAGCTCCCTGGGCCGTGGGATTTGAATTCTGCCCTTCCCCCTGTGCTGGGAGCTGGCAGGGATGAGCCTGGATCCCTTCCAGCCCACCAGGCACTGCTGAACGCCGCCAGATCTTTGTCCTTTCAGGCGTTTGCTTTGGTGCTCCTTAATTATCTGCGAAGGCCAGCCCTGGGGGGACGTCAGTGGTTTTATTTACACGTTTATTTATTCGCCCTTCTCGCCGCTGCTGGGGCTGAGCAGGAGAAGTGTCAGCATTTCAGGGACCCTGCTGGGCTCAGCCCAGGGGACAGGAAGGTGGAACGGGAGGTGGGATCCCAGAGCTGCTTGGAAAGGCTTGGTGGTGTTCTGGGGAGCAGCTCAGCTCTGGCTGTCACCTCCTGGGTGTCCCTCTGTCCTGTCCCTCTGTCCTCGCCTGCCTGACCATTCTGCTTGGTCAGACAGAGTCGGTTCAGATTGGAGATGATGGAAAAGGAAAAGTTCTGCTCTGGAGGGGCTGGGATGGAATTCCCAGAGCAGCTGAGGATCCCTGGAGGTGCCCAGAAGCTCCAAAGAAACCTTGGAGCTGTTCCCAGAGCCTAAAGGGGCTCCAGGAGAGCTGGAGAGGACATGGAGGGACAGGAGCACAGGGATGGGATCGGGATACAGCCCCATGGAGGGACAGGGACACAGGGACAGGGATCCTGGATGGACACAGGGACAGGGATCCTGGATGGACACAGGGACAGGAATCCTGGATGGACACAGGGATCCTGGATGGACAGGGACACAGGGACAGGGATCCTGGATGGACACAGGGACAGGGATCCTGGATGGACACAGGGACAGGACTCCTGGATGGACACAGGGACAGGGATCCTGGATGGACACAGGGATCCTGGATGGACAGGGACACAGGGACAGGGATCCTGGATGGACAAGGACACAGGGACAGGACTCCTGGATGGACAGGGACAAAGGGACAGGACTCCTGGATGGACACAGGGACAGGACTCCTGGATGGACAGGGACAAAGGGACAGGGATCCTGGATGGACAGGGACAGGGATTCTGGATGGACAGGGACACAGGGATGGGATCTGGATACAGCTCCATGGAGAGACAGGGACACAGGGATAGGATCTGAATGTACAGGGATACTGGGACAGGGTTCCTGGATGGACACAGGGGTGGGATCTGGATGGACAGGAGCCCAGGAACAGCTGCTGTGCTCAAGGAATGATCTCCCAGGAGGGTTTTCCATCAGGCAGCAGCACCACGTGGGCACTGGAGCCTCCCAGGCTCCTCCGTGGCCTTCTCCCAGGATTTGCTCCAGCTGCACGGCTCACCCAATCTTCTCCCACAACAGGGGGGAAAAAAAAAAAACCTTTTCAGTGATGAGAAAGCACTGCAAACGAGAAACTCTGTGAATACTGGGGCAGATGGAGCCCCTAAAGGTGCCTGGTTGTGTGGGGAATAACAGCTGGATTTTCCTTCACCAGGGAATGAATCCCTGTGGAGGCAGCGCTGGGAAGGAGCCTCAGAGCAGCTGAGAGAGCCCTGAGGAGGAGCTGCTGGAGGAGGGGACACCCCACTAACTGCAGGGGCCTGTAGCCCCCTGCCCTTACTAACAAATGTCAACAACTCGGTAAAGTCCTGCCTTTGCTCTTCCCAAAACCAGCCCAGGGTCGGGGGGCTTAGGGGCAGAAATATCCATTTTTCACGTGTCTCAAAGATTGGTTGTGATCCATGGGAAAACAGAGCCTGGGAAATTGGAATCTCTCTCCAAAAATGCAGGCAGAGAGGGTGTGGAGTGTGCTGTCAGGAGATATCTGAGCCAGGGCTGGGGGGAAGGAAATCAAATATTCCCTGCTGCGTTCTGGGGCTGGCTCTGGAAAGCACCAGGGGTGTTTGGATTGATGGGACAGGCTGCTCACGGCAGCTGGGAGCACTTGGGATGGGCAGCAAACAGCAGGAGCCTGGATTTTGGGGAGCTCCACAAAGCAGGAATGTGCCTGTGCCTTGCAGCTGCCGGTGGGGGCAAATTCCATAAGATTTCCCTGGGTTTGGGGCAAATTCTATAAAATGTCCCTGGGTTTGGGGCAAGTTCCGTAAAATGTCCCTGGGTTTGGGGCAAATTCCATAAGATTTCCCTGGGTTTGAGGCAAATTCCATAAGATTTCCCTGGGTTTGAGGCAAATTCCATAAGATTTCTCTGGGTTTGGGACAAATTCATAAAATTCAGGGACATTCCATAAAATGTCCCTGAGTTTGGGGCAAATTCCATAAAATGTCCCTGAGTTTGGAGCACATTCCATAAAATGTCCCTGGGTTTGGGGCAAATTCCATAAAATGTCCCTGAGTTTGGAGCACATTCCATAAAATGTCCCTGGGTTTGGGGCAAATTCCATAAAATTTCCCTGGATTTGGGTGCTGAGCGTGGCCATGGCCCTGGGTTTAGTCAGAGCCAGAGGAACCCCCAAGCCCTGGAGCAGCTGGGCTGTTGTGTCATGGAAAACATTCCTAAAACATTCCTTCCTTCCCCTGGAAGCTCTGGTTACATCCTGACCCTGGGGGCAGCATCCCTGCTCAGCTGGGATGAGGGGATTTTTTTAAGGATTTTTTTTTTAGTGGATACCCACTGAATTAAGGGGTGCTTTTAATGGGTATCAGCTAAAAGAAGGGATTTTTTTTGTGGATATCCACTAAATTAAGGGGTGCTTTTAATGGATATCCACTAAATTAAGGGGTGCTTTTAATGGATATCCACTGAATTAAGGGGTGCTTTTAATGGATATCCACTAAATTAAGGGGTTTTTTTAAAGGATACCCACTAAAAGAAGGGGTTTTTTTTAATGGATATCCACTAAAAGAAGGGGTGTTTTTAATGGATACCCACTAAATAAGGGTTTTTTTTAAAGGATATCCACTAAAAGAAGGGGTGGGCCCTGCCCCCAGACCCCTGACCTGGGGCAGCAGCCCTGCTCAGCTCCTGGGACATTCCTGGCCCCAAAGCCAGGTCTGGGGGTGCAGAGTTTCCTTCAATTCACAGGGGGATTGTTTGATCCTGGGATGTGCAGGATGTGCTTCCCTGGCGTGAGTCAGGGCAGGAAGAGCTGTGCTGAGGGGAAGGAGCTTTGTGTGCTCAGTCCCTGGGTCTGTCTGTCCATCTGTCCCTTGGTCCATCCATTGATCCAATCATCCATCCATCACCTGTCCATCCCTGTGTCTGTCCATCCATCCATCCCTTCATGATGGATTGACAGAATCCAGGTGCTGGGCATTGTTCTACTGGTTTCAATATATTCCTATCATGGTTCACTTGCTCCACTTCCTTCTACAAATATATAATATATATAATAACTTGTTCCACTTCCTTCTACAAATATATAATATATATAACTTGCTCCTCTTCTTTCTACAAATATATATAAAAATATAATAACTTGCTCCTCTTCTTTCTACAAATATATATAATAACTTGCTTCATTTCTTTCTACAAATATATATATAACTTGCTCCACTTCTTTCTACAAATATATATGAAAATATAATAACTTGCTCCTCTTCTTTCTACAAATATATATATTATAACTTGCTTCACTATTTTCTACAAATATATAATATATATAACTTGCTTCACTTCTTTCTACAAATACATATATATAATAACTTGCTCCTTTCTACAAAAAAATATATATAATAATAACTTGCTTCACTTCTTTCTACAAATAAATATATATAATAACTTGCTCCTCTTATTTCTACAAATATATATATAATAAATTGCTCCACTTCTTTCTACAAATATATATAAAATAACTTGCTCCTCTTCTTTCTACAAATATATATATAATAAATTGCTTCACTATTTTCTACAAATATGTATATAAAATAACTTGCTCCACTTCTTTCTACAAATACATAATATAATAACTTGCTTCACTTCTTTCTACAAATATATGTAATAACTTGCTTCACTTCTTTCTACAAATATATATATAATAACTTGCTTCACTTCTTTCTACAAATATATATA
>VZRH01004699.1:11390-27193 GCA_013397555.1 Urocynchramus pylzowi | reverse complement strand
CCCGGCTTTTCCTACACAAACCCGGCTTTTCCCCCACAAACCCGGCTTTTCCCACACAAACCCGGCTTTTCCTACACAAACCCGGCTTTTCCTACACAAAAGCAGATGATTCTCTGATTAATTCCTTGATTTCCATGTTTGATTTCCATGTTTGATTTCCCTGTTTGATTTCCCTGGCTCACTGATTGATTCCCTGATCATTCCCTGATCATTCCCTGATTGAATCCCCGATTCCCTGTTTGACTCCCTGATCAATCCCCTAACTCCCTGATTAATTCCCTGATTGATCCCCTGATTCCCTGTTTGATTCCCTGATTGATCCCCTGACTAATTCCCTGTTCCCTGATTGATCNTTCCTTCTACAAATGAGCTCATAAAATAGCAATTAGCTTTAACTTAAGCATGTAATAATCATTAACTCATCTTTGGTGTATCTAACTTCAGTAAGAGTTGGTTCTGACCCTCAGCTAAACCCTTAACCCTTTAAAAGCAGGATTCCAGAGCCGTGCTCTCCTGTCCCTGCAGGGAGCAGCCAATCTTCAGCACCAGGGCCCACGTGTTCCAGATCGACCCAGCCACCAAGAGGAACTGGATCCCGGCCAGCAAACACGCCCTGACCGTCTCCTACTTCTACGATGCCACCCGCAACGTCTACAGGATCATCAGCGTGGGGGGCACCAAGGTGGGCACACGGCAGCTGTGCCCCCAGACAAACAGCTTGCCCCCCACGAAAGGGGCTTTTCCCCAAAAATCCCCGTTGGTTCCCCCACAAGCCTGGCTTTTCCCACACAAACCTGGCTTTTCCTACACAAACCCGGCTTTTCCTACACAAGCCCGGCTTTTCCTACACAAACCCGGCTTTTCCCCCACAAACCCGGCTTTTCCCACACAAACCCGGCTTTTCCTACACAAACCCGGCTTTTCCTACACAAAAGCAGATGATTCTCTGATTAATTCCTTGATTTCCATGTTTGATTTCCATGTTTGATTTCCCTGTTTGATTTCCCTGGCTCACTGATTGATTCCCTGATCATTCCCTGATCATTCCCTGATTGAATCCCCGATTCCCTGTTTGACTCCCTGATCAATCCCCTAACTCCCTGATTAATTCCCTGATTGATCCCCTGATTCCCTGTTTGATTCCCTGATTGATCCCCTGACTAATTCCCTGTTCCCTGATTGATCCCCTGATTAATTCCCTGATTCCCTGATCGATTCCCTGATTAATTCCCTGATTCCCTGATCGATTCCCTGATTAATTCCCTGATTCCCTGTTTGACTCCCTGATTGATCCCCTGACTCCCTGATTAATTCCCTGATTCCCTGTTTGACTCCCTGATCGATCCCCTGATTGATCCCCTGATTGATCCCCTGATTGCCTGATTGATTCCCTGATTAATTCCCTGATTGATTCCCTGATTGATTCCCTGATTCCCTGTTTGACTCCCTGATTGATCCCCTGACTCCCTGATCGATCCCCTGATTGATCCCCTGATTGCCTGATTGATTCCCTGATTAATTCCCTGATTGATTCCCTGATTAATTCCCTGATTGATTCCCTGATTGATTCCCTGATTCCCTGTTTGACTCCCTGATTGATCCCCTGACTCCCTGATTGATCCCCTGACTCCCTGATTAATTCCCTGATCCCCTGACTAATTCCCTGATTGATTCCCCGATTCCCTGTTTGACTCCCTGCTGGATCCCTGGCTCCCTGCTGGATCCCTGCTTCCCGGGGGTCTCCTGACCCCCCTGCCTCTCTGCACAGGCCATCATCAACAGCACCATCACCCCCAACATGACCTTCACCAAGACCTCCCAGAAATTCGGGCAATGGGCCGACAGCAGGGCCAACACCGTCTACGGGCTGGGCTTCGCCTCGGAGCAGCACCTGTCCCAGGTGAGGCTCAGGTGTCTGGGTTGAACAGCCAGGTGTGTGCCAAGGAAGGCAGGAGCCTCCCCTGAAATGGAGGATGTAAACCCCCTCCCTCTGAATTGTGATAAATTTCAAATTAAGGGGGGCTCTCGGGCGAAGGTATGGCAGCAGGAATAGCAGTTCTTTATTAGGGAGGGAAATGAAAATAAAATAAACAATGCAGGAAATCAAAACATCACTGACAGAGTCAGAAAAGGAGCTGCCAGCCTTTTCCCAGTGGAAAAGGCAGCTGCTCCTCTGGGAATCCTGTGGGAAAAAGCTGCTCTGGTGTCCCAAAATCTCAGATTCTATCCAGTTAGGAATGCTTGGCTCCTCCCCTGGGCAGAGCCTCTCCCATTGGGATGCTGGAATTTTATCAGCCATGCAGGGACACTCACTGGCCATGAACAGAAGATCATTAATAATTAATGGCCCATTAACAAAGAGCTCTCCTGGAGGGAGGATTGGTTTGTGGAAGAGATAAAGAAAACTGCCCAATGAACAGAAGAGAACTGCCCCACCCCTAACAGATGGCAAGTGGAATACACATTGCCTTGCAATCTAGGACAACCTGCTGAAACGCTGCTCTCACCAGGCTGAAATGAAATTAAAGGTGCAAGGGTACTAAAATCAGCCTTAAAGTTGCATTTGCAGAGTGGCTTGGGCACCACAAATGGAGCTGGGGCTGCAGGCCCTGCTTCTGTCCTGAGCCCACAGCCCTGAGTGCCAAATTCAAATTCAAATCCCTAAATTTTAGTGTTGGAGAGAAATTAAAGAGCATTTTAAATGAAGCTGCAGACAGAGCATCAGCTCTGCTGGGTCCACAGCCCCACAGTGACTTTTCCCTTCCCCTCCAGTTTGCAGAGAAGTTCCAGGAGGTGAAGGAAGCAGCTCGTTTGGCCAGGGAGAAATCCCAGGATAAAACTGAGCTGACCAACCCTGCCCTGAGCATCACATCCCACCAGGTAATGCTTGGGAATGGGGAGAAAAGGTGAGGAAAAGGGAAAAAACCTTCCCTGTGCTGCTCTCATCCTGCTCCCTCCCAGAGCTGTATGGCCAGCCAGGCTGGACAGTGGTTTGGGTGACACCACTGGCCCTGAGCTCACATAAAATTAATTAATTCATTAATTAGTGCTCCTGGGAAGGTTCACCCTCTTTGCCAAACCCATTTCATATCTCACAGACCCACGCAGGGCTGTGGGCCTTCCTCCTCCTGCTGCTGGCTGGAATTTTTTTCTTGCTGTCGTTTGCTTGCTGGGTTTTCTTTTTTTGTCATTTCCAATATTTTTTATTTATTTCCCCCTGCCTTTTCTGAGGCTGCAAGAGCTTCTCCTCAGACAGAAAGCTGGAGCCCATCCCAGCTCATTCCTACATCATTCCACTGGCAATCTTTCCCAAACTGGGCTGGGAGCCCTGGGAGTGTCTTTGCTGTCCCCAGGGGTGGCCCTGCTGTCCCCAAGAGTGTCTTTGCTGTCCCCAGGGGTGTCTCTGCTATCCCAGATGCAATTTATTTTTCTTACATTTCTTTCTTATCTGCCTTTTCTACATAGGCATGCATAGCTCATAGCTCAGAGGGTCACAAGACCTCCAGTTACAAGATCTTTTAAGGATTTATTAACCAATAAAACGCTGCTAACAAAGATGTTTATATTTTTGACCCAATCCTTAAATATTTCATTTTATAGACTCCTACTAGTGTAAGCTTTCCTAGCCAATCACGTTGTGACACACAAACTTACAGTGCTGTACTCTAAAACTCTAAACTTTCCTCTACTTAGCTGAACATGCCTCTGCTTTAAATTATAAATCCCCATTTCTCTGCTTTAAATTATAAATCCACATTCTCGCTTCTAGCACTTCAGTTTAGAAGCCTTTTCCAAAGTCTCAGGTCAAAGACTGTGTTTAATTCTGGAATTCTAATTACAAGCCCAAAGCTCTGGGCGTTCAGAGAATCCAGGTTCTGTGCATTTCAGACTGATGATGCATTTCTTCACAAATTCAAAAATTCAGATCCCAGCACCCCGTGTGACAGTGACAGTGGCACGTGTGGTGTCCCCAGCATCCTTTTCCCCTGTGCCAGCTGCTGGCTGCCAGGCTGGGCAGGGGCAGGGCTGCAGACAGGAGTTCCAGCTGTGAATAATTGATGTTTGAGGCCGTTTGCAGCGGAGCTGTCTCCTGGAATCAAGTCAGGCCTCCCTGCGCTGCTTTCCTCACGCTCCAGCTTCTCTGGGCTGGGGAATTCCCACAGCTGAGGGATGTGGGACTCCAGGCAGCTCTTCAAAAAGCAGTTTTTTGTATCCAAGATGTTACAGCAGTCCAGGCTGGTGGGCGACAGAGCCTGTGCCTACAGCTGTCAGCTCCAGCTGCAGGCAAGCCTGGAGACCCTTTAATTTTGGTTACAGTGCATTATATACTTTTCTTTGCTGAGCATCTTAATACAGAGAAACCAATCTATACCTTAACTTTTACCTATAGCCTGTCATAACTACTATAATTCATGTTACTGTTCTCCAGCCACTAAAAGTTAGCACGTTACAGTTTAAGCTAGAAGCTGTTTTTCAGTTTTCTTGCAGCGGAAAATTCTGAGACCTTTTTTCTGCTTGCAACATCAGCAGACTTGTTTGCCTGTGCTATCTTTCTGCTGGGTAAAAACATCTTCTTGTTAGAGATGGCTTTATCCTTTGCTCTAAGCCATAAAACCTCTTTCCATCTCGACATAACCTTTGCCTTCTTAGTTGTCCACCAAAACTGGCTCAGCAATTGTCAATTTACACATCTATTATTCTTCTATATCAGAACTTGCTTCCATCTCTATTCCTTCTTCAGATTCTATGTTCAAAAATCTTTCTGCCAAGCACACATATCTGTGAGAGTTTCCTGTCAAACTTTCATCCTTCCCAGCACACAGCAGCAGCTCTTCCCTGTGCTCTGGTGCCTTTTAGGGTCAATCCCATCTCCCATTCAGCAGCCCCAGTCCCAGGGTGGGTCCCTGTGGAGAGAGGAAGAGGCACCAGAGTGCAGCATCTTCAGCTCTTCCCAATTTCACCCCACAAGAGGAAACTCCTGCCCCTTCCTGACTCAGCTCCTGGAGGGTGCAGGGATGTGGAGCCATGGGAAGGATGAACTGCAGGGGCAGAGGCTGTTTCTTCTCCCACACCTTTGGAAAATGGGTGCCACAGCCCCTGAGCAGTGACATCCCTGAGGATGCTGAACCCAGGTGGGCTGGCAGCTCCGTGTTTGGAGCTTAAACCTTCCCACTGCTCTGAGAAACAGCCAGAAAATCCCCTGAGGAATTCAGCAAACCCCTGAAAGGGCCTCGTGGAGCAGCTCAGGTCTGGGCCTGGCCACGGGACTCGTGTGACACTGGTGGCATTTCCCAGGGGGAGCTGAGGGCTGGAGAATTCCCAGTGTCCAGCCAGGAGGGAGGGAGGCTGGGAGCTGTGAGGCCACTGCACTGGGACCTGGTGTCCCCTCCTGCTCTGGGATCTGTCCCCTCCTGCTCTGGGATCTGTCCCCTGCACTGGGACCTGGTGTCCCCTCCTGCTCTGGGATCTGTCCCCTCCTGCTCTGGGATCTGTCCCCTCCTGCTCTGGGATCTGTCCCCTGCTCTGGGATCTGTCCCCTGCTCTGCTGGGCTCACTGCCCCAGCCCAGTGTGGAGGCAGGGACAGGGACAGGTAGGATGTGGCACTGCTGGAAGAGCAGGCACCGACCTCCCTGTCCAGCAGAAAACCCCCAGGGCCACCCCTGTGCGTGGCCTTGTCCCCTCTGCCACCTGCACAGACCCCTCCAGAGCTGACCCCGAGCAGCCAGGCCGGGTTGGTGGCCACGGGGCCAGCCCAGGCCCCCCTGCTGGAGGTGACCACCCGTCCTTCTGTCACCCCCAGGTTCTGCCCAGCCCCATCATCAGCTCCAACGGGCCAGGGGAGGATAAATTGTTCCGGAGCCAGAGCGCCGATGTGGAGATAAGCACGGAGAAGGAGAGGCTGAAGAAGATGCTCTCGGAGGGGTGAGCCTGCTCTGACTCCCAAACTCTCCCCTCTGGCAGGTTTTGGTGCACTGTTTTGTCATCCCAAATAATTCTGACCCATTCTGCCCTTTGAATTCCCTCGAGTAATGCCCCGTGTCCGCTGCTCAAACCCTCTGCAGGATGAATTCCCCTTTTCCCAGCAGGAAATTATTCCAGCTTGGAAATCTGCTCAGGCAGGTGGCAAGGAGGATGCTCTGTGCCTGCAGGGCCATGGGCTGGTGCCAGCTATCTCCAGATCAGTATCCTGTGATTCCAGGAGATGTTCACACTTCTCCAGCTGGCCCGGGGCTGTTTGTGTTAATTCCCCTGGTGATTCCAGCAAAGTCCCTGCTGCTTCCTCTCTTTGTCTCTTCAAAAGACTTTGGGGCTGGATTCTGCCCTGTGGCTCCTGTCAAACTCCCAGCTGAACACTTGGAGTATTTTTAAATCAAAAGCAAAGAGTCTTTTGCTACCTTCTCCCGAGCCTGGGCTTTATTCAAAGCAAACCCTGCTCTAATGTGGATTTTTGAAACGGATTCACAATCCCACATTGCAGAGCCCCTTTAGAGTTCCAGGATCTCCCCCACCCCATTAACCCCAGCGTGGATGGTGCAGCTTCAGGCCCAAAAGCCAAATATTACCCAGGGATAAAGCACAGAGGGGGAGATTCAGAACCAAGGGAAGTGTTTAATTTGGGAGGTTGAAGAGAAGAGCACTGAGAATGGGGGGAGAGGCCTTCACCCCTCTCCTAACCCTGTCCTGCCATGTCCCCCATGTGAAAAACGCTAATCACTTGTTTTAAAATTTTAAAAGTTTAATAGTAATAAGATGGTTATAAAAATAGTAATACAAATTAGAGCAATAAGAATTTGGACAATCAGAGTTGGACAATAAAAAAGCAAAGAATTATGAACGTTTGGATGCTTTCCTTAAAAAAGCATGGCTCGCTAACAAAGGATTAACTCTTAAAACAATAGCCTGTTGCATATTCATATATCTCATACATGATTTTAAAATTATTTTCAAGCAAAGGGTGTTTTCTGGTTATTGTGAACTTCCCTCCTCATCTTGTAAATCAATAATTTTGGTCTCTCAAAGTCTGGTTTTTCCTGATAAGGAGACAATAATTCTTAGCTTGGGATATTGGAGTCTTGTTGTTGTTATCTCTGTGAGAAGAATGTCTTTTATCTTATCTATTCTTTGAGCTTGTTAAAAAGTATTTTAAGTCATATAGTTTCTATTTCAATATGATGCTGTAGCCTAAACCTATATTTACCACACTACTTAGAAGAGATTAGTGCAGCACAACTTTCTAACACAACACATGCAATATTCAATTTAATATTTGCAAAAAGCCAATGCTGTCATACTCCTTTTTCACACCCCAGCTCGGTGAGCGAGGTGCAGTGGGAGGCCGAGTTCTTCAGCCTCCAGGACAACAACAACAAGCTGGTGGCTGCCCTGCACGAGGCCAATGCCAACGTGGACCAGTGGAAGAAGCAGCTGACGGCGTACCAGGAGGAGACGGAGTCGCTGCGCCAGCGGGTGAGCTCGGGAGTGGCGGGAAAATCCACCCACAAACACCAGGGCTTTCTGTCCAAAAAGGAGACACAGGAGTCCTTCTGATTTATTCCAATAAGGGGAGAGGCTGTGGGGCATTCCTCTCCAGTTTTTGGAGGATGCAGCCTCCTTTTTATCCCAATTTCCCTTCTCTCTTTCCCCATTTCTGAGGTACTGGAGAGGTTCAGACTTCCCAGAATGCCTGATGCCAAAGATTCCCCTCTAATGTATAACCCTCCCTTTTAATTCTTAATTCTTATGGAATTTAGGGTTTTCTGCCATTGTTTCTTTCATCTTTCGATATCCAGTTTCATTCATCAGCCAACCTAGAGTTTGTTTGTAAAAGCAAATGATCTTTTTTCCATTCCTCAATCAGTGGAATCCTTCCCATTGTTCCTTTTATCTCTCAGTGCTGGTTTTATCTCCCAGCAGACCCACAGCTTGTTTGTAAAGACAAATCCCTCATTCCTCTCAGGAGAAAACCCAGCCCAGCTGCTGCCCTTGACCCCTTTTCCCATCAAATCCAGCAGATCCAGGGAGCTGCAGCAGCCTGGCAGGGAAATGGTGTCAGGAAACGAGGCTGTGGGACTGGGGAGCTCCCGCTGCGGGGAAAGGCAGGAAAGCAAAGTGCAGAGTCACAGAATTTCAGCTTCCCTTGGGCTTCTTCTGGAAGGAATTCCCAGCTTCCAGCAAGATCAAGACCAGTTTGGCCCAGCTGGGCATCGGGGCAGTGTGTGGCTGCTGGCAGGAGGGGTGGGGATGGCTCTGGCTGCTCGGATCTGGGCTGTAACATCATGAGAGCAGCACAAAGGAGCCCTTGTTCCCATGGAGTAACGGGATCTCTGACCTCCAGAGGGGCTGGGAGGTCACAGCCCGGCTGAGGGGTCTGGGCAGGGGGGGACAGTCACATGGGTGGCTTTGCTGGGAGGGCAGAGCCCTGGGGAGCTGGGGAAGGCTTTTGGGGAGAGCTGGGTCTGGCTGGGAAAGGTTTTGGGAGAGCTGGGGTTGGCTGGGAAAGGTTTTGGGAGAGCTGGGGTTGGCTGGGAAAGGTTTTGGGAGAGCTGGGGTTGGCTGGGAAAGGCGTTTGGGGAGACCTGGATCTGGCTGGGAAGGGCCTGGAGCCCTGAGGAAGGAGGCACGGAGCCATTTCCACTTCTTGGAGAAGGCTCATTTGGGAGCCAGCAGGGATTTAGAGCAATTAACAGCTGTTTGCACTCTGTGGCTGTGTGGTGTGCAGCAAACATCCCTCTCTCAGGATTCCCTCAGGATTCCCAAACATCCATCCCTCATGATTCCCAACATCCCTCCCTCAGGATTCCCTGGGCCTTGGCAGGATCACAGAAGGAACCATAACTCAGTGAAATATCTCAATTACTGTCCCTAAATCAGAGCATTTTGGTGGATTCTGGTCACCACCCTGATCCTGACAGCTCCAGGGGCAGGATCCTGCTCCTGGGAAGAGCAGGATCTGCTCCCTGTCTGGGTGAGCTCCTTGTCCCTGGAGCTGTTTGCAGAGCTCAGAGCAGCCCCAGCAAAAATGGATTCATTTTAAAAATGAATCCTCCTCATGAATAATCCAAGGCACTGAGCTGAATTTTCCAGGGCAGGGGAGTTTGCCTGGGCAAACCCTTCCAGCTCAGCTGCTTCAGCAGCTCCAGAGGTTTTGGAGATCTCTGCCCAGAGGTGTAAAATGGAGCTGGATCTTCAGGCTGGGGGCTCAGGTGCTCGGTGTCAGCCAGCTCAGCTGTGCTGGAGTGCAGAACTCCTGGAAAAAGCACAGACAGAGTCTCTAAACTGGTTTTTTGAGCCACAAAATGTTTCTGGGCGTGATCCAGGCAGAGCAGGAGGAATTTTTTTCCTTCCAGCCCCACCAGGAGCTGCTGTGAAGCCAGGTGGGTTTCCAGGGAACCAAACCATGGCAGTGGGTGCTGAGGAGGCAGGAAATTCCTGCAGCTCTGAGGGAGCCTCCCCTTGCAGGTGGCAGAGCTGGAGTCGCAGGGGATTCACGATTCCTCCAGCGAGAACAACAAGGAGGAGCTGAGCCAAACCCTGGAGGAGCTGGAGCTGCTGGTCAAGGCTAAAGATGAGGTGAGGCTGTCAGACCCCCCCCAAAACCTGTCAGACCCCCCAGGCCAGTCAGACCTGCCTGTGGTGCTGGGTCTCTGGAGAGAGGGAAGAGGCCCTGGCTGGGAGCTGGGTGGGACTCGAGGCTCTGCTGGAACTGGGTTTACCTGGAAACAGAAACCAGACAAAATTAAAAAGATAAAAGTGGGTATATTTCATGAAGGGCCTGCAGGTGCATGAAGGGCAGACAGAGCCTCCCCAATGGGCTACACCCAAAACATAATGGAGATTTTCAGACAATTATAAGTTTGGTCTGTGTACAAAATCAGGTGTTAATCCTCCAATTACAGCTTCAGGTAATGAAGCCACATTCCCCCAGTTTGCTCCCCCCAAATTCATTTTTGTTGATACTTTTGGGGCCTGAGCCATGAGGTGTCCTTGGATCACAGGCCCAGAGGGGTTGTTTTGTCAGCCCAAAATGCAAAGACACAACTGCTCAACTTACACTGAGTTCAGAGCTGTGCCCTAATGCAGCACAGGATTTGAAAAATACAAAAACTGAAATCTGAAGGCATCAAAACAGTTCAGGATTTGAAAAATAGAAATAGTGAAATCTCAAGGCACCAACAGCAGTGCAGGATTTGAAAAATAGAAATAGTGAAATCTCAAGGCACCAACAGCAGTACAGGATTTGAAAAATAGAAATATTGAAATCTCAAGGCATCATCAGCAGTGCAGGATTTGAAAAATAGAAATATTGAAATCTCAAGGCATCATCAGCAGTGCAGGATTTGAAAAATAGAAGTAGTGAAATCTTAAGGCATCAACAGCACAGGATTTGAAAAACAGAAGAATTGAAATCTGAAGGTACCAAGAGTAGTGCAGGATTTGAAAAATAGAAAAGCTGGAGTCTGAAGGCAGGAAGAGCAGGGTTTGAAAAGCACAAGAGCTGGGATCTGAAGGCCCCCCCTCCCTGTGCCCAGGAGATCCAGATGCTGAAGAGCCAGAGGTGCAGCCGCTGGGAGGCCGAGGGGGAGCGCGAGGAGACGCTGCAGAAGCTGCAGGTAAAGGTGGCACCTCCGGGACCCCCGCTCCTCCTCGGGGTGGGGGGATCCAGAGCAGATCCAGAGCCAGTCCCACCAGGCTGGGGAGGATCCAGAACAGATCNAGGGCCAATCCCACCAGGCTGGAGAGGATCCAGCCAATCCTACCACACTGGAGAGGATCCAGAGCCAGTCCCACCAGCCTGGAGAGGATCCAAAGCAGATCCAGAGCCAATCCCACCAGGCTGGGGAGGATCCATGTGGGGACAGCTGCACTCCCACACCCTCACACCACGGGCAGGGATGGGGGTTGGGGACAGAGCTCACCCATGGTGACTAGGGCAGGGACACCTGGGCTCGGGGAAGGAGCCCTGGGGACACTGGGTGGCCCTGGGGGGGTGGTTTGGGGGGTGAGGGGCTCTGAGCAGGCTGGCTGTCCCTGCAGGAGCTGGAGGCCCGGAACGCAGAGCTGGAGCAGCGCCTTCAGCTGGCTGAGCAGAGCCTGGCAGAGAGCCTGGCCGAGAGGGAGAAGATGCACCACGAGGTCACCAAGGTGGCAGAGATCATGGATGTGAAGATCTTCGAGCTCAGCGAGCTCAGGCAGGGCCTGGCCAAGCTGGTGGAGAGCAACTGAGCAGCAGCAGAGCCCCCTTGGAGCAGGGGCAGCCTCAGCTGGGGCTGGGCACCACTGAGAGCTCCTGTGGGCACCAAGAGCTCCTGTGGGCACCACTGAGAGCTCCCTGGGCACCAAGAGCTCCTGTGGGCACCACTGAGAGCTCCCTGGGCACCAAGAGCTCCTGTGGGCACCACTGAGAGCTCCCTGGGCACCCAGCAGCCTTGGCACTGTCCAGGCAGGATCTGCCACCCCACCAGCAGCTGCCTGGACAGAGTGGACACCAGACTGGCCACTCACTGCCCAGTGAGCCCCAGAGCAGGGCACAGAGGACCTGAACCCCTGAACCTTCTCCAGGGAGCACCTGAAGTCCTCAAATCCTTTCCAGGGAGAACCTGAGCTCCCAAACATTTTCCAGGGAGAACCTGAACCCCTGAACCTTCTCCAGGGAGCACCTGAATGCCTCAAATCCTCTCCAAGGAGCACCTGAACCCCCAAACCCTCTCCAGTGAAAACCTGAGCTCCCAAATCTTCTCCAGAGAGAACCTGAACACCTGAACCTTCTCCAGGGAGAACCTGAACCCTTGAACCTTCTCCAGGGAGAGCCTGAAGTCCTCAAATCCTCTCCAAGGAGCACCTGAGCCCCCAAATCCTCTCCAGGGAGCACCTGAGCCCTCAAACATCTCCAGAGAACCCCTGAAGTCCCAGCCAGACCTCTCTGGCCCCTGCCCTGGCTGTGGCATGGCCCAGAGGTGCCAGCTGTGCCCGTGCCACCGTGCCACCTCCCTGCTGCCACACTGTGTCCCCGAGGTTTTTACATTTTCTAAGGGGAAGGGGCCGAGCCTTGGTCGGGGGATTTTTTTCAGTAGTTTTTTAGGAAACCACTTGCCTTTTGCAGATCAGCTGCCTGTTCCCCCTGGCTAGGGAGGGAGGAGGAGCTGGGCACAGCCAGGAGGAGTTCCTCCTCTTCCTCCTCTTCCCCAATCCTGGGTGTTCCCAGCTGGAGCATCCCAAGGGAGCAGAGATGGAGCTTCCCTAGCCCCGTGTCCTTCCCGCTGCTCCTGCAGAGGAAAATCTGCATTTTTACAGCCTGGATGAGCTGAACACAGCGGGATTTCATGACTGCTGAGAACTTTGGGGCTGGGCACGGTGAATTTGGGAACTGGGACATCCTTCAGGGCACGGCCACCAAGCTGCTGGGTTGGCATCGCTGCTGGCCTCGGGGGGGCTGCGGTTAATTGAAATTAAATGGGGCAATTCGCAGCTGCTCTTGGGCTTTTTGCTTCTTTTTTTGGTCCCTTTTATATTGGGAAGCAGCCCCCAGGGATGTCCTGCTCTGTGTGATGGGGACAGGTCCCAGCTGGATTCAAGGACAGCAGGAGGAGTTGGGGACACGCTGGCACCGGTGCCATGAGGGGCCTGGAGGGAGTTACCCCAGAAATTTGGGAGTACCCCAGAAGTTTGGGAATTATCCCAGATGTTTTCCAACCTCTGGAATTGAGCAAGGCCTGAGGGAGGCCCTGGAGAGCTGGAGTTGTGTCCCAGAGCCTGTGGGACAAAATTCCTGTGTCCCAAAGCTCCTCCTGTTCTCCAGCGTGGCTGAGGTGGAGCTGGGGATGGATCCTTAAATTCTGGCAGCAGAATTCCAGCCTTGCCTTCCCTTGCTCCCTGCCTGTGGGTGCCACACCTGGCTGAGTCACCTTTCCCAAGGCAGGGAGCTCCTGCTCAAGCTGCTGCACATCCCAACGAGGGAAATACAGCCAGAGCTCCCCCAGCTCCAGGGAATTCCCTGCTGGAGGCCCCAGGACCTGCTCAGCTGCACAAAATCTGCTTTTCTGCCAGCTCCTCCTGCTTTTGATATCCCCAGAGCAACCCCTGAGGGCTCCACCTCAGCCTGCAGCAGAGAGCTGATCCTATGAGAGGCTGGGCTGAGTGTGGGAAGGTCTAAAAGTCATGTGAGGAAGTCTAAAAATCATGTGAGGAGGTCTAAAATCATGTCAGGAGGTCTAAAGTCACGTGAGAAGGTCCAAAAATCATGTGGGGAAGTCTAAAATCATGCAAGGAGGTCTAAAAGTCATGTGAGAAGGTTTAAAAATCATGTGAGGATGTCTAAAAGTCATGTGATAAGGTCTAAAAACCATGTAAGAAGCTCTAAAAATCATGTGAGGATGTCTAAAAGTCATGTGATGAGGTCTAAAAACCATGTAAGAAGCTCTAAAAATCATGTGAGGATGTCTAAAAGTCATGTGATGAGGTCTAAAAACCATGTAAGAAGCTCTAAAAATCATGTGAGGATGTCTAAAGCCATGTGAGGGTGTCTAAAAGTCATGCCAATCGGTCTAAAAACGGTGTCAGAAGCTTAAAAAGGATGCAAGGAGGTCTGAAGTAATGCAGGAAGGTCTCGGGGTGATGCAGGAAGGTCTCAGGGTGATGCAGGAAAGTCTCAGGGTGATGAAGGAAGGTCTATAAATCATGCAGTGAGTCACAAAATCAGGAATCTGCCCCTAATCCCAGCCCAAAGTGTGGACTGGGGGATGTGCACGGATCCTGCACGAGGATTTGCCTCTTCCCAAAACTCAGAGCCCGACCTGGGCCACCTGGGCAGCTTCCTGGTGTTCCTGTCTCACCTGTCTCATTGTTCATTCAATTTCTGCCCTGCTGGGACCCAAAAGCAGCAGGAGCCCCTCGTTAATCCCCTCGTTAATCCCTGAGCAGGTTTTAGCTGGGCTCTGGAGGATTTTTGGGATTTTCCTTGGCCCTGGCAGGGTTTGGGGCTGTCCCTGAGGCGATGCCAGCCCTGTGCTCCCTCAGGCACCGAGGCCATTCCCTGTGTCCCCTCCCTGCCCTGGAGCCACTCTTCTGCTTGCCAGAATCATCTGGAAGTCCTTTTTGATAAACTCAGTCCTGTGCTCAGCATTTGGAAGTAAAAAAAGCTTTTTTCCTTTTCCCAGGCCTGCCAGGCCGTGATGGATGGGTCTGGGAGGCCCTTCCTCCGCAGCCTTCCCTCCTTCCACACTAATGAAATCCCATTTATCACCAGCCATTCCCACAAATCTGGCCCCAGCCAGGAGAAAACTTCCCTGGGCTATTCCAGCAGTCCCAATTCCAGAGGATTTTGCTTCCAGAGCACCAATTCCAGCCATTTCCAGAGAATTTTAGTTGTGTTTCACAGCAGTGACACCGACACCTCCCCACTGGGCCCTCTGCAGCCTTCACCCTGATTAATTCCTTATTTTTGTGCTTCCAAAGGGGAAATTCTTGTGTTGCAAAGGTGACAAAGCTGCATTTTTGTGTCTGGCAGCAGTATTTTGTGCATTTGCTGCATTTTTGTGCCTGTCAGCAGCTCCATCCCAGCACCCTCCTGGCTGAGGGAGACGCAGGGGCCTGGACAGGCCTCGTGCTTTTGGCAAATGAGGATCTTAATTATTCACAACCCAGCCAGAACGTTAATAACGGGGAAAATGAATCACAGAGCAGAGTGGGATGAGCAAGGAAAATGTTTTGGAGATTTCCCCCGAGCACAGAAGGTGGAGCTGAGCAGAAAAGGGGGGATCCAGCCCCAAAACTCGGCCCTGCTGCCCAGCCCAGCCCAAGGAAATGGGGTTTTGGTGGAAATGGGAAATGGCTCCAGACGCAAACCCAGCCCTGCCAGCCCAGCTTTGCTTCCTCCTCCTCCTCCTCCAAGACAGAACTGCCCTCCCTGCAGCCTGGGCTTTAATTTCCACCATCTCTGAGGTGCTGCAGAGCCAAGAGGAGAAAAGGAGAAAAGGCCACGCTGGGTGATCTTGGAGTGATTTTGAAAAGTCCTTCCCTCCCCCAGAACGCCTCTGGTGATGCTGCTGTGTTGTTAGCCAGCCTGACATCAAAGTTATTCCCCAGCCTGCCTTTGATACCTGAATTTTTATCAGAGCAACTCTTGATGGAGGCAAAGCAACGAGGCCTTTTTGTTTGGGAGCTGCCGAGGATGAGACTCGGGGCAGTTTGTAATTAAATAATGCCATTAATGAAAAAATGAGTGAGCTGCCCCTGCTGAGCTCCTGCATCTGGGCTGCAGGGATCAGCTGCTGCCTTCCTCAGAGGAGAGGTTATTTTTAGTGCAGAAATGCTCTGTTTACACAGGGCAGCACAGGGCAGCACAGGCCGTGAGTGTGGCAGCCCCAAAAACACACACACATCCCACAGACCATGGCAGGGAATTCCCAGGGAATTCAGTGCAGGGGTCTCTTGGTTTAGGGAAATTTTGGGAGAAAAATTTTGTCTCTGGGAGAAAAAATTTTTTAGGGAGAAAAATTTTTTTGGAGATTTTTTTTCTCTGGGAGGAAAGCATTATCACTGCAGGAAACAGCTGGGTGGGTGGGCACGAGGCTGGTGTCACCTCTGTCCCCATGGCAGCATCAAGATCCCCATGGCAGCACCCTTGTCCCCATAGCACCATCTCTATCTCCATGGCACCACCCCTGTCCCCACCTCTGTCCCCTTGTCCCCATCTCTGTCCCCATGGCACCAATTCAGTCCCCCTGTCTCCATCTCTGTCCCCATGTCAGCCCCCTGTCCTGCTGTCCCAATCTCTGTCCCCATCTCCCCCCCGCCGCCCCCCGCC
>VZRH01004698.1:195241-205391 GCA_013397555.1 Urocynchramus pylzowi | reverse complement strand
TTTGTGCTGTAACACTACTCAGGCCATGAAGATGCCAGGGAAACGCTTGAAGTGACACGTCTGCTTGAAACACCCAAGTTTTTTTGGGTGCTTCTACACTTGAAGAATCTGTCATGCTCTTATTTATAATGCAGACTGATACACAAAGCTTTGTCAATGTTATTTTCTTCATCATTCTGTGGAGCCTCTTTGGTTTTTGGTTTTTTTTTTAAACCTCTGCAGAATTTGCTCTGTTTGCAGTAATACTGAAATATCCACCTGAAAGAACTGTCTCCCCATGCCTGTAATCTCATGGGCCCAGGGAAGAGGATGGCAAAGGGAAAAACTCCTTCCTTGTGCCATTATTCAGCACCTGGGAAATAATCAACATGCAATTATTTGCCCCTGAGCCAACAGATTGCNTACCTCAGAAAAATATTTTGAAAGGTGGTTTTGAAGCCCAAACATGCAAGATAATGAGTGGAGAATGAGCTAGCAGAGCTAAAACAAAGGCATCTATCCTGTCTGTACTGCTGATTAACAAGCACCAATTTCACCCTAATAACTCTGAATTGCAGCTGGATTGAAGGCCAGGGGAATGCCCTGGAGCAGGGAAACCTCCCAAGGTTTGGGATCCCCTACCTGAGCAAGAGATCCCTTACTCACACCAGATCCTTGGTAAGTGACTGAGAGCAGCTGAATTAGTACTAATGAATAAGTCATTAATAAGGTGAACTTTGAACCTTGGTAAACCACTGTTAAAACTTTATTAAATTCCATCAAATGTATTGAACTCAGTCAACTTATTCTTTTCACTCAATATAAAATTGCTGCTTCTCTCTTTGGAGTGAGGTGCATTCCACTCAGCCACAACAGTTTTCTTTTAAAGCAAAGAATAAAATAAATCTCATCATGGAGGTAGAAGTTTATTTCTGCAAGATCTGCTTTACAAACTCTACAACCAGGCATCATTTGTGCTCTTGCCTGCACACAATTCAGAGCATCTCCATTTTCCAGGGGAAAAAAAAAAAAAAACCCTTGAAAAAGACAAACTTTTTTAATTCAGAAATTCAAGTTTTTCAGCTTTTAACCTGTGAAGCAACACAAAGACCTAAGTGGATGTGGTGTGTGTTTCCTTCCCCCATCCCATTTCATCTCTTGGCTGGAAAACTTTACCCTCAAAAAGGAGGGTAAAGGAGGAGGAGGAGGAGGTTGTGCCTGTCTCACAAAAATCCCAGTGCTTTCTATCTTCAGAGAGACTACAGCCAGACACAGTTAAATATAGGAAGTTTTCCTTTAAAAGCCCTTGCTATAAGTCACCTTCCAGTCCTTCCAACAAGGCCTTTATTTGAAGCCATTGAAAGTTCTGGATTTTCAATGATTACTAGAATTGAAGAGGGAAATTGTCACTTATCAAAATGAAAAAGCAGGGACAGTCTTTTTGCATTACTGTGTAGTACATCATATGGGAAATATAAACAAGACTTATAAAGAATTTACACAGTAAGATATTTTTGGGGCTTTTTACATTAATTCAGTCAATTTACAAATAATCACTTCAGGCAGAGAGTTAAAAGTATCATACAAAACATGAGTACAACCTCCATCTTCATGCTTAATCATCTTATTAAAACGTAGAAATTCTCCTTGGCAAAATAAAAATATATATATGTATGCCTATGTACATATATATATACACACTGTTTTTTCTCTGTATTCCAAATATTAATTACAACATTTTATATTACTTGTTTTGGTTAGCATGAAATGATAAATAGTAATGGACAAAAGTCTTTTTTCTCTAGAAGGGTTGAGAAAAGTGTAAGTCTGCATAAAAAATAAAATCAGTTGCTTTTAAGAACAAGATACCTGTTTAAAAAAAAAACAACTCAAAAGTGCTGTTTTCATCAACACAGATGTCTTAAGACTTGATTATTAGAGTTTTAAAAGCAAACTGAAAACCTTTTTCCAATCCCATGAATTTAAAAAAATAAAGTTCTGAAAACCAAGTTCATTCATAAAGGGAAAACAGCACCTGTCAACTCCACAAAAAAAAAAAAAAGTATTTTGAGACATTTAGAAAGCAACTTGTATGCTTACATGAAAACTTCTAAAACCAGAGCTGAATTAAATAAAATGTGGCACAAAAGCTCTGTTTAACTCAATCTTCAAGATAAAACAAGACAACCAGAGGTGCCTATCCTGACTTTTCCCATTGTCAACAACCTGGCTACTTGCAGGTGGTGAGCTGCACCCACTTTCAACCAGACCCATTTGCAGTTCAATATGCAAATTAGGCATTGCTTTTAGGACAATCAATTAATCACTCTCGTCACTGGAGTCAAAAATGTCATTGAGTCTCTCTTCATTGGAGTCAAAAATGTCACTGAGTCTGAAAACCTTCTGCTGCTGACTGGCTGCTGAACTGTCAAAATGACAGCGTTTCCCCTCTTCTTCCCTTAACTTTTCTTCAAGTTCTGGGAGGGTATTTTCATACAGATAGTCAATAATTTCTAGAGGGAAAAAAAAAAAAGTCGTTTTAATTGGATCTGTAGAGGAACAGCATCTCACAGAAATTATGTTGTCGGTGTTAAATGCACAAAATCTCTGTACTGTTCTGATCACAGGGGCTGCAGGGAGACCAGGCATAACACAAACATGCAAAGAGAAATTAAAAAGCACAGTCTTAAAACTTTTCAAGCCAAGGTATTAAAAAAAAACAAGTTCATAAGCAATTGCATGAAGAGAACACTGAAAGTTATAAAAAAAGCATTGAGTAAAATAAGTATAAAGCCTAAGATTTTAGCCAATTATGAAAAAATTGAACCAGAATAAGTATCCTCTGAGATTCAAGCCAAAGCCTTCAGGAGCACATACAAACAGCTGGCATACTGACCAGAGAAAGTCTTTCTTTTCCAGAGAGGGACAAAGGACACTTTTAGCCTATAAAACCTTGATTGAACATAGGTTCTAGGAACATCTCTGCAAAGAGAAGAGTTCAAAGAATTAGTGGTGCAAGGAACTATCATAAAGCTTAATTGTTACTGAGTTATCCATTCCTGAGAGTGATGCCAGCCAAACCCTAGCTTAGATTTAGGTAGAAAGGATGGAATTCAAATCATAATTAACCCATAATATCAAATCATAATTTTTCCCATTAGTTGATTAACATCTGGAAGCACAGACACACAACACTCCAGTATTTGGAACATTAAGGGTTTCAGACCTTGGCTTCCTGCTCAGTGCTATGCCAGGATAAGCAACTGTAATGTTTCCAAACTGAACATTTCCTACAGTTGTAAAGGTATCAGAACTTTCATTCCTCTGCTTTCACTACCCTTTGTATCCATAAGAAGAGGGAAGGGAGGTTTACCCGATAGCACTACTGAGTTCATCCCAGTTTACTTCACTGGCATCCTCTGCTCTTGTTTCATACAACCTGTGAATGTGAGACAGAAGCAGTTTGCAGGCAGAACTCACGACATAATTCAGTGCTCCCAGCTCCCCCAGTCAGAAATTACAGGACATTTTGTCCAGAGAAAGAATGATTGCAAAACATGTATCAAGCTGCAAAAGCAGGCTGTTCTCACCCTGCAAACTTTTATAAACACAGCTCAAAGAGTGGGAGATAAAAAACATCCCAGTGCTCAGAACTGTACCTTTTAATAAGAGTGATCTTGGTCCGTAATCCATTGGTCCCTCTGTGCAACTGCTGCCTTCTGATCAATTTCCTTGTTAAAATGGAATTCCTTTGAAAACACACAAAACCAGGTTTCTATCATTTCAAGAAATTCCAAGCATCAAGAGGCAGTGTTCTGCCAAGTGACAGGGGGGATTGAAGGTCACCAATGGAAAGAATGGTCTTATTTTACTAGGAATATTAAGGCAACAAAAAAGTAAAATGAAACATTCAATAAAACTATACACTTAATTTTAGCAACAAGCAAAAATAAGCTAGAGTGCACTAATCATTACTATATGAGTGAAAGGATAGTGATTGAGAAAGATACATCACCAATTGCCTCAATATTTTTTATATTTTACCATCATTGCCTCAATATTTTTTATATTTTACCATCATCCAGATCCTGTCACTGGGGAGCTCCATTTCACAGGCAGGACCTGGAGAACCCTTCCCAGCAACTGGGAAATCCTCCACAGTGTGCCCACCCCTAGGTGAGGGCCCCAAATTCGCCCCAATTGTGGGTCCAGGTTTTACAGGCCCCAAATCAGCAAGTCAAAGTGACCTGATTATATTTTTAGCACAGGAACACCTGGATCTGGTGGCACACTTCCCATCCAGCAGGGGTCAAGGCTTGGCCAGGGCCCAGGCCTTGGCTGGGAGGGTTTCCCCTAAAATACCCTACAAAGAAACTGCTATTTCTGTCAGTTGGGAAAGTTTCTTAAAATGATACATTTCTTGCAGATAACTACACAAGGTTATGTGAAAGTTTCTGAAGCAGCTGGTTTGGTGTTAAACAGCTGGCAAACGAGTCTCAATCATCTATTTTTAGCTAAATAATACTGCTGGTGTTAGTCACAGTGCCCAAGGGTTCAGCATGTAAGTCAACTCTGCTGCTCAGGCTTCAGCACACCAGGCAGAAATGAGGCTTTGCCATCACAGCAAACAGAGAACTTGCTGCAGCTAGCAAAGAGTTGTCTCAGACTCATCTGCAATGCCTCTTCTGTGCTCTACAATCTCTCACCTGTCCTACCAAAGGATCATCATGGTACAAAACACAGGTTTTGCAGCATAAATACACCCCAGAACACATTTTACTATCCCAGTTTAGTCCAAGCCCTCACCATTTCTGTTTGCATTGTCTCCAGTATCGACTTCCCACTTTGGTTTCAATCTCGGTCCATGGCAGCGACTGCTGCAGCTGCTCAAGGTCAATCCAGAGATCTTGATTTGTGTTTGACTTTTCCAGGGAGGAAAGAGAACTTGGATTTTCTGCTATTAGTTTTCTCCTCATCACATCCTTCACTGCACTCAGTAACTTCTGGGTCTCTTCCTCTGTCCAAGCACCATAGTTAATAGCTAAAATTGAAAACCCACCGGGTTAAGACATAATTTATCATAAATGATTAGGGAAAAAAAGGCAAAAGAGCAGATGTTTCACTTTGCATGATTTTTATTTATAGGACCAACTTCTTAACACATGTTCTAGAAACTCTTCTGCATACCAAGCTTGAGAGTTTAGCCTAACCACTAAAGAACAGTCTGATCCTCAGCTGTTATCTTCTTAAACCTGGCTGCCAAATTCCTTCTGCCCTCCCCATGAAATCATCTGTTTTATATGTCAGTTCTGTTAATAAAGAGTTATATTCCTTCCACTTTTTTTCCACTTTCTTTCAGAGATCTTTCTTATCCTTTCCACATGAAAATGCAATCAGTGGTATGAAGAAGAGGACCATCACTACAAATCAATTAATTAATTAAAACCCCCATACTTGAAGGACTTTTTCCTTATGTTTAGGGTACCTATACGGTACAGTTTTAAATAACATTACACAAAATTAATTGTTCTTCTAAAAATTACATACCTGACTTGATTTCAGAGTATTTCATAGCAACTGAGAGGTTAGAACGGGACATCAACTCAGAAATCTTCTTCCAATCATTGCCATGCAGAGCTTGATACTTCTTTAATTGTTCTTTTTCTTCTGTAGTATACCTGGTTGAGGAAATGGGCACAGCTTCAGCTGCAAATTCAAACCATTTCAATCTCTTAAAGAGCTATAACATCTGCAGGTGATCAATGTTAATCATCACTATCACTTCAAGCCACATTTTAGAATGGAGGAATCAATAAGGCAAAAGGAGCTATCAATTAAGTCACAGTAACTGGCACAAATGGGAGAGATGATCTTTATTTGAGTCCATTTTAATTAACAAATAATCAACACAGACTGATATTAGCATTCAGAAACACTTTTAAAGTATCCCCTTACCTTCCTTTATAATTATTTGGGTCAAACATCTTCCTTGCTCGATAATATATCAGCCTCCAGGGCCGGGGTATGCCCTCAGCTGGAAGGTAAAGATCATTTTTAACAAACATTTCTAACAGTGGTGAGGCCAAAATGAAACAAACTCCAAAACCCAACACCACATTTTCATGGCCATGCTGTCAACAACAGATTCTTTCCACTCACCAGTACAAACTACATGGACTGGCTGTGCATTTGATCCATGGATGATTAAAATTTAACTGGCATGCTGAACACTCCCATTAAAGAGAGACATGGGACAGCCACCAGGCAGGAGCTCACAGACTGTTCCAGCTGGGGAAAGCAGGCACTGGTGGCATCCACAAAAACCAAGGGAAGATCTCTGCTGCAGGGAAGATCCACAGAGACCAACCCCTGGCAACACACAACCACCTTGGTCAGCAGTGCCCAGCAGAGAGGACTGCAAGGCACAGAACACTGCTGAGACTTTCTGCCAAATCCTCCCAGCCCAGGAGCAAACTCCCAGACTGGAATGAAAATCAGCATCAGGGAATAGTGCCAATGCAGAGGGAAGGATTGTGTGTCTGAAATAACCACAGAGCAACAAATCTGTAGTTTGATCCCAGTTTCCTGATCCATGACAGGCTGTCCTTTACTCTGCCTTGCCTGAGATGATATCACCAAACACACAGAATCAAGCTCCTGGTGCACTGAGGAGATCCCCATGTCCTGGAAAACTGGCATGGCTCAGTTTCTTCCACCCCCCCCTCAGTCCTGCACCTGCCACCTATTTATTGGTGACAATTTCAGACAGGACTCAACCCCTCACAGCTGCCATTAGTAACTTTAATTATAGTTCAGCAAATAATGCACTTAAAGCCATAAAGCCCAAGTGCAAGTCTGGAAGTCTTTACTGGTCTTGACTGTATTTTATCTCTAAACTCTTCCTGTTTGAGACCAGATAATAAGAACAGTGGACTGTGCAAATTATCAACTACACCGTGTCAGCAGCTCCTTTTTTTAACCAAATTTAGCAACATCAGTGCTTTTCAATAAAAATTATTTTACAAAAGATGCAGGTTGTAGAATGCAACATTCAGCTGTCTGAGGATGAACTTAAATACTCACAGATTTTTTCACAAAAATGATGTTCTGCTTTCAGGCGATGGATGGTGTCTTTATCTTCTGGATACCTCGAGGTAAACAGAAGTTTTTCGGCGCTGTCTATTCCAGTAAGTGCTAAGAACTCTTCAACATTTTTCCGGATTTGTATATTTTCCTTCTGGGTAAATCTGCCAAACTTGACAGCCACACCTAAAATACAGAAAGGTTAAAAAAAAAAAAAACCAAGTCAAACCTCAAGTAGCATCTCTTGTACATCTCAGGTATCAACAAATTCAGAGGGGAAAAGAGAAAACTGAAAGAGACAAAGCCAGCTGGGAATCAGCAATTAGTACAAAACTTTGTGCTCAAATTTGCCACTGTGGAAGCAGATGCTACAAAATGGAGAAACAGAAAATCTGTCAATGGAATGAAGTGAACCAGACTGGGTGCAACAGACACCACACAAGAAACTTTTCCTTCTGTCCAAACATTAGCACAGCTGCACAGTCCTTGCACACTGCAACAGGATTTCAGAGAGCTCACCCTGTTTTTTAAACTCCTTAAACCTCATTAGGTCTCTTCCAGCCATTTTCCTGATTGAACTGTCTGATATATTCTTCACATGAGGAATAAACTCTTCCAGTTCTTGTCTTGCAGTATCCAAATCCACAAATGAAGTCATGGCAGAGTCCAGGCCTTCTTCACCATCCACACTGACCTCATCAGAGGCTGCCAATTCAGCAAAGGAATTGTTCTGCTGCTTCTGCTTCTTTTCATGTAGTGCCAAGGCTTTTGGTGTCCTGATATAAAACAAAAAAAAAAGGCATACAATAAAATACACCACTAGAACTCCAAACCAGAGATGTTGTTAACATCTCTACCATTAAAAGAATTCACATATTTGTTAATTACAGCATAAAAAATATTTCACACATCCACTGCCTTGCATTTCTAACCTTTTAACATAATTGAATAATTGTCATTTATTTCCAAATTTCTATACTTAGAGCAATCAAGGAGCTTTCTGAAGTTCTGAAATCCACAAAACTCTCACACATGGGCATAGTGAAGAAATAATGTCTCTTGCTAGCACTGGCACACAGATTTTTTCCATCTGTCTCTTACTAGTGCTCCTGTTTTGTTTTCTAGACACTGCAAAGGCATCAAGAACTACTTACACGAGCATTCATCTGCACAGAACATTCAATTGTTCAGCTGACCTTACCAGCTGTTTGGTTAAAATGCACATGTTCACTATAAATATCAAGTTTAACAAATGAAATCCTTTTCTTTTTCCCCCACTTTTCTTTTTTCAAATGTGAATTGTTTGCAGGTAAGTTATTTCTACACCTACAGCTTTTAAAGAGGAGAAATGAGCCTGCACTGAAGTATTCTTAAAAATTGTTATTGGCTCTCCACAAGAAAACTGAGGCTTTAAAGTAGATCTCTAAATCACAAATGCTGTGTAAGTTCAAAGTTTTTCTTTAAAACACACACAAAGCAGAATGAAGAAAAACCTGGAACCCAAATAACACAAAAGGAAAGTAACTGGGGAGTGGAGGAAGGGAAAAACCCCACAAACAAAACCTGAACTTACATCACATCCCCATCAGACTCTGAAGAGCTTTCTTCCATGACAGGAGTGCTGCTTTTATTTGCCTTTTTAGCACATGCTGGAGTCTTCTTAGCTCGCCCAGCTGCTTTATTGGGTGTGGAGGAACCAGCAGGGAGCTCCATGGAGGCCTCAGGGGTGGCAGAAGCAGCATCACAGCCTCCATCCTCACCTGCAGGTGAAGGCCACCCCCTGTCCTGCTCTGAGGGTGACAGCAGTGGCTGAGCTGCTCCACCTGTGTCCTCCTGGCCACTGCCCCCTCTCCTCTTCTTCCTCTTCTTTTTGGATTTCTCCTTGTGGCCCTTGCTGTGCTCCTCAGAGGGAGGCAGCTCACACACCTCATCCTCTTCAGGCTGCTTCTCTTTCCTCTTCTTCTTGTGTTTTTTGAAATAAACATAATCAGCAGCACCCTCCTGGCAGTCCTGGTTCACAGGGACACGGGTGACATCGCCGAGCTCGTGGGTGCTGCCCTCACCCTTCCTCTTCCTCTTCTTCCTCAGGGAAGCAGCTGCTGCAGTCCCATTGCTGATCTCATGCTCCACCTTCACAAAGCAATTATCCAGCAGAGTCTGCTGCTTCTCACCCTTTTTTTTCAGTTTTTTCTTCTTTTCCCTGCCCTCCTTGCCCTGTGCTGCTGCATCTTCAAAGAGCACTGGGGAAATGTGCCCAGGCTCTGGATCTCCCACAGTTTCAGCATTTCCATGTTTGTTGTAGGACTCATTTAGTTTCCTCTTCTTCTTTTTCTTCTTCTTGACAAAATCCTGGACTTGAAAATCACCTGCATGTGCTTTGCCTTTCATTTTTTTTCTCTTAAGTAAAAGAGAGGAGTTTTATTGAAGTGTTGTCATTTATACACTGTTTTTGTTTAAAACAAAACAGCCCCCCACAAAAAACCCAACAAAAAGCACAAAACCCACCCAAAACCTTAACAACTAAAAACTCAATTTTATCTTAGACTCTTACTTTTCAATCCAATTAGTTTTGTAAAGTGTTTAGGAAAAGCTGATGCCTTCTTTGTCAAACAGATGTGCATCACAGCTGTCCCCAGCCTTCAAAGTGCTATCCTACAACGAGAAACATTTAATAAATTTAGTAACTATTAGCTTGGATTTTGAATAGCTAACCAACGTCTGACTAGTTCAACTCAGCTTTCACCACTGAAACAGCAGCAAGCTAAAAGCAACAAAGAAACACGAGCCTCATCAGCGCTAAACCCAAAATTCTCCGATTCGAAGTTCCTGCCGGGCCGAGCTGGGCCCCGCCGGCAGAACTCGGGCACCCAGAGCCGGCAGGGAGCGTTTGCAGCACATTTTCTACACCCAGCACGTACCAAACGCTCACCCCGCGTCACGTTTGAATTCCGCATCCCCAGGGCAGGCCGGCCGGTCCCGGGCATCCCCGAGCGGCCCCGGGGGCTCCGCGGAGCTCAGACCACGGCTCGCCCCTAGGCCCAGACACCGAGAAACGCGCCCGAGCACGGCCGTGCGGCCGGGCCGAACC
>VZRH01004698.1:166018-194748 GCA_013397555.1 Urocynchramus pylzowi | reverse complement strand
CCCGACACGGCCACCCCCATCCCATCGCCACGGCCGCCTCCCATCCCACGGCCGACGGGACCCCGGGGAGGGTGGGGGTCACGGTCGCCGTGGGCAGCTCCACAGCAGAATAGTTTCCCTTTAAAGCGGTTAAAATCAGTTTTTTCCCCCCACTGGTTCATATGACAAGGAAATTGGCCGTGTTTTAGCCACCGCTCCCCAGCCGGGGGTGGCACGGAGCAGGACGGGCTCTCCCTGAGAGGGTTTTCCCCAGTCCTAAGTCCCGAGGTTTGGGAAGCACTCGGGGACAGGAGATGTCACTGGTGCTGCTCTCCACCCCAGACACAGCAGAGGGGAGGGTCACACAAACCGTATCCCCCTAAATTACCCGCCCCGCTGCAAGGGACAGCAGGGGCGGTTCGGAGCCGCCGTTCCTGGCGGAGCCCGAGGAACGCCTGGACGCGGCACCCAGCGCTCCGCTCCGCGCCACAAGGTGCTGCTGGCTCACAGGCTGGACTCCATGACTTTGGAGGTCTTTTCCACCCTAAGTGATTCTGTGGCTCTGCAATTAGCATTTTTAGACCTGCTCCGGAGGTTCTGGTCCCTTCCCAAACTCCGGGCACTTCTCAGTTGGTTATTCCCGCTCCTATCCCTGCCCTGCGCGCCGGCTGAGCCGGGCGTGCGGCTCGCAAACTTCGCTTCGGTGGGTTCCTCCTCCTCGAGCCACACCCGAGTGAGGGTGTGAAGTGAGGCTGTAGCCGAGCAGCGGCTGAAGTGCAGCTCTCGTCCCCTGGATGGCACTCGCAGAACGGCGTCGTGCCCGGAGCGGCGCTCCCGGCCCGCGGCGAGCCCCGNGCAGGGGCACCGGGCGCTCGGAGCGCTGCTCTGAGCCCTTCCCCGAGCCCTGCCCCTGCCACGGCAGCAGCTCCTGCTCCCAAGCCTCCTTTCCCAGCTTTAACCGAGGCTTTCCAGCTGGAGTTCGGCTCTTGGTTCCCTCGGTAATCGCGCCTGGCACCGGCAGGCTTGGAAGGTGGCTGTAAAGTTAGGGAATTTGGAGTGTCACTGGGAATGTGGGACTTTGCAGTGTTGAATTCTTTTGTTTTCTTATGAAACTCTAAAAAATCTATCGAGAGATGTTGTCAGGCATAGGAAAAAAAGCAGGCTTTGCATCAGAATTCGAAAGCGGCTTCACTTATGCAAATCCACAACTTCTGCCTTCTTTCTTTTCTCTGGATCCCCGAAGTTTGATGGAAGGATAACTCCTGTCGAGCATCCTGGCACTGGGAATTCTGAGCAATTTTAAATGGTGGGATGCTTTAAAAAATTAAGAGACAATCTGGATTTCTGTAATCTGGTGAAACTAAACTTTGAGCAAGTTTTAGAAGGAAAAGGTAGTGTTCAGTTTAAACTATCTGGACGATTTCTGTTTTCTCAAGGCTTCTTTGCAGGAGGGTCTCTGCTGGTAGGGATGTGAGGAGATTTGCATCCACCTGGTGCAATCCTTGAGCGGGGTGAGCGGGGTGTTAACAGGGACGCTTTCACTCTCGGAACCAGCAGTAATTACACTTCACGGTGGGCTCTGCTGGAGTTTGTGCAGCACACTGCTGCTCCCCTGCCAGCTGCCTTCCCACACTGCCCCAGGGAGTGCTGAGCTCACCAGGGTGTCCCTCTCTGCCGGGAGGTGACAGCGGTGAGGTGGCAGTTTGCTGGGTAAACGCTGGCACTTGGCACTGCACGCACCGGTGATGACACACTGTCAGCATCAGCCCTCTGCCCTTCCTCCTCCTCCTCCTCCTGCTTCCAGCTGCAGCCTGGAATCTCCTCCTCCCCAGGGCAGCCCTGGGGACCCAGCACTCTGGAGAGGATGGCCAGCAGGTCCCAGCCCTCATGCTGAAACCGAAGGACACAAAGATGGTTTAGGAGAAAATGACAAAAGGTTTGGAGACGCCTGCAGCTTGGAGGAGTGCTGCTGGCAGCCGAGGGAGGGCATGAGGAGCACACAGCTCCAACAGCTGCCAGGTAGGGTCTCTGGGCAGCAAACACACAAGAACCTGAGGCCAGTGGAGATGGATGGGACACTTAGTCCCTGATTCTCCTCCAAATAGCACTTGGACCCCAAAACACTAGAGCAAGTGTGACAAATCTCCTACTCTGCAGCAGCCAAAGGACATCCTTCTTTCTCTTTGAGTTATTTTATGTATGTTCTAAATTTGGCATCACGTATCCAAACAAGATCCCTGCCCAGGCTGTTTCTGGCTGAGCCTCCTGCCTCAGCTCTGCCCAGCCCCAGCCTCCCCACAGCCTCCCCACAAAAGGGCTATCACTGATTAAAACCATCATCTTCTCATGTAAACATTTCCAGGGATTAATGCTCTGTTTCTCTGCTAGAATGTATGTTGTGTTTTAATTAATCAAGGAGTTAATTTAGTTATCAGTATATATTTGCTTGCAGCATGAAAGTGAGGAAAGCATTTCATCTACTGATGCCAGTGAAAATCTGAGCAAAGCATTTTTGGTCTGTTTTCACCAGTAAAAGCCTTAGCCAAGCACTTTTCCAGTACAAACTTACTGAAAACTCCTGTGTTACAAAAATAAACCAGCTCTGGGCAGGAAATAAGAGTTTACCACACTTGACCCCTGGCAAGCTCAACACAGACTTCAGAAATAGTGACCCAAGCAGATTGATTACATTTAGATTAACATCTTCTGTACAATATGGCATAATTGAGTTCAAGATATCACTGACAAAGTCATTGTCACCAGCAGGGAATTGGATTTATCTTCCTCAATGTGTGAAGGTAAATGGGAAATCCAGCCCCACGTGCCAAAGCTTCCCCTTACCTGTCCAGGTGGATCCAGGGGCCACGCAGAGAGCAGGAACTGCTCTCCAGGAAAAGCCCTGAGAAGCATCTGGCTCATCTTCAGAGCCCCTACTGCTGCTCCCAACACGGAAAAGTTGTTTCCAAACTGGCAGTTCTGAGGAAGAAGAGGAGGAGGATGGTGCTGGTGCTCTGCTGGCCAGGAAAGGCAGGTCCCAGTGCAGAATGCAGGAGAAGCAGATTTAACAAACAACTGCTGGAATGTGCAGTGTTTATTTTACAAGCTTGTTATTTACATGACAACTGATGCCAGGCTGTCTTTATTGGTCTGAATGCCAGGGCATTTAAGATTCATTTTCCTAAGCTTTCCTCTACAGCCCCAAGGGCTGGAAGTTTTTTTTGTTTTTTTTTTTCCTAATGAGATTGAACAGGAGCTACAGGATTCAGGCAATAAAATTTCAGTAGCTATGATCTCCAGAAGAAGAATATACGATCAAAAAAGCTCCCAAAACCACAGGAATTGGCACACTGATAGCCTTGGCTTTGGAATTCCCAGCAAAGGAAGGATTAGTCAGGCCAGGAGAGTGAACTGCTCTTTTTGGTGGGTGAAGGGGATGAACAGAAGAGCCTGCTCCGTGCCCAGGGATAGCAGCTCCCTGTGTCACCAGCCTGGTGACCAAGGGACTCAACTCCCTACATGGGTACCATTTAAAGGCAGAAATCACCCACCACCACTTTTTTCTTTTTCCTTTTGTGCTTATTGAAGCTCATCATGAAGTATTTCTGAGCTGACTGTCACAGAGCAAGGGACTGCTCACAATTGTTGCAAAATAATTTTGATTTCTGGAAAGATCCATAGGATGGACACTACAAAAGCAAGTAGGGCCATTTTGTCAAACTAAAATTGTGTTTCATAGTGAAAAAAGAAAAGAAAAAGCTGCAATTAAGCTAGAGACAAAGCTGGACAAGTGCATGGTGTGAAAAAGAATATTACAACTTCAAGCTGTAAACTGCATCATCACAAACATCTCTTGGAATAAAAATTACTGACAGGGCAGGTTTTCCATCACTCTGAAGCTTTTATTATTGACCTGGACTATGGCTGCAACAGGGCTTTTACATCTGAATGCTGGGCTTCATCTTTGAGCCTTTAACCCTCAGCTTCCTGGGTGATTTGGGCTTGGTTTTTTTAACATTCTCTCCAAATCCACTCATCTTCTTTATCTCTTCTGGCACCAGCTTGTCGAGGAGTCAAGGTGAACTCAGCACAGGGGAGGAATGGGACTGACAGGAGCAAAATCATCCCCTTGCACAGAGCACCCACAGGACCTGGGGAGGGCTCTCAGGTCCCTCTGCTCCCCTCAAGGGATCTGGGGCTTCAGCCACAGCCAGCATCTCCCCGCTGCTGGCACATGGACCAAGAGCCCCCCTGTGGCAAACTGCTGATCACACCCTGTGAGGATTTGGGTCACTTCCCTCAGGTGTTAGCTTTGATGATTTTACTAACTCTGTTCCCTCCCCTAACCCAAACCTGCTCACAGCTATTTGGGATCAATGCATTTATTGGAAATTTGCTCAGAGAGCCAATTTCAGTTTCTCTGTCTCTCCCTTGTAACCCAGAGCAGAGCAGCCACAAGTACCATGAGCTGTATTTGGAATAAGGTTGTTTTATTTGGTGTTAATTATTCTCTTTACCTCAAATCACTACATGTGCTGAGCATCCTGCCTTCTGTGCTTGCTGCTTGGGGACACTGAGGTTTAATTAGTGTTTATGCAGCATTTTGTGTGCTTATTGCTATTATTATTATATCACGAGAACTATTATATTTTTGCAATCTAAGACCAGTGTTGTGCTTTTAAAAATGTATTCTGAGATGTCTATGCAGTGCCTCAATAATTCATTAGAGAAATAAACTAATGAAGGGCTGGTTAGTCAAATAATCATTAGGTTTGGTTCTGAGCTTTCCTTCCAATGCTCTGACTTCTAAGGGTTTTCTTCTCAGCATGAACTCATTTAGGATTTTAATGAATTATTTGGTACACTAAAAATTAAACTCCTTATGAGCTTTAGTGCCCTTCCATATTTTGCACAGGCCCTGCTGAAATAAATAAGGTATTTCCAAGAGGCAAGTAAACATTCTGCATGAATGGAAGTAGTGGGTTTTTCCTCCTGGTTGTTTGAACACAGGCTCCAAAGTGCCAGCTGTGACTCAGCAGGCAGAGGGACAGCCCCAGCAGCACCAGGCCTGGGGAGCTGCTCACTCCCAAGATCCACAGGCAGGATGTAAAATCAAGCAAAAGGGCATTTTGATCCTTTATGTGAACAAAACAATGCAAATTGGTGAGACTAATAAGCCCAGAAACATTACAAGGTGAATGCCTTTTATGTTTGTGAAAATCTTCTATGTTTATTTGTCTAATACAATGGAAATAAAGCTTCAAAGGCTCTTTGATTTAAAAGTGCATTATTGAAGTCAGCCAGCACAATAGTAGTGGTTAGACCAAATTGTTGCATTATGACCCTAATAGCAGTGCTGTCAGAGCAGAGAACATCTGTACAGCCTCTTGCCCGAGCTGGTGGGGATGTAAAAACAAAAATTAAGCCAAAGGATGAGAGGATGTAGGCAGGATAGGGAAAAAACTAAAATGAAACGGGTCACAAATGGATCCATACATTCACAGTGCACCCAGAGCTGCTGCAGGCTATAAATTTTTATGATGAACCTAAAACTCAGGCTTTATTCTCAGAAAGATTTAAAAAACTTTGGGGGAGAGCCACCGCCCGTTTTTAGTGCTGCCCCCAAACCACACTAAGCCAAGAGATGATTTTCAGACTAATTCAAATTGAAGACACCACAAAGAAAGTCAGGGATCTCCCAAATCCCACTGGAGGGTCCTTAAGCCACCAACCCTGCTCCAGGGACACCGAGCCCAGCAGGCTGAGAGCAGCACCAGAGACCCAGCTAAAACTTGTAAGAGCACAGGAATATCTCTGCCCTCTTTCCTCTCCAACCTCAGCTTCCCACTCCAACACCAGGAAAAGTTCTCCTTCTCTGGAAGAGGCCCCACAAAGTGCCCTGAGCACAGAGGAAAAGCTGGTGGGGGCTCAGTGAGGGCAGTGCTGGACAGGAGGGCGTTGGGCAGGCAACCAGTTGGCAGCTGCCCAAGGAAAAGGTGAAAACCTCTTTATTTTTAGACCTTTCCCACAATCATTCCCCTCTTTTTGAGTGCTGCCTAGCAGAATGTAGAGCAAAGAGAGCATGTTGTCAGCAGTCACAGAGAGCAGCATTTTCAGTTCCTGATTTTTGGGAGTTTTTAGCCACACTTTCCCCAAGGGCAGATTGTTTTCCATGCAAATTCTTAGAGATACTCTTATGTCTAATTATTGGATTTCAGAAGCTTTTGTCATTTTGCAGGGATTGTTTTGTTCTTGCTTGGCTGCTCGCATTGTACAGATTAGACAGAACCTGCATTTCTGAGAATATTTTCTTTTTTAACCATTTGTACTTTATAAAAGAAATTACACTGACTTTCCCACTCACATTTATTTGAAGTAGCAAAGATAAATGCAAGTGGGATCTACTACTAGATTTCCAGCAACAGCCTTTAAGAAAACTTCAATATCAAGGGAAATATCTCTAGTTTGATTTGTTTAAGCAAACCAACACGAGGTTTGTGCCTAAAAATCTTACAAGTGAAACCTGATTAAAAATAATAGCGTAACTCCCAGGCTGGGGGGATAAAAACCCTCAAAGCAAACACAGTGAACCTTTCATTGCTCCATAAAAAGCAAACCAGCCTGAAAAATAACACTGGTTTTAATCAGGAGCTTTGGGTTGCTCGTCCAGGTAGAAGAGCCCCTTTGTTTGCAGCTTTTCAACTTCCCGACTTACATTTGCTGTCTCAATCACCCTCGTGGCTGCCCAACCCCTCTGGTGGCTCCCAGGGGATTCCAGTGGGCTGGTCAGGACTGTAACTCCATTAATTACCACGTATTACAGTGTGTTAAAGCCTTAAGACAACCAGAAATGCAACTTTCCCTGCACGGGGGCGGCTGCGTCCGTCATCCCTGCTCTGCTCCCGGCGCCGCCGTCCCACCTCTGCCACCGAAATCAGGCAGCTAAAATTGTTCTCAGCTTAGCCCCAGCCCTGAAAAGCACAGTCCCAGATCACACTGGCAGTTAGTTAGCATTTAGATAGGCTGGGACGGGGCTCTGTACAATAGGCATCAAAGCTGAACTCTTGGTGCAGCGAGAGGGATTAATTTCTTTAACCAACATGCCTGATCTGGCCTATCTCATTACCCTGCCTTGTCAGTGTCGATGTTAGATTTGATTGAAGATTATACCATTTAGGCCTTTCCCCTGCTTTCCACAGAAATCAGGCCTATTGAATTGCACATTCTTCCATGGGCCCCTGTCAATACTCAGTGGCCTGAGCCTCTAATTCTGCTTCATTTAAACTTCATCAACTTTTCCAATCAAGTGGAAGGATCTGAAATAGGCTCCGTAAGCAGAAAGGGCCTTTTTCCTTTTGTCAGATAATTTATTCTGTTTTCTCTTTCTCTCCCCCTCGCTTCCCCACCTCTTTCTCTTTTTCTTCTTTTCGCTCCCTTTCCCTGATGCTGAAAATGAGATTACAGTATTTAAATGACTATGATAATCAATCGGGGGACCTTGAGCCGAGATTGAGGTTAATTTTTCTTAGCAGAACAAAGAAGCGTGATGCCATCGGGGATTTGAAGGTGCAATCTGTGTTTCATGCTTGTATTCCTGCCCCCCCCCACCCCAAAACTGCAGTTTTAGGAGTCTTTTCTTGTTACTAACTATGCGGTTGTTGTGATTTTTAAGAGGAGAGAAGAAAGGTAATTTTGGGGCTGATAAACAGCTAACAGCCTTCAATCAACAATTTTAATAGGAAAAAACAATTCACTTACATGGAGAGACTGCAGATCTAATGAAAGTGTTATCGTTACCTTATTTATTTTTAAATATACTTGGAATAATTTTCTGCAGTGCTAGGAATAGTCCTTCCAGCCTGCACAGCAGAGTTGTGAACTTTTAACTGAATACTCCTTTTACTCAGCCACTCTTCCTACTTAGCAGCTTTCTTGGCTGCTTGGAAAAAAGTTGATGCTTTTGTCGTGATTTTGCTAATCAGAAATGGAATCACTTATGTTCATCTCAGAAGCTGCCTTGAAATGGCTTGTTAAGTCTTTAGATGATGTATTTTTGGTTGTAACACGCCAGCATTTGCTCACCTGGATCTTTCCCATTCCCTGTTCTGGAAGAGAGAAAGAGAAAAATATGCATTTCTTTGCTTCCATCCCAGCTGTCTTGTCAGTGCTGTTTTACATGCTGCCACCCAATGTTATCTTTTATTTGTGTCAGGAGAGAGGATTTGACAAGTTCAGTATACAATGTTCATTTGGCAAGGCAATTTTTTCATACCAATTTTGAGTAGAAAATGAAACCATCTTTCAACACAACGAGCAACATCATTTTTGGACAGACTTATTATGAGAAGAAGAATTGCAAAACTTTATTTCCCTACACGATGCAGAAGAAAAACAAACCAGGAAATGAGACATTTAAACAAACAAACAAAAAAAAACCCACAAACATGTATGAATGTTTGAGGCCATCAGTTTGTTTTAGAAATAAAAAATAACCACCAGCTGCTGTCAGGTAGCTGTGGCCTCCTTTTTGTTAATCAGATGCTGCTGAATTTGGTTGCATCATAATGTAGCTTTGTTTCAAGCCTTTTAAGCTCTCAGATAACTGGGGAAGGCAGACCAGACTGACTTCAGAAATTTGTCAGCTTTTGCCAAGCAAAACAGCATTGGAGGTTAGGGAAGAGGCTCAGGGCCTGAGAGAGGGAGGGTCCAGGGGCATTTCAAAGGCTCTGGGTGCTTTGCCTCCCCCCAGAATCCCAAATGTAACTTCTGGCAGTACTAAATACTCTGAACAAGCCAATTAATGGAAAAATCTCATTGTAAATTGTGCTGTCCCATGTGTCTCACAGCAGGTTCCTTGGGGATAAGGTTTGTGTCTGACAGCCCCCCACCACAAAGGGCTTTGCTCCATGACCAGGACTTGCTGGTGCCACTGCAAAGTGAGGGCCCAGGACACTTAAATGAATATTGCCCGAGGAACACCATGCATTAAAAAAGGGCTGTCAAAGCTTCACTGGGTGACAAATTCATTTTAGCCCCCAGGACCCTGCAGGGCTGGGAGGTGCAGCCTGAGAGCTGTGTAGGATTGGGCTGGATGTCTTCCATGTCCTCAGCCCCTGGAGGGAACTGATGCTCTTTGGTGCCCCAGCTTTGCCCCTCTGGGAATTTTACCCCCAAAAAAAGCAGCAGCAGCCCCAAACTGTTCATCCCCACAGACATGGAAGGAGCTGTGTGTGTTTCAGGCAGTGTTTTGCTCTAAGAGTTTTCTCTCTTTAAGCAAATGTTGACTCACCACGGGGAAATTAAAACTCCATTAGACATTGCCACACTGCAGAACAGACCCCATTACAGCGGCCGAGTTGCAATTAATTGGTTTCCTCAGATATTACTTAATTCTGGGAAGGCACAGAGAGATGGGAAGGACAAGGCTGATCTAAACAATAATTTCCTAAAATAACATAATCTAAATAAACTAATGAAGTGATTACATAGTTATTAATCTAATATGAAGAAGAGTCAGAAGAAAATATTGGGTATATAACAATTTAGAAAGAACAGTAGAGTTAATACCATTCTGGTTAGACTCATCATGAGGCAATCAGCATTTGTGCTTAGGGATGGATGCTGGTTTTGCAGAGTAATTATATTTTGTGCTAAAAGCTGCCATTTCAAAGTGTCCCATCTCCTGCTTTTTTTGGTCTGTTGCTCATATTCAACTTTTCAACACCCAGATGGAAGGGACCACT
The DNA here is from genome assembly GCA_013397555.1 of Urocynchramus pylzowi. NCBI lineage: Eukaryota > Metazoa > Chordata > Aves > Passeriformes > Fringillidae > Urocynchramus > Urocynchramus pylzowi. The sequence continues at coordinate 185,029 of VZRH01004698.1, read as the reverse complement.
GCCTATGAGGCACTGCAGGTTTGGGGGTTGTTTTGTTTTTTAAGTAAAGTTAATTTTGTATTAAGAAATGTAAAGCAAAATAACCATAAAAACAGACTCCCTTGTGTGCAGATAGAATAATCAGCAATTTGAAAATATTCTGGCCCAGGGAGGGCTTCCCACAGGCAGTCCCTGTGCAGAGAGGCAGTGGGGAGCTGCATGCTGGGGTGCAGCAGTGCCTTGGGTGCTGTGGGGGTCCCCAGGGCCAGGCAGGGTCCCTCCAGCCTGGGGCCAGTGCAGGGAGCAGATCCAGCCATTCCCACAGAGCTCCTCTGTGCAGAGCTCACTCCCTTGCATCATCAGGGTAGAGAAAGTTTGGCTTCAGGAGAATAAATAACTAGGCCTTATAAGTCATTAAAAATGTATTATAAGAAAAATACAGTGCAGCTATAAATAGAAAACAAAGCAACTCCTATATAAACTTTTACAATCACTGCTACTCTGACTATTTTTCACTGTCTGGTTGTAAGTGAGTTTAGCATCTGTGATCTCTGAAGCCTGAGCTCCCTTGAAGCTGCAGCTCTCCTGGCAGTGCTCTGACCCCCAGTTGGGTGAGGAGCCTTTGGTGACAGGAGCTCAGGAGAGTGACTACTCAGCCTGGCTGAGCAGAGATGGGGGCTGAGCTTCTGGTCAGTCCCAAACTGGAACTTCAATGTTCCCTCCCTTCTCTTTTTTTAAAGTGGAAATATTTTAATATATATTTGTGACAGTCTGACGTGTAGCAGTTCCTTCCATAAAAGATATCACCTCTCCCTGCAAGCCTCCACAGATACAGAGCTTAATATGAAAAAAACTCTATATAGCAAGGCATTAATCATTCAGTAATACATCATTACTGTCTCCCTTTTGGTTATTACTTAAAATAGTTCACATAGGTAACATCAAGCACTCAGAATAATTTTTAAACCTTTTTGAAGGAATAGGTTTTTGAAGAAGCCAGTATTATCTCCACATTGTGCTCAGTGCTCAGCTGAAGTCAGGGTGAGTTTGTTTTCAGGGGAGATGAACTGCACTTTGTGCTTTCACACTTCAGTGTTAAAGAGTTTTTGCCATCTGGTCTGATTTTCTTTTTGTCATGTCAAGCAATAAAGTGGAAGAATTTGGTGGCTGATACACCTTAATGCAAAGATGTATTAACCTTACTCTGCTGGCACACACAGCAAAGAAAGTACCTCAGACTTTCAGCTAAATTCAGCTGTGTGATGTTCTGACTTCCAAAAATCAAATCCTGACTGGGACCCCACCATAAATACTCCACCACAGAGTAGTCACAGCACTGAAACTCCCACGTGTAGCTAATAGGGTGTTTCAAGGGAAAGACTGAGCTGCCTTGGCTGGACAGTGATGAACAATTCGAGGTTTCAGGACCCAGGTGTACTGAAGAATCCAGAGTTAAATATTCAGGTCAGGGAAAGTAGGCCACGGATCTAAATGGTGAATCCTAATAATCCTAATGGAATCCTAATAACCCTAACAGAGTCCTGGAGGAGGACATTTTGTGCAGCTCACATCTTAAGAAATGTGATGTTTTCCTGTGTGAGAGATCTTGGGCTGCATCAAATCCCTGATTGCAATGTAGTGACTCCACCTTGTTTGAAAATAAACCCGGGCACTGCAGTGGGGTCACTCACACCTTCGTGGGTGCAGGGGAGAGCAAAGGAGCTCTTCTGGACCTGCACCCTGGACTGCACTCCCAGCTCTGGAAACTGCTGGCTGAGGGTTTCTTAAAAGAACAGACTCATTGGGCTAATTGCTACAAAAACGTGAAATTCAGCAAGCAATAATTGGAAAAAGTAATTTCCTTTCCATTAAATGTGGGCTCTCGCTTTGTTTTCCTCCTAAACTCTCAAAATCCTATTTTCTAAAACACTCCCCCAGCCTCCTCCAGCTGGGATCTCCTTGCTCACGCCCCTCCTGCAAGGCTGTCAGCATCCCACAGTCCCTTTAATTTAGGAATTTAACAAGTAATTCTAAATTGGGATGCTGGAAAACCTGTGATTGTATCTCCCATGTCTATCCTATCAGATGTGGTTCTGTGCTTTCCCTACCCTGAAAACAAAGGGGAAGAGAGTTGAACACATGGTATCCTCAACTAGAAAGGACTTTGCTGTAAGAGGATATTGAGTTGTTTTGTAAAGCCCAATATTACGCTTGAATTGTGCCTGAATAAGGAGAAAGGACATTGTTAAAGAGCCCTAAACATTGACCATAGTGGATCTTCTTTCTTCCAAGCCCTTCAGCAGCATTGTTTTTGGCTGGTAATGATTTGGTATTGTATTTATAAGCCGTCAGGGTAATCCAGAGAGCAGCAGGAGGGGCAGTTGCCTTAAATAAAGCTTTACAATGCTGCTAATTAAAATGATCCTTCCTCTCCCTGTGATGACTAATGAGACAGAAAGAAGAACCAGGGAGGGTTAATGAAAATGTTGCCGTGAGATTCCCTATTTTTAATTGGTCTTTGTAATGTTTTAATCTTCTTTATGGTGTGGGGGTGGAAATGGAGAAATTTTCTTTCAACCTTCCTTGCACCGTGTAGCACGTGGCATTCGAAACGTCCAGTTCTAGCTTTATATTAGGAGTCTGTAACCACAGCTCTGAGGCAGAGTGTAGCCTTGAGATGGAAGAAGCAATTTCAGACTTAACTGAGACCAGAAACAAGAAATGTGAAAGCTGGTTTTAAGCTCAAGCTTCCAAAGCTCCAAGGGAGCATTCGTACCCTGAGGACTGGGGCTAAGATCTATTGTGAAGGATTGGCACTGATGCTCAATAGTATTTACAGCTTTAGGTCATGATGCTCTGTTAAATGCAATATTTATCCCATGAGCATGTCACAGTTCACCTCAGATGTCAAGAATTCAATTAATATTCTATTTAATAGAACACACCATGACCTAACCTTTTAATACTCTTAGTGCGTCTGAGCCCTCCTTATTAGTGTCACTTTCCAACTTTCCTTCTCAGCTGATGCATCTCACAACAACTGGGATGGGGAAATTGGGAGCAGGGGGAGAGGGGAAGAGATTTAAATTACTTTTGGACCTCACTGTGAGGATTCAGCAGCTTTATCCTTTGTAAAACCTGGCTCCCAGGGGTTTAGCACACCCTGCTTTCCCCATTTTCAAGGGTTGACGTTCTGCAAGTTTCAACTTTCCGTCGATTCAAACCCACAAAAGGCACCGCCAAATTTTTCATGGTTTGAGCTGATCCAGTTTCAAACAGCACTGCCTCACATCATATTATCGAGCTGGGGATCAGGGGAAACCATTCATGTGAGCAGCACCTGCAGGATTCAATCTTTGCCTTCAAATTTTGTCTGTGCACTGTGGGGGTGGGTTATAAATACTCTGGGATTGGGAGATCAGCACTGCAGAGATTTCCCTGCACTGCATCTGGAAACTGTCTCAGGAAGGGAGATCCCTTGGATGCACCATGATTTTACAGATCAGAATAGAAAATTGGAGGGCTCCTTCATTGAGCAAACAGGGCAGCCCATTTCCAACTTTTGTGGTGGAAAACAGAGCCTCCGAACCAGGTTCTGCCATCCTTGTGTCACCTCTAATGAGCTACCAGCAGAAAGCCATAAAAACCAGCAAATTGTGTGTTTCAGATCATATGAATTAGAAGACAGGCATAGTAATCTGGTGGGATTTATAGCAAGCTTTTTTAAAGAATAGAATTAATTTTAAAAACTCCTAATTGGGATCTGCTTCAGGCTGATATTTTCCTGTGTGAGACCTGCGTGACACATTAGAAATGGAAAGAGCTTGAAAGCAAATAAGTGTTTTAAATTACTCTGTGTTGCTGTAGCCTTTACATTTCGAGAAGAATTAAACAGCAAAGTGTTTTTGAAGGCAGCACTTGCCTGCCTTGAGGCAGGAGGGCAGGATGGGTTTAGCACAGAGAACACCTGGGAGGGGGCCACGCTATTACCACCCCTGTGATTTCAGCAAGATTTGTTGGGAAGATCAACCAATAAATACAGAGCCTGTACTGCAGCTCCTTAGAGTGGGAGGAAGAACAGACATTGTGCCAGATATTTTCATGCAACTATATTCATTATTTATGCAGAAGAAGAGATATTTCAGGAAAACAGAGCTGAACCATGAGTGACAAGGTATCTTTCCAGAGCGTAGGGTGCAGGAAAATTGCACTGGGGTTGACAGCTTTTTAATGTAGAGTCTCTATTTCACTGAATTACTGCATGTTGGCATTTCAAAAGTACAAGATGACCTATTTATTAGCTGTGAATCAAACAGAAATTACATGCTAGAAAATAAAAAAGTTGTATGTTTCTTCCAGCTGGTAAGATGCTTACCCTACAGAAATAATATATATACAGAGAAGAAAACCTGGAAACAAAGGATCATCAATCACAAGGCACTAAATTTAACGTTGTAGGACCTATATTTGTCATATAATATTGCAATCATATGTGCTTGTTCCCTTACATGTGATGTAATATTAAATGTATGTGTGTCATAATACTTTAAAATTTCACTATCCCTACTCTGCTAAGGCTCCTATCACCCTCTTCCCTTTTGGAGAGGGAACAGTGGCTTGGAAACTTCCCTTTAACAGTAACATGCTTGTAAGTGGGCAGTGCCAGAACCTCAGCAGGAAGGTAACCAGCTACCAATCTAAATACTAGAAACTGCCAGGCAATGCAGATGGAACATTTCCCTGTGGAAAGGGCAAAAAGTGGGAGAAAAAACTGACAAAAGAGCCCAAGTAGTAGCCCTGCACTTTGCTAGAGGCAGATGCCACATTTGAAGGAAATACCAATAGCATGCTGCTTAAAGAGTGGAAATCCAGCTCTCCCTGGGAGGTTTGATACCTTGGATCTGAACAAAGGGCCAGAAAGCAAAAGCTACAATTGTTGGATTTGCCAACTGACATTCAAATGAAGGTGCAACAAAATCCTGCCTTCTCTGCCCTCGTGATCTTACATAAACAATTAGATAAGTTGCAGGAGCAAAAATGTCCAAGCACAAACCTGGAGCAGTGTCAAATGTAGCTTTATATATGTATTTCATGTACCTTTTAGCTCAGAAAGGAAGTAATTTTATATACTTCCATTTTTCTCCCCAAGTATCACCATCAACATGAAGAGTAAACACTACTTAGGGAAGTCCAGATGAACTTGTATCTCATACATAGTGGTTATATTTTTTAAAAAAATTAAACTGAAAACCACAAATTGGCTGTGTAGAAAGAAGGTTGCTGCCAGGTTTCTTCTCAAACCTGGCAGTTTTGTACCCAAACCCATTCTGGAACAGCAGCTTCCAAAATCAGGGTTCTATTATACCCCAGTGACTATGGCCAGGAGCACCAAACTCTTCCTGACTTTGCAATAACCATGTCCTGAAGAGGGCAATTGAGCAATAACCTCCCAAAACAATTATAATTTCTGCTAATCCATCCATGTGGTAGGAAAGGGGAGGACAGCATTAAAAACTGCTGCTCCAGCTGCCTGCTTCAGGAAGAGAAGGAAAAATAGTATAAAAATTCCTGTTGACCCATTAGCAGAGGCACATGGTGACCTTGATAAAGGCACCTTTGGTTCTGCCATTTTGCCCTTCTGGGAATCTAAAACTATCTTTCACCAATCTTAAATTCAAATCAGCTTTGTAATTGATCAGCATCACTTGGATATATCTATTTTTACATATATATACACTATCAATGTAATTTTCAGGCTTACCACTACAGTGCCTGCTTCCTTACAATAGCTGGATAAAGCATATTTTTAAATACAGGCTGATCCAGGTACATTTGCAATAGAAGCAGGGCAGTTATTTCAGCTTTGCAAATTCATTCCAAGTGAACACATAGGATCTTGGGGGAGAAAAAAAAAAAATCTATACATTAGAAACATTTAATTGACCACTTGATGTTATCCCAGTCCCTCTGTGTTGAATCCTGAATGGTAAAACTTAACATGACTCTTTTTTGCTTGAATTATCCTCCTGCCCTTGCATATATACAAGCTACGTGCTCTAATGCAAGACCCATCCATTTGTCTTAGTAATTTATCTCATTTCCTTTGGAATGGTGTCCCTCAGTGGCTCAGAGAAAGTGGAGCGGTTGTTTTAATAGATTTGAGTTTTATCTGCCTCTCTATTTGCAGCAGGGCATAATAATAATAAATTATGATACTAATAAGTAGGTTGTGCAGAATGGACTACAGTGGTACCACTTCCCTCCCCCTCCAAAAAAGTAATTTATGGGTACATTCTTGTGACTTTAGGGGTGTAATAAATTATCAGGGTTCGTTTTTCCATCCAATTTGAGGCAGTGCAGCTGTGTTTTGCAAGCAATAAACTCTCTTGTTGTATTTCTTAGCTAAGCACTGAAAAACACAGTGTGATTTTTTTTCCCTCCCTTCCCAATTATTGTTGCAACGCCTGGTAGCTTCTCTGTAGTTAAGGGTTTGCCAGTGCTTCTATTATAAACCTCAATTTTCAGGGGCCTATAACTTTGCTCTTTTAAATCATAGAGGGCTAGAACTTGGTGTACATCTCTGTCAATCTGGATGCTTTTTTACACAGAGAAAAAAGGCAATTTTTTTAAAGAGTCCAGACCTCAAAATCTGAGCCATGTGTGGAAGTCAGAGACACATGGATGTGAGTAGCTGGTCATGCTTGGATACCTTTGCAGCTCCTGAAAAGCCTAGGATCCTCTTATTTTGGGCACATCCTGGGGCAATATTTGGATCCTAATTACATTTCTGACAATGTACAAGAAGGGTAGCACCATGTGCCACTTTCCTGCTGGAGATTTGGGGGATCAAGGATGAGTCAGCCACTTGCAGGAGCTGCCTCCTTAAAGGTGGTGCCCTGCTGTTGAGTGCTGGCCCAGGGTTCAGGATGCTGAAAATACAGAGGGAGTAAAGGAAACTGCAGCAATTCACCCTTGCCAAGCAGCCTCGTGCAGCCTCAGCCAACTGTATCGACCAAAATATTGTCAGAGGGTCTCTGGATTCAAGGAGAGGTTAAGAGTCTGTGTGGGCCTGGTTCCCATTCCCATTCCTGCCCTCTCTGCATTCAGCCTGACACAACCAAGGGTCAAAGAAGGAAGGAAGAAAATGAGAATATACAACAGCAACACCAGAACTGCACAATCTCTGCAGCAACCTCGGAGACCTGGGGCTGGGAAGAGCAGGGAGTGCCCAGCTCTGCCAGGGAATGGTGCATTCCTTCCCCCTCTGCAAAATCCTACTGGATGGGGGAAAGAGCCACCTGATTTTCTAGCACTGCTTTGTCCAGGTGCAATTATGCCCTGCACAGCCTCTGCTCTGCATTAGGGAGCCAAATACCTTCTAACACAAGGGAGTAAAACTGATTTTGGGTTTCCAGGGTGCTCTTAGCAGGGGGAATCGTGGCAGGGAAGGAGCAGCTCTGAGCCCCTTTGTGCAGGCTGCTCTTCCAGCTGCTCATCTCAGGCTGCACAGCTCTGCCAGACTAATGCTGCTGCTAAAGCTGCCTTCTACGTGATCAGCAATTAAGCTGTGAAGTCAGCCTCTTAATATTATGTTAACATAGTTCAGTATATTAAATGTAAAACAAGTCATAATTTTTAAAGATACCTCGGCTTACTGAGTTTAAATGAAGGCAGCAGTAGGACTATCACAGCCATATGCAAATCACCTGCATTTTAAAGCTAACAATAGATTTTGCTTTATTGTTTTGGCATTTAACGAGTGGGAAAATAATAAATTAAGCCACATGGGGAATCCCTGGTGCTTTTACAAACTGAAGCAGTGCCCATTTGGAGAGAGAACATTCCCCATCTTTCTCCCTAGCTGCATTTCTCTTAACCCACCACCTTATTAAAGCTTATAGGGCAAAATTCTCTTCTCATATTCCTCTGGCAGCTCTTAGTCCACATTCAGCTCTCCCTACCTTCCCAGCTGTCTTTCATCCTGCCAGCTCACTCTGCAGACAGGAAACAGAAGAAGACTAAAGATTGCCTGGGCCATAGGGAGTCAGAAGAGAGATTTTGTCATAGTTTTAGGAGGGTTACAATAGCTATTAGAGCATGGATGCTTTTTCTACCTATTGTAATAGGGGATGCAGCTACCAGAGCAAGGTCCACGGGAGAGGCAGCTGCATCAGGCTCTGGTCAGCAGAGGAATGGATCCATGCAGGATCCCAAACAGGGCCTCTGCAGCTGTGACACCACCATGGCTCTCTGGTGTTGAGGGCTCCTTGGGGCTGCACAGCCAAAGGAAGGAAGGGGTTGAATGTTTTAACAAGATCACATCTCTTGTTCGAAGCATTTTTAAACGTTTTCAGACTGAGTCACACAGGCCATGAGCAAAAAAATTAATTAAAAAAAATTAATTGTAATTTCATTTTAACTCACTCAGCTCTTATTGATCAAAGCTCTGAGCCAAAAGTTAGGCTCAGCCATGAGGATCACAGAATTATAGAATATCTCAGGGTGGAAGAGACCCATAAGATTGTTTGAATGGGCAGGCCTTGATGTTGCCAGTGGCAATGTTTGGCTCTCTTATCAACAGTGAGACATGGAGCTGAAAGCAGATCTTACCATGGATGCTTGCTCCTGAATGCCATCCTGGATGTGTCTTCTCCAGGCCATGTTTTTTACAAAGTCACCAAAATGAAAATACAGCATTTGATTGCCCCCACAGCTCCTCTGTGTGAACAAGCACAGCCCTTCCTTGTGCAGAGCAGTTCAACACGTGCTTGTTTCCTGTGTTATCTGTGAGAAGTATCAATTATGCACATCCATGAACATCCTCTGCACCTGCATTCCCCCAGGAACCCTTTACCAACACCAAAGGATGGAGCAGGAATCAGGAACCAAGGCAAACCAGGCAGCCTAAAGTGAACACGGCACTGCAGCATTGACTGGCAACAGAAAATTGCCAGGCAGAGTGAAAATTTAAACAACAGGAACATAGAAAAATATTTTGAATGGAAACCTACAAACCTCAGAGAAGTTTGGGATGTGCCTGGGGATAATTCTTCAGCTTCCCTCTCATGGCTCTCTACAATCTCTTAGAAAAGCCCCTGTGGTCTTGCCACACACGTCTGTTTTCTGTCAAATCTGCTGTTTGTCCTACTCAGTGCATTTCATCAGAGCTGTGTAACGTTTGCTCTCACATCCACTCGAGGTGGGGAGATGGGAGGCAGAATGTTTGTGCAGCCCCGTGAATATGTGAAGCACTCCACAAGGATTATGGTTATTTTCATAATAATTCTCCACCCCTGCCTACGTTTGAAGTCAGGGATGTCTGGTGCTGAACCAGACAAGCAGAACACACACAAAAGCCCAATTAGCTCTGTATCACTAAAGCTCTTACAAACACTAATGCATTAATCATTGTAGAACTAAGAGATGAGCATTGGTCTGTGCTCCTGGCTCAGTTCAGTCGGGTTTTAACTTGACTGATGCTGAGAGTTACGTGATGAACCTGCTCCATTCACCTCCACTGTGCAGAGACAAAGGCAGAGCACCCCACTGGCCACCCTGACCTCAGCCCACGAAGTCCCTTTGTAAAAACTGACCAAGTCTTAGCTCAGGAACAAGCACATCCTAGGCTCAGGTCCAGAGGAGCATCAATCCTCCATGCAATGCTTGCTGTTACCCCGTTAGAAAATCTAGATGTTGCTTAAAATCATGGAAAGTCTAAATAAGACATGAGAATAGACAGGGAAAGGCTAAACAGCAAAATAAGTGTTTGGTTCTGTAAGAAATGCACAAGCACACAAAAGCAAACTGGCTCTAGGTAGAGCTTTTCAGATTACTTGAACATCTCCTAAAAAAAAATGGATTAAAATACAGATTCCCCCTATTATTTTTCAATAATAGAAGTGCAGCACAGAACAACTCACTAGTGCCACAAACTACTTTTTCATTCCTGTTTTTGTTTCATGCTTCAATATCTTCTTCCAGCTGCTCATGTCTCCTTTTCCTTCTCCTCACTTTGATCTATTAGTTTTCCCCAGAAATGGGGTTTATAAATCATTGTAATGCAGCCCTGGGAAAGACGGTGCTTAGTGCAGGGAGAAATACATTGCAGCTAACAGCCACGGCAGGGAGGAAAACTCTCACCTCGGAGAGGGGCTTTGGCGACAGGTTACGGATGGCGCTGGGTTATTTTATGGCTGCATTCCTGCCATCAGGGGCAGGGCCACAGGGAGCGCTGCCTGCACCCCTCCACTATATTTCAAGCTTCCTTCTGCAGGCAAAAACAAACCGCCCAGGGGCTCACGAGGGAAAGGAAGGGAGGAAAAAATTGCTAAAAGAAGGAGAGGGGAGGTAGACAGGTGGGGATGGACGGCTGGATTCCTGCTTTTGCACCATCGCATCTTTTTGNAAAAAAAAAAAAAAGAGGTTGGTGTCTCTTGCACCCTGAAAAGATGCTAATTTCATGCAGGTCCCATCCATTGGTAGCAGTGGCAGGATCCAGCTCGCCCAGGAGCATTTCCACCCCTTTGTGCCAAGGTTTTTGTGTTCCCATTTTGTACTCAGGAAACTTTGTTGCTGGAGGACCTCAGAACAAGGCTGAGCCCATAGGAGCCACCCCTCCAGTGTTTTCCCACTTTGATCCCCACAAGAGCAAATGCAGATGCTGTTTTTGTTGTTCAAAAGTCTTACTGTATTTGAAACCTAAGGACTGAGCTTCTCTCCCCAGTCAGGATTTTGAAAGTTGGCTATTGCTATTAAAAATCTCATCTAGAGTGGGAAGCTGGGAGCAATGCAAGGCTGGGCACCAGGTCACAGGGTGATCTCAAAACAGCCTTTCCAGGCCAAATTGGTGAAAGGGCTGTTTTAGTGTTTGTGGCACAACACTGTGGCCAACCTGGGTGAAGGTCTGAGCATCTTCCCAGCAAGGGGACATCCCCTGGGTCTCCTCCTGGGAGTAAGAGTTAGTTTTAAAAGCAGAAAAACCAACATCATCACACAGCCAGAGAGACAAACCTTCGTCAGCAGAGGTTTATATACTTATCTCCTGCCCTGGAGTGCAGCATGGATTAGGGGAACCCATTGCCAGGCCTATTTAATTAGGGAGGAAATCATCATAAATTCCTAAGAGCAGCACAGTCACATGCAAGCTACAGGCGCTTTGAAGCCTGTACTCGCTGTGTTTTTAGGATCACCAGCTCCTAATAAGACCACCCCGGGCAGACACACCATCCTTTAGTTCCTAAAGCACACAAAAGAGACACCATGCTGGAATCTTACCTCTATCTTTAACAAAGCATTACCCCCTCCTCACCCTCTTCCCCATAATTGCCTTGTTATTGTCATTGGTGCCATTGTTCATTGGCTCGGCCCTAGAGAGGCCCGAGGGAGCAGTTCTGCCTTAGCTAAACCAATATCTCCTGCAATAACCCCCTGCAGTTTCCCCTTTGCTATCCCATGTTGAATAAATCCTCCATCTCTGTTTGCTGAATGATCATAAAGATATGATTGAAGTTTCAAATTTATGGTTTCCTTTGAATCGAGGAGCAACTCCAATAATGCCAGAGCCTGTCTGCTGGCTGTTTTCTGACAGGGTATACAGAAAAGGGAGACTTGTAAGAGCAAAAACAAGAATGGAGAGATTAGAGGCAGGTGTTTTCTAGACATGCAGTGCACACATATGCATTCTTGTGGAGGGGTTGGACTCACACACACACTGCCAGAGCATCCTGTGTCCAAGGATCTCGCTGTGCTTCCCAAGCACCCTGCCAGGCAGGGTGTGCACACAATATTTCACTCTAACAGCAAATCTGTCTCAAGCAGCCACACAAGGGAGCCACAAGAATTGGTTGCTGGGTAAAGGAGGATCCTAACTAAAGATCTTGCTCAGCTGTACAAAAACTGAAGTGGTTGCTGAAGGCTGGCAGAGGGCTCCGTGTTAAGGTGGTCCTTACTGTCAGCCTCAGGCTCCACATGGCATGGGGTCCCTCAGAGCTGTGTTCATGCAATCCTCTGGATGCCCAGGATGCTCTTTGGGGAGTGCAGAGAAACCCCCTGGCTCCTATGGGAGAACATCCCAGACATTCCCTCTGATCAAAGCACCAACACCCAAAAAAACCCCACCAAAGGGGCACTGCACTTACAGAGAAAAGCAGCTGCCTCCTGAGAACACCCAGCCTTGCACCTCCCTGCTGAGGCAACAGCCTCCCAGGGACTCTGGTGCAGGATTGTGACCTTCAAGCTGGGGTAAAGATCACCTTCCCCAATGCTGTTGTCTCGGCCTGGGTGTCCTCCTTTCCCTTCAGCCCATCCCAGCAGCTTTAAGTGAAGCCATCTCCATTATACAGCTGGAATTGCACAGCATGGGGCACATTGCTATTCAGATTCAGGTCAATATTAGTTTTTTAATGAATAAACCACCACAAAGCTGCAGTGAAAACAAAGTTTGTGGCTTTGGTGTCAAAAATCTGAACAGAGCATCCAAAACGCTTTCCCTCAGCCTTGTGGCCACAGCACATTTGCTTTTCCCTGATTCACAGCCATTTATGCTCATTCCCACTTCAACAAAAACCTATAAAACTCTTACAGCGTGATGCAGTCCTAAATTAAATGCACTTTAACATTCCTATATAACAAGGGAGTCTTAGCTCTTTTAAATTAATGCATGCAGCTGAGAAGGGGACCTTTCCTGGAAAATTTATTCTGCTTTATTTGGAGAAAACCCCACCTCGTTCCACCTTCTCTGAGAGCAAAGATGATTTTGTGTGTTATAATGAGGAATTTGTAATAACGAGAGCATTGTGTGTTCCAGTAACTACGAAGCCAACAACAGAAGACTTCTGTGAGCAGCAGTGTTTGTGTGATGTATGGTAATATTTTTCCTCAGTGCATTACAAAAGAAAAAAGCAAGATAAAAATATCTTCCATTTTCTCCCTAATTTGTAGTTTTCTGGTGTTAGCAAGGCTTATAAGACACATGCTCCCAATTAGCTGCTCCTCTTAATTTAAATGCTTCATAAATTATCTCCTGCGCTTGTGGATTATCACTTCATAATGCGAGTTAGCATTTAAATAAATAGCTGCGATGTAGGAAATTAGAGAGGTTTACAGTCTGAGGCAGCAGCATAATGAAGGAAAATACCACAGCAGCTGAACAGGGGTTGGGAGGGATGTGATGAGGCAGAGATTTTTTTTTTTTCCCCCTTTTTACCTTTTAGCAACCAAATTTGGACCGCAGCAAGGAAAATATGGGTCAGAACTCCAGCAGAGCAGGAGCCTGTTGTAATGGCTGAACACGAAGGGAACATGGAGAACTCTTCAGCATGTAAAACGTCTGATTTAGCAAATATGATGCAATTAGGAAGTGACTTTTTCGAGCCAACTCTTGGTTGCCTCAGAAGGTTGTCCCTTTGAAAGCAATTGGGCTGCTCATGTATGTCATACCTGAGCAGTACCCAACCCCTCATGTTCTATCCTTTCAAAAATAAAAATATGGGACTGGAGAGAAAAACAGCAGAACAAAGCAGAGCTGGAATTGTATTGAGAAAATTTGGTGGGGACAGCAATGAGGGAGTCAGATGTAGAATTATGGGGAATTTTAGAAATATATAAATATATTTATAAAGTAAAGAAAGAAAGCATTAATTTGTAAGCCACATAACTTCTGCCATGTTTTTAACACCATTAATAAGATCAACCTATAGGCAATGAGAGTTTTTAAAGCATTGGCAGCAACTCCCCATTGCTATTTCAGCCCAGTTTCACAATTATTGTCCTAAATGTAGAAAATTACATAGACATGGCTGGGAAAAACCTCATGACAGCTCCTTGGAGGATTAAGGCTCTCTCCAGTACATGCTGGTCTTGCCTTTGGTGTCACTGCTGCTTTTTCTGCCACAGGAGAAAACTCTGGGCAGGAGATAACCCTGTTTGAGTGCCACTGAGCTCCTCAGGAGCTGAAAACAGGCACCAGTGGGCTCAGGACCCTTTGGTGTTTGTCTTGCAGAGCACCCAAGGTTGAGCACTGCAGCTCTGGCAAGTTCAGCTATCACAGCTCCCTGCTTGCTCACACACACAAAATGTCAAAATCATGGATATTTTTTTTAAAAAACACTGGAAAATCATAGAAGCTTTGACAGCCTTGACCAAAGTCCAGCCTTAGGCAGGAGTAAAGTTATTAGTTACCATATTTCCTGGAGAAAGCCTGACACATTAGGATTTCACAGCAGCTGGCTGTAAGTGTAATGGGCAGGGTGTGATTTTGCTCCCTGGGTTTTGCAGTTACATTTCAGCAGGTTGAATACATTTTGCTGTAGGACAGAGCAAATGATTTGGGCAGGTTCTTGCATCAGCACAAGGCCCTCGGTGCTTAATGGGAGTTGTGCCCAACTGACAGCACGATTTGAGTGTCTGCTGTATTTAATATTCTTCAAGAGTGGGGTCGAATTGTCTCATCATTTACATCCCTACAACCCTGCTGATCCCAGGGGAACTGCACTTCCTCTGAACTCAACAGGAATGAACATGGGCAAGTGGACTGAAATCTGCTGGAACAAGATTTCTGCCTGGACTCTCAGGATTCAGGTGGAGTCTGCAGCTGCTGCTTGGAGACACAGTTCACCCTGCAGAGAGTTCAAGTCAGCACAGCAGGAGCCTTGTTTCATCCCAGAATTTTCTATTCCAACACATAGAGTTTAGAAAGTGAAAAAGGGACTGATCCCACTCCAAGCAACATCTGAAAGTTTACAGCTCTTCATCTCTCCAAGTCTGCAGGTGCTAAAAGAAAGGCTCTGGGGGCCAAACTGTACCTGTGCTCAGCCCTGAAGTGGCTCTGTCCTCTGGGGCATATTTGCATCTCTGTTATCACTTTGTCTTCTGAACCAGGCAGGAATGGCCACAGGTGCTCCTGGCTTATTCTGAGCCTGATAAGCCTCAATTTCTCTGGACTACGAGCACACAGAAAGCAGCTCTTCCATCCCAGCTGCAAGGGCTCTTCTGGCCTAAGAAAAACCTGGCAGAAGTCTTGAATTCTGATTGCAGGAGACAGGACTGGAAGCCCCGGGACTGGATTTCTTCAGGGAGATGGTGCCACTTTTTTTACAGAATCACCTTTTCTTCCTAAAGGGAGTTTTAAATAATAAAATTGGAAGCTGCCGCATATCTTTCCAACTGATCTACTAATCATATTTCTTCAAATTTTATATCCCTGACCCTTGTAAAGGGATTGCAAGGAAGGCATTTTTTAAGCTGCATTTTAATAAGTCAATATGAAAGCTCAAAATTCTTTAAAGCTTCTTAAATAGGATTATATTTGATTTCTTGTGGGAATAGTGAGGGATAGTCTAGTAAAGACGTTCTGTCCTGCTGAGGTTTTATTACATTAAAGAAACAGCATCCTTTTTTAACAGCAAAAACTTTATCTATTCTCTAATGAAAATGGAGATTATTCTGCACATGAGGTGACTGAAGTTGGTAAGTTCCTACAGCTTTGATCAGAGATTAGAGTTTCTCCTTGAGTGAAAGCTGAGAGATTCCTGAACCAGAGGTTCGCCTGAATTTAACAAGTTGTCTCCTCATCTAAAAGATTTGAATTTTCTTCTAGGAGGTACCACATGTGTATTGACTTCAGACAAATTCTGCTGTGAAATAACAGGTAGCTCTCAAGGCAGCCAGTATCTCATTTGCAGCCAGGGATTTAATTTGGCCTAAGAATCAGAGGTCTGTGCTGCTGGGGAACTATTTTACTATATAGGAAATGTCATATCCAGTCTGCTCTGAAAGGCCCACAGTCAAATTCTCACTTGAATTCAACTCCTTTAATGTCAGTATGACTTATATGAAGGCTATACTGGCAGCACTTAGCTTAGTATGTTCTATTGCACCCATATAAAAGCAGGGGAGTCAAATAAAAACTACCTGTATGAAGTTGGAGCAGCAGCAGGGAGTTACATGGTGTAAGCAGCAGCTTCACTGAGCTGAGTTGCTCTGGACATAATCTGGGCCAACATCTGGTCTTGAGAACATAAAGGGATTTTTCTTGAAGTAGCAGATGGGGAGGTTCAAAGAACAGATATTATTAAGGATGAAAGCCAAAGAAAAGGTCATAATTGCTGAAAGGTGACTTAACCTTAAAAAAAAAAAAAAAAAAAAAAAAAAAAAAAAAAAAAAAAAAAAAAAAAAAAAAAAAAAAAAANAGAAAGAAAGAAAGAAAGAAAGAAAGAAAGAAAGAAAGAAAGAAAGAAAGAAAGAAAGAAAGAAAGAAAGAAAGAAAGAAAGAAAGAAAAGAAAAACCAAACCAAAAAACAAAGCCATTGTCTGTTCTCTTTAACAATTAGAGAATGTTCTCTCACTCTTAAGTAGCCCACACCCCTCTCTCAGCTAAACCTCAGTGTCCTCATTGAAGCCAGTCATGGAGCAACAGCATTCCCTGGCAGAATTTGACTTCAGGGATTGCAGCACAGCAGGTGTCTCCAGGGCTGTGGGCCTCTGGGAAATGACAACCCCACTACACCCTTTTCAGATCCTCTCTGGCCCCACTTTTCTTTGGGAAGTCAACAGCAAAGATGCCAAAACTGCTTTTTTTTTTTTTTTGCCAAGCTACTGTGTGCTATTCTGCCCACATTATACCCTGAGCTCCCAAAGCTGCTGCCACATCAAAGACAGAATTATTTTCCTATTTTTCCCACACTGATCTGTCCATCCATGCCTCCATTTTCCCACTGATATTGCTTGTAGGGAGAGCAAGGACTCAGAAATGCCCTTCTCCATCCAGCTGCTCCAGGACCACCCCATGCTGCCCCAAACCTTCCTGCCATTGTCCCTACACATCCTCAAATCTATCCCAGGCCCATTCTGTCTCTTAGGGGTGAATGATGGTTGTAGCTCAAGAAAAATCAGGCACAGGTAAGACCTCACTCAGCAGCAGCTGTAACCTGCACATTCATTTAGCCTGAATAACCCATCCCTCCTGCCAAGGGCTTTGTCTTCTGTCTGCAGCCCACGTTTGTTCCTCAGGACTGAGAGCAGGCAAGGGCTGATGTGAACTTCACAAGCTGTGACACCCTCTACAGAAACACATGTGCTGCTTTGACCTTCAGCGCTGGCACAAAAACCTTACACAGACACAAATTTATCTTAAAGTCAGGAGCAGATTTAATAGAGCAGGAGAAGATCGTTTTCAATATTTCCATCTCAATTATAGTCAAACACCTCAGTGAGTCTCAGCCTTTGGGGCTGTACCTGGGCTGGCTGCTCCCAGCGTGGTGACTGTCGGCAGAATCAGCAGAAATAGCACAACTGGGCAAGGTGTTGGTGATTTATCAGTGCTGAAGTAATTCACCCTGACACGGAGGCGCCCAGGAGGAGCTCAGGGTCCAGCAGGTGCCCCCGAAGACCTGAGAGTTATACAGTGCCACACATCGACAGTGGCAGACCTGGGATCTGAATCCTTAGCAAAAAACATCTTTTTTTTTTCTCCTAAAGCCATTTTCAAACAGCAGAAAGAAGGACTCTTGTTACAGAGAAAGGCAGTTTTAACAGTTGCAATGCCCTACTGCTAAAATTGTCCCTCCAACAGCACATTATCTACTAACTCCATATAGAGTGACTAATATTCAGAGTCACAGAATTTTGGGGCAAACAGGATTTTTCAATGGAAAACTGCAAAGTAAATACACCCATGAAGACAAATGCAAATATTGTGTACACAAATACTTTCATATCTGCCTGGCCCTTTAAAACCAAAATGATAGAGTTCATTTGCATTTAGATCTCTTTGGCTCCTTCTTTTCATCTAAAGACAAATCCTCACAAAGGCTGCTTAATTAGACCAAATTAGATTTCCACCTAGTGGCTTGTCATTCATTAGAAAACGCTGTTCTTTTTTTCAGTTTTGGTAATTATAAGCTGGTCTTGCAGTGTTCACTTCAGGTTCAAAGTCTGACTTGCATTCATGATTTTGTGCAGATGAGAGAAAAATTATTCAGTCGCATCAAGTCTGCCCATTTTACAAGTTGGATAAAGATCATCGCTGGAGTCTTTTATGTAATGGGGTATACTCTTTCTTAAGTCTTTAATGATTAATTGTAATAGCATATCTCATGGCAATTTTCAAGACTAAAAGCTAAGTGCAAACAGTTGGAATGTGCAGTGAGTGTATCAGACAGTGGGTGCTTCCCTGGACTGGGCTTTCTGTGTGTGGCCCTTGCTTGTTGCTGTTCCAGCCCTGTTGGGAGCAAGAAAATGGCAAGGGGCTGGTGCCAGGGGTTGTGTGGGGAGAGCCTGGGCTGGAAGGGCTGCCTGCCTTCTCTCATTGCCCTCTCTAACCCAGCGAAGGGGACACCTCTGCTGCTGGCCTCACACAAAACACGGGGAAAATTGTTCAGATCCACACCTGACACTCAAAGGTTGGTGTCTAATAGGGCTGAAGCTCCCAGGGCAGGTCAGTCAGGAGCACAGATTAGTGGAGATTGCTCTTGTAGATGTACTCTGGGTTAGCAGTGTAGCTGATCTGTCTGGAGTATTTGTAATGAAAGGAGTTAAACTCACAGCAAGATCCTTGAGCTTTGCCATTTCTGACTCCAAGGGCAGCAGTTTGCCCAACAATCACCCTTTTCTCTGGAAAGAGAAAGATTCTTACACTACTATAGAAGACTAGGATGATTTGGTCTCACTCTTCTCTCCCCAGTCCACACTCCATTCCCTTTGCTGTCCTCCATGGGCACACTGATTCCCTGCCTCAGTTTCCCCTTTATTGCAGAGTATTAATGCTCAGTGGCATGCTTTGAAGCTTAATAAATCAGGGACAGATCTTGTGGTCGTCCATCAAGCAAAACTTCCTTTGGCTTTGACCTTTAATGCTTATGAAAAGCTTTGAAGACAACTGCCAACTTATTATTAATAATCTTCTTGGGAGTGGAAGTTACAAGCAGTTGGCACCAGGCAGCCCAGCAGCCACCAGCCCCTGCTAGGATTTCTTCTGCACTAACAAACCCAGATTTTTCAGGTGTGTTTTTATAACATTCTTGTTTTACTTTTTCA
>VZRH01004698.1:147911-165904 GCA_013397555.1 Urocynchramus pylzowi | reverse complement strand
AAAAAAAAGGTAAGTTTTTCCTTACACCTTTAAAAAAAAAATCTCATCAAATTTGCCTTTCTCAAAACACTGAACATTCCCTTTCTCATCTACCTAAACCTGATGTTGAGTTACTGTCCCCCAGAGGCTTTCAGTAGCTCAGTTCTGATGTATCCCTGCACTTTGTAGCTCACTGCCTTCTTAGAGTGTAATCAAACATCAAGCTAAGTAGCAAATAAATCTCCCGATCTCATAAGCTGCACAGCAAGATCATGTAAATGCAAATGAAGGGCTTGATTTCAAGCTGTCGCGGGGGGAAGGAGGGAAAAATGCTGGGCCTTGTCACTGCAATCACTTCACTCTGCAAGTGCAGTAAATCTGCAATAATAATAGTAATGGCAGCGTGACGGGAGGCTTTACTGTACAAGGGGGTGTAATGAAAAGGAGAACAGAAGGTAGGAAGGAGGCAGGGCCTGGCAGGCTGAAAATGCACCAGCACAGAGTTTGCAGGTGTCCACAGGGCAGAGCCAGAGAGGAGGGAATGGGGCAGCTCCAGAGTGGGAGCACAGAGGATTCATGGATTTGCCCAGCATCCCCTCCCAGGGAAGGGCTGTAGAGGCAGGGATTAAAAATCCACTTCTCAGTCTCTTTCTGTACCTCTCTGTGTGGACACGTCTCCCACCTCTCTCAGTCATCTTTAGAAAATTGATGCAATGTGTGTTGCTGGGCCATGAACACCAGGGGACAGAACACAAATAAGTCTTGCAGCAAAACCTGGAATCCTTAAAGATTTTGCACTTCTTTAAACCTTTGCAGTGCCTCCACCTCTAGAAACAGACCCCTTTCAGAGCCTTCCTCTTCCTTCACAGCAAACATTTTCCAACGCTCAAATACAAATCCAGGGCTCAAGCCCAGGGCTGCAGAGATCAGAAAATACCTGGCAAAGGCTGTGGATAACTCAGTATACCCAACAGCACTCACTTTTCAGCCAACCAAGGTATCCCCACTGATCAAACACCCTCAGCACCACGACCAGTGGGAGCATGGCACCCTCCAAAGCCAGCCCAGACACACCTGGTTCCACCAGGGAAATTACCATGTCCAAGGGGAAAGGAGGCATCAGCCAAGCCCTTAAAGACAGTTTGAGAGAGCAAACAAAGCCTCAGCGCTCATCTCTCATAGCCCTGAGAGGTGTTGATTTCTGCTGGGTGCTCTGGGAATGCTTCAGGATAAGGTCTAGAGCTGCCTTTTCCAAACTGGATAAACAGCATTTAGGATGCTGGATTTTCCTCACCGAGGTCGTAAAGGGAGAAAACTTGCAGAAGGTACCCAGAGAAAATTAGGACCGCCTGGGATGCAGAGAGAGACGGTTTTAATTAGAGCCAAGAGGTGGGAAATAAGGCAGAGAAATGACATCTTAATGAGGTTTAATGAAGTTGTCTGCTGATGGGCACAGCTGTCAGACAGATCTGTATTCCAGCCAAGCAGCTTTGTGACAGGCTAAACCTGAACACAGGGAATGGCTGGAACGGGGGAGAAAGAAAAAAAAGACCTTCTGCATCAACTTTGGCTCAGTTTCCCCACTGCTTTATGACAGAGCACACCTATAATGCCCCAGGACAAACAAATGAAACCAGCCTATGAGCTGGAAAGAGCATTTTGCTAATTTATGAATGAGAAAGGCTGTAATTGTGGGTTACACCGAGCAGTGTTCACTCCTGCTACATCCTTCCTCTTCTTTGCTTTTGTAGGTAAAAAATGTTGGCAGGCAACCAGAGTCCTCTGAGTTCGTTGATTTTTCTTCAGGCACAGATTCTCTCCATGTTCAACATATTGGACCAGATTTTTTTTTTTAATTAATTATCCAGCACCTTCAGCTTTATTTATTCAGTGCAAAGTGACTGTAAAATGCCACCTGATCATAAAAGGAAACAGCATGCACTCATTTTGTGATGGAGTAAACACCCAACTGTGTTAACTTCAGGTGCTCTGCAGAAGGGACTCTTTAAATCCTGTAATTTCAGAGTTCTGCACTCGAGGGTCTGGAAGCAGCTTTGCTACAGGTTACAAACCCCACTCCCACCCTGCAGTTTCTCAGTGATTTTTCTCCCACCTGACACACCTTTGCCACCACAGCAGATTTCTGACCTCACTTCCCTGATCCATTATCAGAACACATCCCAGGAAAACGCCTTTTCTCCTGCATCTGAGGAACATTACACCATTTCCCTTGTACACCAGTGACAACTAACCTAAAAATAGCTGTAAATACAGGAGGAACAGATCAGCAATGAAAGCTCCTTTATCACGGCTGGCAGCGCTTTGCTCGAGCTCCCTGCGCGCACAGAGCGCACACACGGTTTGTCACTGCCAGGTGCCACCACAGCCCTGGTGGCCCTAAAACCCCACTCAGTCCCCTGGTGCTTGGGGCTGGACAGGGGACAGTCCCTCCCTGTGCTCAAGGCTCACAGGAGGCGTGTGGGGAAATGCTTGCATCACCACTGAGTGGATGGCTTTTAGAAAGGGCTGCTTGCAACAAAGGAGCTGTAGTTTCACACAGGGCAGGTCCCTAACTCTCATTTTCTGGGGAATTTGTGCTCCTGAGAGCCATGGAAATGCCACACCTCCTTTAGAATGTCACAAGTGTAAAAGTTGGAGGAATTACAAGCACATTTTAGAGACCTCAATACAGAGCCCTCTGGAAAGGTACCTGTTCTGGACAGGGGTTATTAACCCTCACTCTTCAGGCAAAACTGGCTCAGGGAGAGTTTTGCCTGAGCTGAGGGTGATCCAGAAGAGCATGTTGGAAAGCAGCCACCATGCTGGCAATGTACAGGGGAGCCATGGCTGCTCTGAGGCCCTGGCCAGGGTTTGCACAGTGCTGACTGGGAGTTAAAGGAAAATTTTGGTGTGGATGATGCTCCTACACAAGCAGCTCCAGTGAGCTGGGTCCCTTATCAACCTGCACAGCCTGAGCCTGCCATGGTGGCAAGCTGGAGGTGGTTCATTTGCTGCTTCTTTTTCACTGTGTCTGTGCAGAAAGGGCTGCACTTGATTGAGTGAGCTCCTGAGTGCTCACTCTGCAGTGTGGTGATGGCCATCTCCATGCCAGCGTTCAGTGGTTCACCCATGAGAAGCACCAGAGTGGTATTTCAGCACTTTCATTCTCCCAACAAGTCTTGCCAACACCTACAACACCCCAGCTCTTCTAACACCCTTCCCATGGAAAATATCCTGTCCCAAAGCACCCACATTCTGCCCTCAGGGCTCCTGGGGACTCTGCTCCAGCTTTCCCCTGCCAGGCTCTCTCCCCTTCCCTCCCTTTCAAGCAACAGTGAGGTTTCAAGACACACATCCTGCAGTGACTTCACCATGGAGATGGGAGGGTGCAGACAAAAGGGTGAGGGGAGGTCAGTTAATCCCACAGACACCAGCAGGCTGGGACACACATGAGCTGGGGAAGAGTTCATTTGAAAACTAAATAGAAATTATGTTATTGAGCTGAAGGGTTTTTTCCGTGCTATAAAGCCCAGGCTCTGCTCTCCCTTCTTCATCCCCTTTCTCCTCCTCCTGCAGCATGCCTGTGTCTTGATTATTCCCAGGCAGAAGCAGACATGTGATTGTGCCTGGGAAAGTTTATGTCAGTTTTCTGGGAGGATGCACAACTTAGAAATGAAATAACTCAAAGTAAAGTTAAGACTAGATGCTGTCTCCCCAGCAAACACCACAGCTGGGCATCCCCACCAAAGGAGAGATTAACCAAACAAGAAGATTTCAAGTCCATATCCATTGAATCAGGATCCCTATTTCCAGCAAGGCTAGGTCTCTTTAGAAGTCAAAACCTGACTTGTGTGAAATTCAGCATCCTTTAGGCTTCAGCTCCTTTTTGAACTGTGGCACTCACTTGTGCACTGGGATTCAAGCCCTTGTCAAATGGACACTCATGGTACTTGTGGCTGTGTTATCTTACAAACTTCTGTTTTCAGGGGCTTTATCTTATCAGAAAAAGGTCGTAATGCTTCTCTATTAATGTTCTATATGCTTCTCTATTTCTTCTTCTGCAGCCAGAACTTGGAAAGCCCATGAGAAACTGCTACTCCCTGCCAGGCCCTGATTTTACCTATGGGATGTACATGCACAAAAGAGATGGAGGAGTCCCTGAAGGTAGGACACTGCCCCTAAAACACAGACCTGCAACAAAGTCCTAATGCTATTAGGAAGTCTCCTCTCCTTCCCATGGCTCTTCAATACTGCTCATCAAGCTGGAAATGCAGAACTCCAACATTTACCCTCTTTCATTAATAGCACCCCAATTGCTTGGTGACCAGTGAAGTTTCTCTGTCACACTGGAAACTTGCAGAGGCTCCCACAGAGCCCAAGCAGGGAAGGTGCACCTGCAAAAGGTGATGCACCTGGGCACTGTCATAACTTTGTCAGGGCTCCTGCTTTGTGCTCTCAGGGACAATTTCCCTGTAAAATGAGACATCCTGAGCGAGCCAGGGTGGAGGGTGAGAAGACATCCAGTTCAGATGGGATACAGGATGCAGTGGGACGGGGTATGAAGCTCACAAAAGGAACCTTAGCCACCCACGCACGGTGCACACGCATCAACGTGCTTCCCCAAAAGCAGCTAACCGAGATTAAAGATCAAAGATTAAACATTAAAGCCTTCTCTTTTCTATTTCCTTCCACCTCCAGCCATAGGCCACTGGGACTCAGTGAAGGCCAAGCCTCAGCCCCGTAAAAGGGTGATGCCCCGGGACTTCGTGGCCATGGGCCGCGCGGCCGTGGACGAAGGCTGCACCACAGCCCGGGAGTTTGCTCTGTACTACAAGTACATGGACACCCGCTGCAAAGACAAGGGCATCCTCAGATATGGGGGCAAGGCACCTCCAGGCATGACTTTTGGCCAGCCACCACGGTAAGGGGGAAGGTTACGGCCCTCCTCAGGATGAAATGATCCCTTCCTACCCTCACAGCTACATCTCTCCCCAGTCTCAGCTACCACATCCCTAAAACAGAAGTGTCCTGAACCTGGGTATGCTGAGTCACAGCATCACATCTGTGTCTGATGACATTCCTGTCAGATAATCAACTACCTGAATCTAACACACATGCCACAACACAGCCTCGTTTCAACTGTAATATTATGGACTTGAAGCTTCTTAAAAATATCTTCAATGCCAACGCTTTAATCTAAAAGAATATGAAGAGCAGTCAGCCAGAAAATTGGCGTCCCAGGGGCAGAAAATCAGAGCAACAGTATTTCTACCTGTCTGCACTGGTTGAAATACTCTGGTGGAGTTAAAGGTCAATTCTTTATCCTGCTTTCTCCCTCTTAGTTCATTGCCCTGCATTGGGCAGAAATTGGGAATAGAGCAAGATAGAGGCAAAGAAGCTTTTTCCTGCCAGTGCAACTCCAGCACAAAGCCTCTGAAAGTCCTGCTACTGCTGGAGCCCAGGGAGGGGTTCTTGCTCTGTGCAGGTCTGGATCAGACATTAGGTTTTATTTTAAGACCTAGATAATAATCACTACCAGAAAAATAACAGCTACAAATTCTGGAGAAAAGACATGATGAACGGCACTGTGTATTTTACATGATAGTAAATGGGCTTTGCATATGCAAATTGAATGGATTTTAAAATGGTATTTAATGACAATTTTCGTAGGAGACATTAACATTAATTGCATCAAAATGAAAATGTAGCATTAGCTTGCTGTTAGCTGCAAATGCCCCAGCTATAAAGCTTTATCTTTATCAGTATCAGCCCTCATCCATGTGACAGGGCTGCTCTGCAAATTGCAGGCAAAAGGGCTTTTATGTTGCAAAAGTATCCCCCAATGCAGGCCAAAATCAACATCAATTTTGCTTTATTTCTTCATAAACGGAGGTTAAATGGCTGCCTGTAAGAAGCCCAGGCATGCTTCAAAAGTTTTAAGGAAAATCTGCAGACCCCACAACAGCAGAAGTAGTGAGAAAGGGCTTTTAATTGAAAGTTATTATTGTACAACTTGCCTGCTCCTTAATAGCTACCTTTTATGCAGACTGATTGTATTTATCCCTTTACTTTAAAAGCACATTATAGATAAAACCGAATTACAAGGAGTTGTTACAGCCATTTCAGTAAAAGTGGGAGTTTAACACACTTTTCCATGACTGGCAAGTTAGAGAGACCAGCTTTGGTGAGCAGTCCCAGGACAAGCTGATGACTGGTCACAGCAAGACCCATCTTCCTAAAAATGACCTGGCTGTCAATGGATTCCAGTTGGGTTTGGACTCCAAGCCCTGTCTGACTGATCTCAGTGCTGCTACCTGGAAAGGTGCTCCCAAGTAAGGCACATGTTTGTCTGAGGGCAGAAGAAAACAATAGCAAAAGATCTTTTTTCACAACTCCAAGCACTTCATGTCTTTAGGAAATAACAGATCTGATCAACATCTCAGGTGCAGTGAAGTTTTTCAGCAAGAACAGCACCTGCCTGTCATCCCCCAGCACTGCCAGTGTGGCTGAGGAGGCCAGAGAGCAAAGGTGCTTTCCCATGGCACTGGAAGCAGCTGGAGACACCCTGCCTGATGATGTGGTGCTCTGGGACAGCCCAGAACCCCCGTGCAGACCCTGCCCAGTCTGCACCCACAGCCCCATTGCAGCTCTCTGCACAGTGGGAGCTGCAGCTGGTGCCAGCCCGCAGCCTCGGGGCTGGGCTGCTTCCCTGGCAACCCAAATAACTCAGCAGCTGCCACAGGAACGTGGCTGGGGTCGGTGGGTAATGGGTAAGGGGCTTCTTGAGCCCTGGCAACTCATCCCCAGGGCCCTGGGCATGTGCTGCTAAAGGCTTCTGTCTCCTTGAGACACCAGGGTCAGGAGCTCTTCCTGGGCTCACAGGTTGGAGATCTCCTGGATGATCCCAAACAGAAACAAGCACCAAAGCTGTGGTTGCTATTAGTGCCTTGTTAATCACTGCCTGGCCCTGCTGCTGCTCTAACTCAGATCACTTGAGCCTCTGCTTTCTGCTCACGGTGTGTGCAGCGATTCACCAGGCAGCCCCAGACACTGCAGCAAGCTTTCTGAAGCTTTGAGGCCTCTTTCCTTTCTTTTCCTGGGATATTTACCTTCAAAGGTCACCCATACCCCTCTATATTCCCCCTGGGCACCTTCCAGGGGAGAGAAGCAGCGCTGCTTTTTGCTGATTTCCCCCCTATTCTCTCCCTCCCTTTTCCCAGAGTAATGTTTGCTACGAATCACGTGGCCAGCTTTGTTGTGAGAGTCATAAAAAGGACATTTTTCATCTCTCCTTTTTCCTGCTCTCGCTCCCTTCTCTCTCTCAGTAGCAGACAGAGATTTATTCCTTCCCTGATGCCTGTGGCATTTGGAGCTGGGAGGGGTCAGGGGAGGCACTGATGGAACATAACAGATAATGCAGTGGTTCCCCAGGGGCTTGTCCAGCTCTGGAGCCGATCCATCAGCAGGCAGTGCTCGTGCCAAGGTCAGCAGTAACGAGGATGGGCTGGGGGTCCCAGCCTCCCCCGTGGGGCATCCTGCAGCCAGGCTCCCCCAGCTCATGCTCCTGCTTCTGAGCCCTGAGAGCTGCCTTGTGCAACCACACTTTGCAGGAGGGGACACATCCACTGAGTGCAGGCACTGGGCTCGCAGCACACAGGCTCAGCCTCACCTCTCCCAGCCCTCCTCCCCACCACACACAGTCCACAGGCTCCTCTTCCAAAAAAAATTCCCATCTTTGACAGTCCCCTCCAGGAGATAAACCCCATCCACGTGCTCTGTGCACAACACATTACAGAGCTGCTGAGGGTTGCTGTCCTCCCAGGTATTTTCATTCAAAATAACCCCAAGGGTGTGTCCAGCCCCCCCTACTCTGCAATAATGACCTTGTTTTACAAGGAGGAGGCTGGAGGGCACTGAGTGGGCTGGGGTTTGATGATACTGGAGACCTAAAGGCACAGAGGGTCTGTGAAGACCTCCAAGATCTTCACTGGTGTCACCCCAGCCTGCTATTCAAGGTGCATTTGGAAACCTCAATAGTTGTCCAGACCTACATTCATCCTCCTGACCACCTTTTCTGCCTGAGCTTCACTGTGCACTGAAATCAGCCAATGTTAAAGGATCATTTTTGGAATGAGAAGTAAACACAAAGACATGGATGCTGTCTACAGCTGGATTTTAGATGCTGTTGATCTGTGCAAGGTCACACAAGGAGTTTGAAGCCAGAGCACTCCAGCACACAGTTGGTAACCCAAGCAGCAGATCTGTCCCCAGGAGTGAGCAGGGCAGAGTGTACCCTCAGCATGGACACACTGCCCAGCCCTGCCAGGAGAGAAAAGCTTCCAGTCACCTCTTGGTGAGCGTCCCAAATCTGCCTGCTACACCCCAGAACCTATTCCTGGGCACGAGGAGCGCACAGACGTGCCATCCTCTGCCATCCTGGCCCTGTACCTGCTCCAAGCCCTGCATGGCCATAACCCTGCCTCCCACGGGCTGCCATGCACTTGGCAGTTGGCCTGGAGGTTGGGCTGACCTTGGGTGTGCTGGCAGGATTTCCCTGGCACTCTGTCATCCCCAGGGCTCCTGCCGGGCCCCCCCCACTGTCTGCCTTCGCTTCAACTGTCCCTTTCCTGAATTTTACAGCCCATTTTCCTTCTGTCTTCATCTCCAGCCTCCATTCCACCTCCCATTCTCTAAAACTGCTCTTAATCCTTTGGCAGCTGTTTCCATCATGTCCCTGCAGCAAACTCACCTCTCTAAAGTGTTTGGTCACTGCAATCTCTCTTCTTCAAATTGCTACACTGGGCCAAGGGCATCAGTTACCCAGTACCTCCTCTTTAATTGGTATCATTTGCAACCATCCCAGTCTTTCACTTTCCCTGAGAAGGGAGATTTCTATGCTCATGCTCTGCTTAGCAAGTGGCCTTTGCACCCAAAGCATCTGTGCTGTTTGCACACAGCCAGAACAAAGTTTAGAAAGCTGCTCAAGAGGTGCTGAGGAATTTCCACTGATAGATTTATTTTTGAGGTACTTAAAGAACATTTCAGATTGCTAATATATGGCTGTGGAAAGAAATCTAATCTAGATGTAGACCAGCTGCAAAGATGTCAAGGAAATAATGTGTTACTGGAAAGAACCCACCAGGAAAAGCTGGACTGGCAATAAAATTGAATATGACTGCAAGTGTGCATCTGACCCATGCTCACTGGAAGCCAAAGAGAGTGTAAAGCCACCAAAATCCTAAGGATTAGGGCAAAAAAAGTTTTACAGGAAAAAAAAAACCACTGAGGACTGACAAAATAGATTATAAAAATATAACACAGTGAGTGGAATCACTGTCAGGCTCATGGCGACAGAGAAATGCAACCAAGTTAAAAACACAGGACTCCCATCAGCTTGGATAATTACACATCCTCTCCAATTCCACAGTGAAAGGCACTTGGTGCCTCTGCCACCATTCTCACACTGCTAAGATAAGAATTTCTATTTCAAGAGTAGTTTTCTTCTCCTGGAAACGTTGCAGGCTGGGTGTGTGGTCGCAGAGCTCCCAGCCCCGGTGGCTGCAGCACCTGCTGGGGCAGAAGGACCTTCAAAAAATCCTGAGTGCACCATGAAGATGCTGATTCCCCTCCAGAGTGGTGATTTGCTTGCTGTGAGAGTTTCTGACTGCTTCAGGCTGATGGTTTAAGAGAAAATAAACAGCCAAGTCATGGTTTGATATAAGGTTCAGGTCCTGCACATCAGCCATAGAGATGGGAAAAAAAAAGATCTGAAGGACAGATTAAGATCCCTTATTACCAATTGGTTTACACTGAATAGGAAAGTAATTTACTCTCACACAGACTGGCTGTTGTCTGTGGGTTTATCTCCATTGATTACAGCCGGCTGAAGAATTTCTTCCAAAATTTTACCATCTAGAGCTACTTCTGGCCACAAGTGGACTTTTTTCTTTGCCAACTTTTGCTTTTTCAGCCTGTTCAATGAAAACCTGGGTCAGGGGGGATAATCACAGAATCCTTTCTGTGAAAAAAAAGCTTTTCAGCCCTCATCAACATCTTTTCCTTTCAAACAAAGTCATGTTCCCACCCAGCCAGAGAGATTCAAGCACGGGATGGAGGTCAAGGGGAAGACTTCGTGCTTTGATTTCTTTTGCATACCATTGGAGTGCTTTTTTCTTGTTTTTTCTCTTGTTGGGATGTTTTGCATTTGTTGATGGCTGCAGACTGAGCACTGTTCACTCCCAGCCATAGATCTGGACCTCCAGGCAGAACAGCTCTGTCCCAGAATCACATCCCACCTGAGTTTCTCAGAGGATAACAGCAGATAACAGTAGACAAATGTGTTGAAGACAAACCTAAATAATCTTCAATTAAGTCAGCCAAAGGGCATCTCCAACCCTAAAATCAATGCTAGCACACAAATTCCAGCTTGTCAAGCCAGTTATTTAATGGGTAAGAGCTGGCTTGGTATCTTCACTGCAAGACACACGTTTCCATATGTGCTTTTAGGACCAGTGCAAGCAAACATCTCACTGGGCCTGGGAGGGAATAGTAAAGCAAATTGGTGCTCTTGTAACCATGTGTACTCCTAAGTACAGCTATGAGCATCTGATAAATCTTTTAAAGTGCATGTTTACAATGGATTTTATTCTTTTTACTGTTCTATACATATGAGCCCTCTGAGCAAAATAACAGATCCTCTGACACTCAGAAGAAGCCACTGCCTCATTGGCTGCCCGCAGTGAAATAATTTATATTGTTATTTCCTCACCCAAATTACAAGGATTGTAAAGAAGCTTCAGAAATTCAGAGTAATCAGTGCTTTGGAGGCTCAGATCCCTCAGCTGCTACACGAGTGGAAGACCCACTGTTACAACTGAGGGTTTTGCCAGCCCAAAGACTGCAAAAAAAATTGGTCCCTGAGTGTTTTCTACCAATTTTTCTCTTGTTATTTTCTTCAATAGTTAATGGAAAGTGAGGACAAGTGGAGATCATTTAAAAATGATCTTTTGGGCCTCTCCATGGGTTTATTGCCAGGACCTATTTAGAGAAACATAAAGCTGTAAGGGGGCTATAACTTTACTGTATATTCCACAAGCTGTTTAGGAAAACGAGGAGCCTTTGGACTCACACCCAGCTCATGTTGCCATGTCTCCCTCTCCTCACAAACACACCCACACACGTGTGTGCAGGGACTTGGAGCTGCTAATTGAATTCACCCTTATGAAAGCCTTAACAAATTGTAAGTGACCTTTTATACAAATTTCAAAGTCAAGGATTCACCACTAACTGCACATCCCTCTTCTGCCATTCACTGTTATGCAAAACCCACAAACAATTAAAAGAAATAATGAAGAGCCCAGCGGCCCTCTTTCCTAATTAGCTGCAGGAGGCAGTGCTGGGGAGTGTGGTTAAGTGCTTCAATTACCTCGGCCCTCCTCGCAGCCCTTGTTAGAAGAGACAGGTCCAGGGGCCAAAGGGGAACAATTAAGGCGAGGCAGAGCCCGCAGTTTGCAGGGGGATGCCGGGGCCGTGCCGGCTCTCGCACCAGAGCCAGAGCTGTAATCATACCCCAGCTTCCTGCTGGGCTACACAGAGACAAATTAATGGGAGATAGATTGCTACCTGC
This sequence comes from Urocynchramus pylzowi, assembly GCA_013397555.1. Taxonomy (NCBI): domain Eukaryota; kingdom Metazoa; phylum Chordata; class Aves; order Passeriformes; family Fringillidae; genus Urocynchramus; species Urocynchramus pylzowi. The sequence continues at coordinate 154,299 of VZRH01004698.1, read as the reverse complement.
AGCCCATCAGTAACCAGGGAGGCAGGAGGCAATGCAGCACTACAAGGGAGCCATAACCTGGATTTTCCTCTGCTCTCAGCCCCCTTTTAGGACAGAGGGACCTGAGCACTAATACCTCGCTGCTGCCTACACTGGGGGTACCCCACAGCCCCAGACAGAATCACAGACCCCAGCCTGAGCTTTATTTGCTGAAGTTAATACTGATGGTAGCTGCCCCAAGGAGCCCCACAGTCCAGAGGGGCTGGAGACCAAACTGTTCCCCAGTAAGAAACAGCTTGGACTCGATCTTGAAGGTCTTTTCCAACCCTAATGGTTTTGTAAGAAACCAACCTGAGCTGGTGGGAACTGGTTCTGCTGGGAGATTCCAAATGGACACTTGTGTCACAGGACAAATCCTTCCCAGCATGAAGACACAAGTAGAGAATATAAAAGTGGTGCCCCTGTAGCTGTCTCCCATGGGGACTGAAGGCCCCAAAGACAGATCCTGACTGTGAAGCAAAAGCACATCTTAGGTGGAAGGACAGCAACAAGAACTAAATCCCCCTGAAACCTCATTAACCTTTCAAGGAAGGGTTAAAGTTTCAGCATAGGCAGTGATGCAGCAACACAATTTTAATGTCACAGGCATGGACAAATTCCATTCTGTGATGGATCTGTTGCATAAGCAGCCATGCAGGGCCAGATCCTGATGCCTGGAAGCTGCCACTGGGATTGGAGCAGTGCTCTGGGCAGGGCCCCAGGAGCCACTGCCTGCACCCATCCTCTGCTCCCTGCTCCAGCCCATCCTGACCAGCAGCAGGAAAAGCACTGCCCTGGCTGCAGAGCCACGCACAAACCCCACGGGCTGAGCTCTGCACTAAAATATTTACGTGCTTTTGAATTATACAGGAAAAAAAAAAGCACTCACAAGTCAAGTTTTTACCCTTTTGCAACAGAACTTAGCAATCAAATTGATTGCACCTTTCAAGCTGGTGTAAACCCCCTTCCTGAGCAACGTCCTTTGCATCCACTTCAGCCAAGTACCTTTTTTTGCAGCTGATATATAAACCTTTGAAAATAAGTTTGAGGGGAGACTGACAACCTTGAAACCTCAAGAGCAGCATGGCATTGACGGGCACGGCTCCCTGAGCTGAGTATTATAGATAGATTTTAATTTCATTTTAACAAAATAGCTGTCTCCAGTGGAAGAAGCATCAAGAGCTAAATGAGGACCCGTCTTGAGCTGAATCACGTTGAACAGACCTCGGCACTGTCATTGATTTTCTGGGAAGAAAAAAAATGCCTCTGGCTACTAAACCAAATTAGTAGTCACTGATGACCAATTATTTTGCCCCACTGTGAACGGGGAGGCGTACTAAAATTCCAGTTTGTCAGACCCAAGGCTCTCTTCTCAAACGCCTTTCAACAAGCGTGTACCAAAAACCTCTCAGATGGTTCTGATGCCTTCCTGTTTTCGGCAACTTCTCCTTCTCCAAAGTTTTAATGAGCTGCTGCTCTGAGGACAGCCTGCCACAAAGTGAGCCCTTCCCTGCACGCTGGAGCACTATTTGGCATTGGCACAAATCACAGCTGTCAGGATTTATACACACATACACAAAAAAGTGTCAGCCTAATGTTTGCAAATTATAATTACCATTTCTCTTGCATGTCCCTGGTGCCTTCATTTTAGATAAATCCCAGCTCTGAGGTATCAGCTGCAAAGCACTGAAGGCTCATATTGAATGGAATAGATTTAACTAGTTTGTAGCTCATTTAAGGCCTACACTGTTTTATTTTAATATTGTTAATACTTTATTATACTTTTTAACACTGTTTTCACAGTAAAATAGCCTATTAGGAGGCTGCAGCTTCTTTTCCAGGGGATGTCTGGCAGACTAGAATTCCACATTGTATAACCAAGTTAGCAGGTGCTTGTCATTTCAGTTGAAAATAGGTCTGTACCCTGACTCTTGAAAGTAAATTAGAGAGATTCTATTAAAGAGACAGAACTGTTTCAGGGATAATAGTTTTGAAAATGTGCACAGATAAATTTTAAAATATTTAGGAAATGTCAGCATTAGAAGTGGCTCCAACTATTTGACTATAAAAGGAAGCAGAGGAGTATTTTTTTCTCCTACAATTATAAATAATTTGTTACATCCTATCAGAACTTCTTTGCCTTTCCTTTCTGTGGCAGGGTGCTTGTGCCAAAACAAGGAGATCTGAGTTAGTGTGAATGAGATGGGTTTTAATGTGCAATAAGCATTTCCAGAGGATGCTTCCCCTGCTCTCCCCGCAGCATCCGCCGGCAGCAACGGCAAAATCCTCCCTGTTCAGGAGCAACATCTGGGCAGGGTGACAAAAGGAAAGGGAGCACACAAGCCATTGATCCCTGTCCTTAAGTAACACTAAGGCAAAAGGACATTTTCCCAAAGGCCAGCTGCAAGTTAGAGCTGTCACACTGCCCAGCAGCCCCGATATTGGGGCCAGATTCCCTGTCCCTCTGCTGAGATCAGGCTTTGACCTACAGAGGAGAAGCCTCCTCACTGAGATCTCTCCAGTCACCTTAAAGAGGTGTTCCCTGATGTCCCCTGCTCTTCCCCACTCTCTCATAGTTTCTCTCAAAGGAGGAAAATCCAGGTGAAGCCTCACATCCCACAGCCCCACAGGGATATGTGGATAACCGAGCCCACTGATTTGAGAGAGGCAGCTCAGGCGTGCACCATTCCAGGCATGGTTCTATACTTTGCTGGATTAGGACTTAAATGTGATTAATCACACTGCAGGGAAGGATCTCTGAAGAGCATCAACCCAAATGTGTCCTTTCAAGCATTTACTTACAGGCCAGCTGTGGACTATCAGTCACCAACTGGCTGGTCCACTGGAGATGGTAAAAGTCACCTCCATAGAGATGTGAAAACACATTCAACTTCCAAAAAAACCCCAAAAATCAATAATCAAAGACTACACACAAAGGCTTAGTGCTTTCCTGTATCCCTCCCTGCTATTCCTGCACACCAGGAAAGCTCCTGCCTTGGAGAGCAAAGGCACAGCAGCAAACAAGCAATGCTCACCATGTGCTTGTGTCAGGAATACCAACATTTACACCACACTACAAGACTGGAGACCTAAACAGATAACAACACACTTTACCACTGGTTTGCCACATCTTTTAACCTTTTAAATATTTTGCCCAGCTGTGATCAGCATGAAATGCCAAACTGGAAGGGAAGGAGGGGAAAGAAGAGGGGACAAAGGGTAAATGTCAGCGTTGCCTTTGGCACTGGGAGTCTCCAGATAATGGTCTGGAGCAGCAGAGCTGATTTGCAAGCAAAGGCTTGAAAGGCCCTGCAGCATGTGATCTATGAAACAGGAGGCCTGCAGAAGGATGTCTCCTCTGATATGAATGTCCCCTTGGGATGGATATTGCTGGATTGCACATCCAGTGTCATTAGAAAACACAGCCATAGATTAGGCTGTTTTGAAGCATGTGGTGTGCAATAATTAAGTAATAAAAGTCACCACGGGGGTGAAGGAACAAGAAACAGGAGAGTTACTATTTGCATACAGGCTGCTGGCACCCTCCACAATCATCAAGGATTCTCCAGGCTGCTAAAAGCTGGCACCTGTCAATTCTGGACCCACCCCTGCCATAAACCACAAAGCATCAGCTCACTCTGTGGCATGTGGGCTCTTTGCAGAAACAGGTGGAGCTGATGGCCCAGAAGCAGCCCAGCAGCTCCCCCAAGTCCCCAGTGTCCTGCAGTTGGTCTGCACAGGCAGGAACAGCACTGGCTCTGCTGGGGGAGCTGCAGCTGAGGGGGACTCGATCTTGAAGTGAGAGCAGAGCTAGAGGTGAGAGCTCCACAGTCATCAGCTGCTGCCAAGATGGAAAAAGTCCCTCCTTAGCAAGCTGTGCAAGGACAAGGACCAATAAAACTTGAGCTTGAGGTCCTTCATCACCTTCAAGTGTTTGCTTCTGGGGGAAAGGAATAGCAGCAGGACCATAGGAATTTCTGATTTGCTGTCCCTGCCACTGCCAGGTCTGCCTCCCATGGTGGCTGATGAAGTATCCTCACTTGCAAGGAGCAAGGCTCAACAATTTCAGGCTGCAGCTTTGCCACAAGCTGGTCAGTTAATGGCACCTCAGAGCAGCTGAATGGGACACTGGCCAACAAGCAACTGCCTTTTTAGTCTTTTTCTAGAGTCTGGGTCACATGCAGCTCCTCCCCTCTGCTGTGAGATCCTCTTTAAGGGGCAAATACACCTGGTCTGTGCAGCTGAGGCACCAGACCAGGGCTCAGCATTTCAGCTCCCTTTCTGCTGCAGACACCTGACCATCTGCACTGGGTCCATTTTTAGCCCTATTCAGGCTGCTTAAGACAGCACTTGCTCCTCTCACCCCATCCATTACTGCACATTTGCAGCCTTTGCTGCACCACACCAGAGAGATTTGAACAGCAAAAGCAGTGTTATTTTAGCAAAACACACTTGGCACCCAGAGCTTCTTCCCCTGGAGGGAATCCAGCCAGAGCTGCTCCTTTGGGTACCAGCTGGGAAATGCTCTCCTGAAGCTCTAGCAGGGCCCAAAGTTGAGCTGCAGCCTGTGGTGCCCTGTGGTCCTTCCAGGGCTCAGACAGAGCTGCTGAAACACGCCCTGTAAAAGGTTGTACAATTGTTCCAGTCCTGGGGAATGCCCTGACACAGGTTACCACAGGTGTGTGCAGGCTGTGGTGTGTTCACTGCAAATGATTGTGGGTTTGAGGTTTCCTGAGGAGGAGAAAGCTTTTCCCAGTGCAAGGCTTTATTCATGTTCTCACCAGTCACTTTCCAGGAGCAGAGATGTGAGCCAGCACGAGGAGGCAAAGATTACATTGGTGTCTTTTCAATATTTTCCAGGCCTTCCACTCCCTTTTTTGACATCATGCAACACAGGTTCAAGGAGCTATGGATGGAGGAGCAGAGAGCCCGGACTAGAGTCCAGCACGTGGTGAAGAAAAAGGTGGGAATAGTCCAGCAATGCTTTCCCCTGATGTGCACAACACTGCTGGGCACAGCCCCCACTGTCCCACCCCACAAGGGACAACTGGGCTGCTCCCTGCCCTGGGAAGGGCTCTCAGCTGGGAAAACATCCCCCTGATTACTACAAGTCTGATGAAGCCTAACAAAGATGAGCATCCCCCTGCCAGGAGCTCCACAGGCTGTCCTTTGGACATCAGCTCTGCTCAGGTTACCTGTGACAGTGGCCACACCAAAGGGACAACCAGCAAATGCTGAAAGGACAGCCCCAGCCCTGAGCCTGGCATGGTGAGGTTGGTGCAGCATCCACAGCAGCTGTTGGAGTGTAAGGCTGTGCTGTTAAACACACCAACATTGTAATATCATTTAAAAGCAGCCAATGACTGTTTTATTAGTTAATGGCTCAAAGAAGAGTCGGGCTAATATGGTAATGACCAATTTCAATGGTCTTACTGCCATCACAAACTGTGCTTTATAGTTGAAGTGCAGGAATACAGTGTCCTTAATTAGCAGCTATTTTATGAATACACCAGCCTGGGACATTGGAAAGTGCATCCCTACTTTATCTATTAATGACTAATGCTTTTAATCACTAAGTTGCCTCCATCAAGCTCCCAAAGTCTGCAGCCACCAATTACTGAGTTAAGCAACACAAACCTGTATCCTAGACCATAGAGCAGAGAGATTCTCAGGGTATCCAGCTACCTGCACTGGCTTGTGCTGGGATTATCAAGCACTGTGACCTGCAATTAATCAGGAAAGCTGGGAAACCCCACCATGGTGGGGTGCTGGAAGTGACTTTCCCAGTTAGGGATGAGCCATTGCTGTGGCTCAGGGCACAGGGCTTCCAGTGGGCAGCAGCCCCACCTCCCTGGGATGCTCTGTAAAGCAGACACTGAGAGCTGGCAGCTGCTCATGTGCTTTCACTCTCAGTATTGGCTGGATGGACATGGAAAACTCCCCAGATCATGAAACTGTGATCATCACCCCAAAGCAACTTCTGGCCTCGTCCATCACAGTGTCACACACTGCATTGTGTGACACAGAGCTGATGTGCATGGCTGTGCAGCAGTTTGAGCCCACTCTTGTTCACCTTTGGTTGCAGACAAGTGAAGTGCAGCAGTTTGAGCCATGGTGTTTCTCTCTCTGGTTGCAGACAAGTGAAGTGCAGCAGTTTGAGCTGTGGTGTTTCTCTTTGTTGCACACAAGTGAAGTGCAGCAGTTTGAGCTGTGGTGTTTCTCTCTGGTTGCCCACAAGTGAAGAGCAGCAGTTTGAGCTGTGGTGTTTCTCTCTCTGTTGCAGACAAGTGAAGTGCAGCAGTTTGAGCTGTGGTGTTTCTCTTTGTTGCACACAAGTGAAGTGCAGCAGTTTGAGCTGTGGTGTTTCTCT